>JAKOGI010000368.1:107500-405000 GCA_029747015.1 Carnegiea gigantea | reverse complement strand
GAGGTTTGCTTTAAGCCATAAAGAGACTTCTGCAACTTACAAACCTGTCTAGGGTTGGCTTTAGTGTACCCCTCAGGTGGTAGCATGTAAACAGCCTCATCAATATACCCATGTAAAAAAGCATTGTTAATGTCTAGTTGATGAAGTGGCTAGTACTTAGTAATGGCCATTGCTATGAAAAACTCTTATTATTGGGAGGTTAGCAACTAATGAGAAAGTGTGCTTATAGTCTTTATCCTTGACTTGTCTAAAGCCTCTAATGACCAGTCTAGCCTTATGTCTTTCAACTGATCTATTAGGCTTGTATTTCGTCCTATACACCCACTTGGATGTAAAAGCTTTCTTCCCACGCGGAAGATATGTTAAGACTCATGTGTTGTTCTATTCTAATGTAGTAAGTTCATGGTGCATAGCCATTTTCCACTGACCACTACAGCAAGTGCAGAAGTAATCATAATATAGATAAAGAGATCGCTCCTCAAGGATCAATGTAATCTATCTAGTTTTGTCTATCAAAATATGCTAAGTGAAATTCTAATTCAAGAGGGTTCGATTTAACAACTTCTAATTCACTAATTTTTAAATCAATTAAGGAAACATGCCTAGGAATTCATGCATTAATGAAAGTTGATTGGATCAAAATGATAAGGATGTTCTTTTCTCTAACCGGTTAATTTCGAGGATTTGCAATCTATCCACAAATTTAGTCTATTCTTTCAAACTCAACCAAATTTGTCTAAACTAAGCAAAAGTCATTCTTTCAAACTAATTTGTCTTAATCCAAGTTGAACATCTTCGATTACACTCTATGTCCTCCTAACATGCAAATCTCTCTTTGGAGATGACGTTATGTCAGGTTTTATCAAGCAGTCTAACAATCAAATGTCACCTTTTAGTTTTTCACTCAATTATTTCAAGTGTGCAAGCAAATTTTGGTCAAAAATCCACTCATAACATGATAATCACTTGATAGAACGAAATCAAACCAATCATAAAAATAAGCACGATTTTTTAGATTAAAACATGATTCAACTATACTTTCATAAACTACTATATCCTTAGACAAAATAAAAACTACTCACTCATGATTAAGGATTAAACAACTAACCACCGTTTTGCAAAATCTGAGGTGAAGGCCTTTACTGAGAATATCCTTCAACTAAAGGCTTCAAACCCCCTCTAGATTAAACACTCACACCTAAGATTTCTCAGCAATACAAATACCAAACTAAAAATCTAAACTGAAAACAACAAAAATTTAAGAAAGAAGATAAATTATGCTACTCTTGCTTGCTTTCTATCTATATCTCTATGCAGATGCCCTCCTCTTCTGTTTTTGAACGAAACCCTTTTATAGGAGAGCTCGGACGTTTTCAGCCACACAGCCGAATGAAGGTGAAGAGGCAACAGTTTCTTAACTCACCACGGACCGTGGCAAACACTACAGTCCAACCATGGTCTGGGCTAGAACCGATTTTCTACTCTTTTTTTTCTCTACGCGCGTAGCATCACATGGGCATCCATGAGGGAGGTCAAAATATATCCATTAAGGGTCAAATGCTTGATAAAAAGGCCTAAAATCCTGCAAAACATATCAAACAATCACAACCAAGTATAAATCGAGAATAGGAATATAAATAATAACATTAAGCACATAATTCTCCTAAAAATGTGGCAAAATAGCCCTAAAAATGATGTATATATTAAGCACTTATCAAACTCCCCCATGCTTAAACTGTTGCTTGTCCTCAAGCAATGCAAAGAAAAACAAAGCTATACACAACCTCTGTAGGATAGACATAGGTAACATTTAAAATGGCAAAGTTGATTGAAAGGTAGCCCAAAAAGATACAAAAATCATTAATAAACAAATTAGGGAATGAAATTTTTGAAAACTTTTTGACAGACCACAACGTCAAACTTGAATCAATATTAATCTCTCCAAATCGTCAAATACAGTCATTTTAACGTATGAAACAAGTAAGGCTACTAAGGCAGTAGAACCTCACTAAAATTACGTGGCACTCATCACTCATATGTTTAATAATAATGAAGGTTCTTCAATTCACATTCCTTGGACTCAAATCTAACATACGCTTGATAAGATTCTCAAATTTGCCATTGTTAATATCCAAACACACTAGACAATTATGAGGACTTTCATAGGGTTATAATGGGTCCATAGGTAAAGGTAAGAGGGGAATAAATGTTTTAGAAATGAGGAGCGAGAAGCCAAAGACTAAAAGCTAAACAATTCCAATACATCATACTACATCCTTCTTAGACCATTACAATTTATCAACAAAATACATTCCCTATTGTAGAGAGAAAGAGTCGAACATTACAAATAACTTACAATCCCAACAAGGCTACACTTTCTTCCGTTTTTTTCCTTTTTTTTTACTGTTCCCGCTTTTTTTTTTCATGTTCCTTTTTTTTTTCGCTTTCATTTTTTTTTCCCAAAAAGGATAGCCAAGGGAAAATCCGTAACGAACTTTAAATTCCAACTCTTCTCCAAACTTTGTATAGTGGAACAAGGGATTTATCAAAATCTCACATCCTTGCACCAAACAAATAAAATTCACTAAAAGATAACAATCCATCTTACTAATGCCCTATCAAACTTGATGCAACAGAATGAAATGCTCCTCTAGTCTTGGTTTAAGGGTAAGACAAGTATTTAGCCATGGACAAAGGGGTTAACAAGAGATACAATACACAACAAAGGTGGCTATTTGGCCGTTGGGTTTAACAAATCAAAAAAATGCATCAAGCATATCAAATAAATGCATATGCAAAATGTGATCTTGAATGAGAATCAAAGCAAGTTCTAAAGAAACGACGTCAAGGAAGAGTAGATTGATAAATAGCATCTAAAAACTCAAAGCCTCACGGGACATCTACCAAGGTCATGACTAGCTCACTAGTAAATACATGCCAAAATTCATGTAAAGACTTATTGGGTAATCAACTCACACTCAAATGTGGTCAAAACATGAAGCTCATTTGTAAAACTCATTCTCAGACATTTTTATGCACAATTTAGATGTATCAAAGGATCAGACTAAACCAAAGAAGTCCACTAAATCTAGAAAGATCACCATCAGAGGATTTTTTTTCTTTAATTATTTTTTTTTTTCTTTTTATGAATGCTCCTAATAACAATGCAAACTAAAATGCAAAAGAAAATAATAAAAGAAAAACTAAAATGCAACCTAGAATGAAAAGAAAACTAAATGCTCTACTGAAATACTGCTAAACAAGACTAAAATCTAAAACAAAAACTCCAAAAACTATCACTAACAACATATACAAAGCACAAGCACACCCAACCGAATCAGGCATCAGACGCCAAATAGAATGACTAACTCCCCCAAGTTGGAATCACACATTGCCCCCAATTAGGGGCATACAATAGAAAAAGGGAAGGGGTAGCACAGAGCAATCAGAAAGGAGGTAGTGGTGGAGGATGGGATGGTTGGCCATAAGAGATATGCCAATCTCATCAGGTCTCTAGACACACCCTATAGTCCCAGAAATATTGAGTCTGGGTAGCAAGCATCCTACAAAGCTCATCGTGGCACTCTTAAACAAAGTCTCAAAGAGCAGCGCTCCCAAAAGCAACAAATGCTTGAAAGGAAATTTGCTCCTCTTGAATGGATCTAAGGGTATCTTAGAGATCAGTATAGTCAGGAGAGGGTGGTTAATAATAAGAACTAGGTCCGGCTTGACTAGAATAAGGGGCTGGATGATAGGGTATGGGTTGAACAACCTCGTCATCACTAGGTACCCAATAAAGGTTAGCCCAGTGAAGTAAGGTGGTTCGATCGACATTGGGAAGCAGTAAAAGCCAACCCCCAAGGTAAATCCAATATAAATGCTCAGCCTCAACTTTACAAAAATTCATAATTTCAAAAGCAGCTTGATCAAGTCACTCGAACTCAAAAACTCTATCTTCAGGATTGGGTTCAACACCTAAAAATCTAGTAATAGTAGTCACAATACCACCAATGACTATCCTACCTTTAGTGCTGACAGCAGTACTATGCAATTGTCTGGCTAGAAAGGAACCTAGGTCAAGTTGGACACCATCAAGTATACAGGATAAGAAGTACAACTTAGATAATCTTAGGACATTCAGACTATGGTCTCGAGTAAAAAGGGAACAAGTCAAGATACGCTGAGCTGCTCGAATGTAAGGGTTTCTAATATGTGTGCACTTCGATAAACTAGTGTTGCACCTAATACCCCCTGAAAGTTCGCCCCAAAATGCGTTCAGGTTGAATTCGTAGGGGACTTAGCAGTTCAGTAAATCCATACTAGGTGGAAAGCCAAAGATAGTGTTAAAGCTACCTAAGTTCATTTCATATAATTGTCCCTACAAAATAAAATGATATGTATCTGGCTTGACATTGAGGCCCTCTAATGACCTCGACATGGAGTGTACTTAGGAATTCTAGGGTCAAGTCCTGATATGTATGCTCTTTGGTTTCTAAAAAGTGTCCCATACCACCTCATGCAAACAACCATCGAATATCATCTAGCATTCCTAATCGAGCTAACAGTTCCTCATCATAATATCTAGTTGCTACAACTATGTGGTCATTCAAGCAATTGTATCTAGTAACATGATCAGGATGTGTCAAACTAAGAGGCTGAGGAATGTTACCTCTAGTACGTGCATTAGTGGAGGTTTAGGATGTCCTTTGAGGTCGATGTGGTGCTTGACTTGAAGAACCAACCTCCTTTGTGGTCCTTTATCTCTTGGTTGGTACCATTGTTGTAAAAACCAAAAGAAAAACCAAAACTAAAAATTAAATAGAAAATTTGAAGAAGAAAATGAAGAAATTAAGTAAAAAGAAGAAGAATAAAAGAGGGTAAAAGATGGATATGGTGGATGAGTAAAGTGAGATGAGTTTGAAGAAGAAGAAGAAGAAGAAAAGAGATGAAATTTATCGGGGAAAGAGAAAAGATTGAGTGAAAGGGGATCATTTTGGATGAAAATGAGTGAAAATGGAGAAGAAATGAGAGAAGATTGAAGGTATTAGTTATGGAGGGTTTTGAGAGAGAAAATGGAGGTAGAGAGAGAGACTCGAGGTTAAAGATGAATTGTAAGGGAGATGAGTAGTCACCATTGCCAAAAACCTAGACCGCGGGCCATAGTAGTACACCACAGACAGTGGGGCTCACCACGGTCAAACCATAGTGTCTGTTGACAAAACTTTTTTTTTTTTTTTGGTTTAGGCTGGTTTGAGACCCCACGGCCGTAGTTCTGAGGGTTTGTCTGTGGTGCCAAACATTTTATTCATAGTTTTTTTTTCTATTTCTTTTTCTTTTTTTTCACAAATTAAAAAATAGTAAAAATAAAAGCTAAGGAAAGAAAAAGGAAAAACAGCTTGAGTTATCTCCCAAGAAGCGCTCTTTTAAGGTCAAGAGTTTGACCCTTCTTCTGTACCTGGTTCGGATCAATAACTGTACGGACATTGGTTTTATCATGGACCACAAAGTCAAACTTCTTCAGTCGAAGGTACCATCTTAAAAGTTCTGGTTGAAGGTCCTTCATTTTCATGACACAGTGCCATAATACCTTATCTGCATATAAAACAAAGCGCACTCGTGGCCTATCAGCCGGGTTACCATCAACTTGTTCAATGCCCAACTCAAAATCTGCATCAAATCCTTCCGTAGGAGGCATAGAGAGAACAGCTTGTGCGAACCTGCAATAGCCGCTCATAGAAGACTCATTGGGAACAGGGACATCAACCTCAGGCGTGTTAGGTGGCATAAGAGCAGCAAACTCCACCTTAACAAACCTTTGTTCGGGGTCCTCATAAGAAATTCAGTCAGAATCAGGAGGATCTTCACAATTCAAGACACCTCCATGTTAGTCTTAGGGGAAAGGGGTAATGCATCCAATAAAGAAGAACTAGGAGAAACCATGTATTTCTTTGTATGACAAAACACAGCATAGCACCCCTCCACCTCAAATGTAATCTGTCCCTTTCTTACATCCATGTGGCAACCAGCTGTAGCCAAAATGGGCTAACCTAGGATAATTTGAGCATCATCAGTCTCAGGCATATTAACTATAATAAAGTCCTCCAACACCCAAATATCTCATATATTAACTAGCACATTATCCAATGTGCCTATGGGTTGTGTCATAGAGTCGTCAGCTAGCTGTAGTGAAAAGGGTGCGGCTAATAATGGTCATAGGTGAAGCTTATGAAATAAAGAATGTGGTATTATACTGATACTTGCACCTAGATCACATAAAACTCTCTAAATTTTCACCTTTTCCACAATACAGGGAATAGAAAAACTACCTGGGTTAAGGAGCTTAGGTGAAAAAACTGTGGTGGATCTCTATAGTGTCATTCTTTACCAATGTGGCAGTCTTTCCACCATTATTTCTCTCCATACTTCCATCCATGATTATTTCTCTACCCTCCTCCATTGGTATATTCTCAAGGTCAGTTAAGTCCTTTACTTCTTCCTTCAAGGTGACACAGTTGCAATGCTCTCGAGGGTTAGGTTCAGGCTTGCTAGGAAGCCTATCTAGGGGCATAGATGAAAAGCTAGCTTTTTGGGCAATCTGAGCTTCCAACATTCTATTATTAGTGTTAAGTACATTAACCTTTGAGGCTAATTACTTAATATATCCATCCTGTTTTTGTTGTGCCATAAGCATACTTTCCATCAGTACTTCTAAATTGGACTTTGGGGCATTTGAAAAGGCAACAGGGGTCTTTGAAAACCAGAAGGGGGTCTAGCATTCATAGGGGGCATATTCGATGGATTTAGATTAGACCTATAGGAGAAATTCGGATGATTCTTCCAACTTGAATTATATGTACTAGAATAAGGGTCATTGGGCGGTCTTGGATTAAAATTTTGAACATATTTAACTTCACTAGGGTCTTGGGAAAAAGGGCTCCCAACTTGACAATTTAAAGTTACATGCTCAATAGAACCACAAATTTCACAAGGGGAAGGGGCACTAGAATTCACAGTATTAACATTCATTTGGTCCAATCTTTGAGTCATGGCATCTACTTTAGTAGAAAGTAAAGTAAGCGCATCAACTTCAAGCCTACCTCCAACCAGTTTGGGTTGGCCTCGTTCGATGGACCATTGAAAGTTGTTATGTGCCATCTCCTCAATTAGATTATAGGCTTCATCCATAGTTTTATTCATCAAGGTTCCTCCTGCTGCCGCATCAATAGTAAACCTTACAGGTTGGGTCACACCATTATAAAAGACTTGGATAATCATCCAACGCCAACGACTATGACGGGGGTATAAGCGTAGCAAATCTTTAAACCGCTCTTAGGCTTCGTAGAGCCTCTCTTCATCTTTTGCATGAAGTTGGTGATCTAATTTCTTAAACTTGCTGTTTTGTTCAGAGGAAAAAACTTGGCGAGGAAGGCTCTTATCAAGTCATCCCAAGTGATAATGCATCAGATGCCAAGGAGTGTAACCAAGCCCTTGCTTTATCCCTCAATGAGAAAGGAAATAAACGCAGGTGAATCGCATCAATGGAGACTCCATTAAGTTTTAACGTATAGCACACTTCTAAAAAGACCGAGAGGTGTAGATTCAGGTCTTCCAAAGACGTTCCTCCAAACTGGGATTATTATACCATCGAAATGAGTGCCAATGTGAGCTCGCAATTGTTGGCATCAATAGTAGGGCGAGCGATGCTTGAAGCGATCCCTTGGGCTCCAGGGGTAACAAAATCTCAAAGTGTCCTTATTTGGTCACCTCCTTCTCCCGCCATGTTTGTTGGATTCCTTCTTGCCTAGCGTCTTTGTTCTTCAATCCTTTACTTGTTCCTCCTTAAGTACAAAGTTCTTTCAATCTCAGAATCGGGTTCGTATGAGATTAGACTTCGCATAAATAGAAAAAAACTCCTGTAAGCACTATCACCAACACTACCAGCGTAATCAAACAAGAAAATTAAAAAAAATAAAAGGCAATAAAATACTTAATCAATTTCGTAAGACTAACTCAATGTTGACAGATTGATCCTCGGTAACGGCGCTAAAAACCTTGACCACTGCTGCAGACGCACGAGTAGTCATATTATAGATAAAAAGATCGCTCCTTAGGGACCAATGTAATCTATCAAGTTTTATCTACAAAAATATGCTAAGTAAAACTAATTCAAGAGGGTTCGATTTAACAACTTCTAATTCACTAATTTTTAAATCAATTAAGGAAGTTTGCCTAGGAATTCATGTAGTTATGAAAGTTGATTAGATCAAAATGATAAGGATGTGCTTTTCTCTAACCGGCTAATTTCGAGGACTTGCAATCTATCCAAACATTTAGTCTATTCTTTAGAACTTAACCAAATTTGCCTAAACTAAGAAAAGTAATTCTTTCAAACTAATTCATCTTAATCCAAGTTAAACATCTTCGATTATACGCTATTTCCTTCTAACCTGTAAATCTCTCTTTCAAGATGATGTTATGTCAGGTTTTATCAAGTAGTCTAATAATCAAATGTCACCTTTTAGTTTTTCACTCAATTGTTTCAAGTGTGCCAATAAATTTTGGTCAAAAATCCACTTACAACATGAGAATCACTTGATAGAATGAAATCAAACCAATCATGAAAATAAGCATAATTCTTTAGATTAAAACATGATCCAACTATACTTTCATAAACTACTAAATCTCTAGACAAAATAAAAACTGCTTGCTCTTGATTAAGGATTAAACAACTAGCCAGCGTTTTATAAAATTTGAGCGGAAGGGCTTAACTGAGAATAACCTTCATCCAAAGGCTTCAAACCCCCTTAAGATCAAACACTCAAGCTCAAGATTTCTCACCAATACAAATACCAAACCAAAAATCTAAACTAAAAAGAACAAAAATTTGAGAAAGAAGATAAATTAGGGTACTCTTGTTTGATTTCTATCTATATCTCTAAGTATATGCCCTACTCTTCTGCTGCTGAACATAGCCCTTTTATAGGAGAGCTCGGACGTTTTCAGCCACACAGCCGAAGGAAGATGAGGTGGCAATAGTTTCTCAACTCACCATGGACCGAGGCAGACAGCACAATCTGACCGTCGTCTGGGCTAGAATCAGTTTTCTACTTTTTTCATGCTCCACGGGCGTAGCATCACATGGGTATCCGTGGGGGAGGTCAAAATACATCTATTAAGGGTAAAATGCTGGATTAAAAGGCCTAAAATCCTGTAAAACATATCAAACAACCATGCTCAAGCATAAATCGAGAATAGGATTATAAATAATAACACTAAGTACATAATTCTCCCAAAAATATGGAAAAATAGCCTTAAAAATTATGTATACATTAAGCACTTACCACCCACTTAGGATGTTTCTTAGCTTATGAATAATACTTGGGTTCTGGTTTATGTAATACATTGACCAATAAAGCTACATAATTTTGAGATAAGTGTGCCGGAAGTGAAGAAAGAAATAAAGGGTAAGGAGTTCTAGAATGTGTGTGATTGAGAAGGTGATTGTTCTGCTATAGGGGAGTCTAAGTCAATAGTGAGTTTATTACTGGTCTTTAGATAAATATAGTCCTTTAACCAAGTAGGTGGAGCCTTTATTCTTGTTGACTTTCTTGTATTCGTCAGAACTCTACTTGGAGAAGTATGAACAAAAGAAATGATGGAATTAGAAATAATGTCATCAAGTTGAGCTTGAGATGATGTAGGCGATAAAGACTAATAAGGGGAAGCAGCATTGTCAAACTAAGTGATAGTATTCTTATTAATAAAAGAGGGTAAGATAGAATCTCAAGTCACAACAAATAGTGATGTTGTACTTACTAGATGTTGATGAGTCATGAATGAATGAAGAAGTTAGGTGAGGCAAGACAGATCTTCTACATCCTTTATAGGAGTGACATCAGAGGTGACTAGGCTAGCCTTAAAGGGAAAAACATTTTCTTTAAACAAAACATCTCTGCTGTGAAAAATTTTCGTAGTTCGTAAATCAAAAAGGCTTGTAACCTTTGTATCCAAAAGTATATCCCAATAAAACACACTTGTGAAATGTAGCCTTAAATTTATATATTTCCCCAAATTAGCAGCAAAACATAGATAACCTATAGTTCTTAAACTGGAATAATTATGGGCTTAATTGTGAAGCACTTCAAAAGGACTTTTCCAAGATAGATTGGGCATAGGCAGCTTATTGATAATGTAAGTTACAGACAACACACATTTACTCTAAAAACTTTTGGACAATCCTGCATGAAATCTAATCACCATAGCTATGTTTAGGAGATTTCTATATTTTCTTTCCACAACTCCACTTTGTTTTAGGGTTATAACAATAGATTTTTAATATAAAATTCCTTTTAAAGCAAAAAAATTCCAAACAAGCAGTTTGAATAAATTCAAAGTCATTGTCTGATCTCATCATCAAGATTTTAGTTTTAAACTTAGTCTCAATCATGTTGTACAATTGTTTTACAGCAAAAAATACTTGTGTTTGTCTTGTAGCATATGTGTCCATGCGGATCTACTAAAATCATCCATAATGATGAGAAAACACCTAGCACCAGTCACACTAGTAACCTTGAAAGGCCCCAAAGATCCATATGAAGAAGATGGAGAGGAGCTTTTATTGTAATAACACTTATATTTAAGGGCGATCTATGAAATTTTCCCAGTACAAATGTCTCACAGAAAAAATTATTATACAAAAAAGGTTTACAGTTTGCAATATGCTGCATTTTAGAGAAGGAGGTATGACCTATTCTAGCATGCAATACATCTAGTTCATGAGATTTACATACTAAATTATTACAAGGAAGAGAATCTTGGTTTATTGGTTTTACAAAGCTAGGAGACACTTCAAAGACATTTGGAGCTGAAGCAAAAGTCTTACCTTTAAGATGTGAAGAGTCAAAAGTATAAAGTCCACCAACTTCTTTACTAACAGCCACTACCAACTTAGTTGAAAGGTCCTAAAAAAGACAATGAGTGGGATAAAAGATGCTGCAACAGC
Source organism: Carnegiea gigantea (assembly GCA_029747015.1). Classification (NCBI taxonomy): domain Eukaryota; kingdom Viridiplantae; phylum Streptophyta; class Magnoliopsida; order Caryophyllales; family Cactaceae; genus Carnegiea; species Carnegiea gigantea. Next base: position 393,998 of record JAKOGI010000368.1, on the reverse strand, counting down.
AATTATCTGTCAAAAATTGGCCTTTAAAAGTAACTTGCACTTAAAATCTGGCACAAATAGGACATTGTGTAGTTGTAAAGTAGTTAAAAGTTGTATATAACCGACAAGTGTAATAGATTTAAGGAAACCATCAGGTAAGGTCACATTGATAGGGTTAAATACTGAGGTAGTTCTAGAAAACAGGCTGAAATCAAATGTCATATAATAACTGGCCCCTGTATCTATAATACAAGAACCTTGTGCATTATTCAACACAATATAGCTAATATGAGAGCGAGAGCCAGTAGAAACCATACTTGTAAAGTTAGTAAAATTATGAAAATCAATTAGCTGCACTTCCATACCCTGCTGTCCTTTAACTAATCTTATCATTTCCTAAGCTAAAGCTGTACTAGATTGGACTCAATCTTGAATGCCAAAGGTATGATCAACAAGAGTGTCATAAATGTTTTTAGAACTTGCCAAGTTTGCTGCAACCCTAATATTTGTCCTTGGCCTAACATTGTCCTTAGGACCTTGGTACCAATTTGGATAACCTCTGATTTTGAAGCACTGATCACTTATATGACCAGACCTTTAGCAATGGTCACAAAGCCTCTTTCCTTTGGCTTTCTTAAAATACTTTTTTCCTTTCTGTCCACCTCTTACAACGAGGGCAATAACTATGGGATTTGAATCCTTAAAGGAATTAATGCGAATCCTCATGACACTGGTTGCTACTTCTCTATTGTTTGTTATGTTTTTAGTTACATTCCTTTGGGTTTCAACCCTTTGGATCATGGAATATGCTCAAATATTTGGCAGTGGGTCTAGAAGCAATATTTGTCCTCTAATGGCCTCATAATTCTCATTCAAATGCATCAAAAAATGTATTAACCTTTACCTTTCTGCTAACTCCATGGTTTTCTTGATGACTTTGCAAGTTGTTGCACAAGCATAAATAGGTACCTCAGAAATATCATCTAATTCATCCCAATGTCTTTTGATCTTTGTATAGTACACGACCATAGAGACATTTTCTTGATATAATTCTAATATTTAATTTTCCATTTGGTAAAGTAAAGGTCCATTGCTGTGGCCAAAATGATCAGTAAGTTCCTTCGAAAGCTGCACAACAGAATTTACATAAAGAAAAGCCTTGATTAAATCATTAACCATGGAACTGAACAGCAAACTAGCAGCCATATTATCACACCTAATCCACTGATTGTAGTGAGATGAGTTTATCTCAGGTCTGGCACAAGATTCATCAATAAAATGAAGCTTAGTTTTGGTTCTTTTAAGGCAACTTTCATAGCTCTACTCCATTTTTTGATATTAGATCCATTCAACTTCACATTGATGAGTTGCAACCTAGAAAATCAGAACTCGACAAGTAGAGTAGATCACTATTATAATTCTCATGACCTCTCCTTGATTCATAATCATTTGTCTACCTATCCTGATTTCTCCTCATTACAGAACAATTCATTTCTGAATCCTCAGCCACAGCCATTATCAATCAAAAGGAAGGAAAAAAAAAATGATAATCGAGTAAATTTCGATAAATCATTAACAATCCTAAATCAATTTGATGCAAACTAGATCAAGTGTTGGTTCACAACAGTTGATCGAAAAAAAAAATGTATTTACTTGATAAAGCTTGAGTAATTGATGATACAAATCAATTATTCAAAGAAGAAAGAAAGATTGATTGATTCAGGGTCAGATTCGGAACCTAGATGCTCTGATACCATGTGAAAGAGCAATTCGAGAGAGAGAAACCATTAAGATAGAAGAGAAAAGCTCTCTGCATGATGATAGAAGAAAAATGAAATTGAAGAGGGAGGTTCAAGCTTGCTACTGTACAGGTATATATACAGTTAGTGTAAGAAACTAACTTGTTTAATAAATTAATAGCTAACATGGCAATGTTAAAACTAATTTTGCTGATTTGTAGTTAACTAACTCTACTCCTTAACAAATATCGAATAGTACTATCTGTTGCAAATCTGAACACCTATAAATTCTTAGTCCTTGTACACAAGCCACCTTATTTAGTTTTGATCAGCTAATTTTAAGTTGTTACGCCGAGTTCAGTCTTAATCTTTTGAGCTAAATATGCAATCATATGCCAATTTTGTTAAATATGTTTATCGATGCTTTAAATGTGATTATTAAATAGATGTGCCACATATATAATTCATAATGATTTTACATAGTATATTTCAAAATATATAATTTTTTTATTATGGAATTTATAGTGTATAATTTATTAACAGGAAGCATAAAAATAGTAATGAGTATAGATGTGATCTTAGTAAGTTAGTTAAGATTGAGGTCCTGAGTATAGTAGATCTCATGTTCGATTCCTGCTCCTCTCATTGTATTGTACTGTGTTCGTAGCTTATTTGAACCCCAAAAAAATCCCATGAGTGAGGAGAATATGGCATCTGGATTCTGGGGTGGGAGGATTGTTGTAATAACTAAGAGCACACTTATTGGGTGAGTAACAACACGCTTCCTCTACTTTAATTTTTCTATTTTAATCAACATCAAAGCACTGACTCCCATATAAAGGTAACATCATTTAAGAGTTTCTTAAATAATTAATTAACGACGAACCATACCAGGAAGAGGGAGGCAAACATTGTCTACTTGTCTAGAAAGAATGCTTTAGCCCTTGAAAGTATTCATAATGTTTTATTGTTTTATTAAAGATTAAAACTTTGGTTAATATTGATTAAAAAACTAATTTATTGTGCATTTAATGACGGGAAAGTTATGTTACAAGGACAAGTTCAAATAGTATAAACTGTACCAAATTCGGTTGGATAGAATCTTGGATTGATACTTCGTTCATTAACACAGCTATTATATTATCCTTCAATGAGATAATAAAACTGTACATTTAATGGTTTACTTAACTATATAACAATATGTACTAAATATATTTGTGCTTTCACAAGATAAAACAATATAATTTACATCACCAACCAACCCGTGTTCTTGTTAGACTAACTAGAATTAGTCACTTTGTAAGAGTTCGACTAATACCTACCGTGAACTATGCTATTCTTCTTATAACTACTTCTTTATCATTATGAAGTTCAATTTCAGCAAGATTATTTGATGAATATAAATTGTTCTTATCAATTTATATACAAAATAAAATCTATTTAATGATAAATCAATTACTATAGGCAAGTGAACATCACCTCATTTTAGCCTCTAAAGTTATTTTCAAATTATTAGTTTAGTTCTCTACATTGCCTTAACACAAATGGACCATGTGCTTTATTTTCAAATTCTTAAAGCTATTTAAAATAACTGAACTTGAACTCGAATGTCTACTGCCGATTCCCTAACCAAAAAGGTGAAGACTTAGTATGAAGCTTCCACATTAGATAAGACCATGCGGATCTTATTATGTTTTGTGTTTTCTTGCATTCATAATGCATAATAAAGACTCTAGAAGAAAAGGGGACCAGTTCTAGCTCAACTTACTCCTTATTCAATTAGTTAGTTGGGTTGCTAGTGTCATGGATTTTGTAAATCTAGTTGTAAGAAAATATATGAGGCATCTTTGTACATAAGTTGATCTTGTTTGCATTTAGCTAAGATTAATTAGAATAATATAGACATGTTTCTCTCTGTAAATTCTCTCTCTCAGAATAATATAGACATGTTTCTTTCCATAAATTAATTTCTCTCTATCAAAATACTCTCTCTCTCTCTCTCTCTCTCTCTCTCTCTCTCTCTCTCTCTCGCACACACACCCACACACACATACACGTACTTATTTCTCTCTGCTAAACTTCACTAGGTCCTCATGGTATTAGGGCATGAAGATATCCTGAATTAATTTCTCTTATTTCTTCAATTTGATCATTGATTAGAATCATCAATAGATCAAGCCTGAAATCTACATCAAAAATATTATTTTTTTCTTCATCATTTGGTTGATTGATTTGCTTCATGAAAAAGTCCAACAATAAATTCCTTAATTCAAGTGTCAACATAATTCATCAAACTATACATAAATTCATCAAACTTTGAATTCTACATTTCTCATCTGATCAAGTTAGATCTCGTTCTTATGATATTTGAAAATTTGAAGAATTAATTGTGATCAAGATGAGTGCACACAATATCAATTTGAATGATTTGTTGAATCTCTCCTAATTCATCTCTCATATCGACCAAATATAATTTCTATTGGAGATAAACTTATAAAATCCGACACCTATTGCAATTGGAGAAGAGTTATGGAAATTAGTTTATCAATCAAATGCAAATTAGTGTTTGTGCAAAGAATGTTAGCACGACTTGATAACAATCCATTGACGGTTGAAAAATTTTCCTCATTTGGATCTGATTTATATCCAATATCCATTTGCATTTGCTAAATATAGAGTAGAGGTGGAAAGCATTACCAATAAGGAGGCATCAATTTCATCATTTCTATCTGGCTGTAGTTTTGAAGAAGTTCCCCATCCACTTGACTATGGTAGAGGTTTCAGCAATTGAGAGTATATTATCTATTCAACTTATAGATAGAGATACTTAGGGACCATATAGAGTATGTACTTTTGAATATAACAGATATTTCTTACCATTTGTCAATGATTGTGCAAGAATTTCTTGAATGGTTCTAATGACATAGAAATCTCAAAACTCTTTACAACTTGGTTGCCTTTTTAAAATAGATTGAGAATGGGTTTTGCATATAAGTTGAAAGTTATGTACTAGAGAATGCTTTGGAATTTAATCCTCCCTCCTAAGATTATTTTACTTAACATGGAATTGTGCATCAAACATCATGTGCAGATAAACCCCAACAAAATGGGATAATTGAAAGAAAATACCGACACTTGCTTGAGGAAATGAAAGCTTTGAGATTTCTCACTTTATTACATTTACATTTTTAGGGAAATTATGTTCTCATAGCCACATATATCATCAATAGGCTTCCCTCATGTGTGTCAAATAACAAAACTCCCCATGAACTCCTGCTCTATCAGACTTTAGATTACAAATCGTATGAAGGTTATCATGTGTCTTGCCTTAAAAACCAATTCTATTAGAGCAAAGGATAAATTCCAACCAAGAGGTATTCCTTATAGGTTTCTTGGTTTAACTACACCCTACTCAAAAGTACTTCAGACTACTAAATCAGCCCACTTAAGAAACCTTTATTTCTAAGGATGTCACATTTTGTAGACACATATTTTCTAACAAAAGTGATAGCTGCAAGCAATATTTAAAACACTTACCTGCACCTCTACCAAGGGCTAATATTTAGAGAGATGCTTACTTAACCTATTTAATAAGGAAGCTCATATAGATTCAGGTTATGATCAGGATGTTGACATTCAAATTTGAATCTCATATCATATTTAGAATATTAAGAATTGAACTTCTATTCGTACCATCATAGAACTAAACCCTAACCATAATAAGCAACCACCTACTATTAGACACTCCACTAGAGTGTCAAAGAAACTTGTGTGCATGATAGATTCTGTAGACCCCACCACAAGATATCTCCTCGAAAACTTTCTGTATTATAACCTTGTTTTTCTTGAGTACAAAGCATACTTTAGTGACATATCAGAAATCACTTATCTTACTACTTTTCTAGTAGTTGTTCAAAATGAAAAGTGGTACATGGAAGATTATCACTCCTTTGAAGTGCAAACAAGCTATAGGGTGCAAGTGGATCTATAGAAAAAAGTACAAATAAGATGGCAGTGTGGACAAGTGCAAAGCCAGATTGGTAGCCCTTGGATATAGAAGGCAACATGGAATAGACTGAGACATTTGCTCTAATGCCCAAAATGATCATTGTGAGAGCTGTACTAGTAGTTATAGGAACGAAGCGTTAGATCACATGTCAGATGGATGCATCAGATGCTTGTCTTATGGTGACCTAAAAGAAGAAGTCTACATGGCATTTTATAGTCCATTTCACATAACCTTAAGCTTTTGATAATCGTTAATCTAGAATTTTTATTTATATTTTGTATTTCTTTAGTAGAAAATAAATTAAGGCGAGCAATGTCAGATCTTTTCAGGCTTAATGAAGTCAAAACATGTGACCAAAAAGAAAAAAAAATTTTGGGATTCTAACTTGCTCAAAAGGGCACAGAAGAAGATGAAGACAACTAGTGCCAAAACTGGCATAGTCATCCTACTTTGACACGGGCAACCCATGCCACGCGCTATTCTTACACTGCTGTCCTTTTCTAATAAGGTGGCATGGTCGTGCCACTTTCATTGTTTTGGGGTCTCTAGATACCCCCTTCTTGCAGTTGTGCATCAAGTAGATTTTGGCACAAGTTTTTGCTAGAGTATACTAGAATTAGGATTAGTATAGAATATCTTGTGCATTAGCCACAATTATTTAATCTTAGTTGCTTAGCCTTAATTCTAGTTTTTTTTCCTTGAAATTTGTTGTTCTATGCATAATATTTTCTCTGTTTCATGCTTAGTTTGCTTTGGTTCTTTAGTTAAATGCTGACAAATTTCTTTCTTTGTCTTAAATGATAGTTTAGATTTGTGCTTTGTTATTATAAATTGCTTTCCCAACACTCCACCCTCCCTCCCTCAATCTTCGAACTACAATCTCTAGATATTTTGATCCCCCTTTTCCTCTTCACCTTCTGAGTGAGGGTTTCAAAATCCATTTTCAAAGTTTGAATTTTTGGTTAGTTATGGATTGGAAAAGTCAAATAACTTAGATTAGAGAGAATAAGAGGAAACTCACCACATTTCACTTGCCCTTTGTTACAGTTTTGGAAATTCAAGCTCCATGGTGGGATAAGTCCATTTGATAACCTTCTTTTCTCTTTCTTCTCTTCCTGACGTACTTTTATTTCTTTCTAGTTAATTTAGTTACATTACTTGCTCATTTGATAATTTAATCTTTGTTTTGCCTTGTTTTGGTTGATTATGCTTACACTCTAGTGCTAGATTTGGTTTTTATTAGTTAATTTTTCATCTTGCGTCAGGAGTGCATTGCTTTAAGTTTGGTTTGATGTGAGTTACTTAGTATTTGCTTCATGTTTAGAGGAAGATTAGTGTATGATTGCTACTTGTTTGCATATTTTTGTCATTTATCGCTTCCCATACTTTATAAATATCCTACATTAACTAATAAGTGACCTATTTTCAACAGTGTCCCATATGATGACAATTTTCACCTACTACCCAAAAATATCATCAACAAAATGATGCTGGGGCCATTACTCAACTAAAAGCATACTCACACATTCAATTCGACATTAAAAACTTGGGAGAGCTGAAGCATTTCTTAGGGCTGGAAATAACACATTTGCAAAGAAAATACACTCTTGATCTTCTAAAAGGGTTAAATGATGGATGCCAAATCTCTGCAGTTGCCTTTAGGTTCCCACACCAAATTAACAAACTGTGGTGGTATAAAAATCAAGGATCCTAAACTATACAGAATACCTACTGGCAAACTCATCTATCTCATTATCGAAAGACTAAACATCACTTTTATTGTGCAACTACTCAACCAGTTTGTCCAAAATGTAGCTAAGGAACATCTATAGACTTCAAACACGGCAGAGGGAGCATGGTGTTGGTGGGGTCAACTGACACACCTACCTAAAAAGGGAAAAAAATAAAGAAACGTCTATTAAATAAAAATTATGGCAAATGGCTGAATGCAGACATTCATGGCCCAATGGCAGCAGTGCCCACCTTATTGCTCTTTGTTGGAGAGGTCGGTGCGTATTTTGGTTGTTTGGAATTTTTAAACGCTGCTACCACTACCAAGTTGGACATCCCCGTGAGCTCGAGCCATCCGCATAGTGTTAGGGGCCATGGGGTTTGTCATCTCTCCAAATCTAAAGTTCAAAGTTTTCTAATACTAGTGTAGTAATTTAATTGACTTCTAAGTTGTTATTTAATCCTTAATTTTAGATTAATTTGTTATTTTAGTTTAATTCATGAGTTTAATATGTTGAATTCAATTCTCAAGTTGTTTAATTTGTGAGTTTAATTTCCCAATTTCAATTCTAAAATTATTTAATTTGTGGGTTAATTTGAATTCTAGCTCAATATGCATAGATATTTCAAAAAGATAATTAAGAAACCATTATTTCAAGTTCTAAATCTAAATATTCAATGATGTATGAAAAAGTTGGGAACAATGTCATTTAACTACAACTACCAACTTATTTTCGACCCACTTCTCCAAATTTTTAGCTTTGTCACTGACTTCCAAACATGTTGTTAGATATTGAAGAGCTCTCTTGGATGAGGAATCCTAATATAGCAACACCACAACTCAGGGCCAATTCTTTTCATTGGTAAATTATGGTTGGTAAAAGGGTGAAGTTAGTTAAGGTAGGTTGAAGTAAGCAGAAGTTGGTTGAAGTTAGTATTTTTGTTTTTTTTTTTGGAAGGGGGTTGAAGTAGGTTGAAGTGGATTGAAGTAGGTTGAAAATGATATATTTTTTATGTGGCGCGTTGAAGTGGGTTAAAATAGTGAGAATATAATTTATGTGTGATAATTTATGAAATTATTGAAATTGAGTGGATTTTTTGAGTGAATGCTAATTTAACAATTTTATAGCCATTTTTGTAAAAGTTTGCTACGTTACAACTTCCCAATTATTTTTAACGATTTGTGTAACAAAATTTATTTGTCATAAATTTTTCTATATTCATTCAAAAAATTCAGATGGAAGATAAGAAAATAGTATGATGATAGTTGTTAAAAAATATATTTAGCAATATATATTTGTTGTTACTTTTAAAATATAAAAATAACTTTAAAATATAAAAATAGCTGTTACCTAATTTTATACTACTCATAGATGACAAATATATATATATATATATATATATATATATATATATATATATATATGTTGTTAATTCCATACATAAATAAATTGGTTATGGAAAAAAATATATGATGTAATTTGAAAAGCTCGTCAAAACACAATATCATCATCATAATTTGAAAACAAAAATGAAATCATATCTGCCCAAATCCACACTGCCTGAACAATCAGAGAGAATCACACGCCTCATTTCCCTTTTGCAAGCACAAGAACAATCCATCCCCTGATATTTTACCCTAAGGTACCCCTGTTATTTTACCCACAAACGAATGCATTCACCCAGAAAGCAATGCCCCCACCCACGGTAAGCTACCAGCCACCCAAATGCCGCCATTATTGTGTGTGGCTGGCTGTGTATAGGCCGCGATGGGGCTTGCTTGCAAGGAGGTCGGCCCAGATCGCGATTGTGAGGTGTTCACAGGACAAGTATGTAACTTGGTTCACCCAGATTTCGTTTACCCAATTGTGGTGGATAATGTTTGTAAATGTTGGTATTGTGGGCGGCAAAATTTGTGGGTAGACAGAGTTCTTACACAGTGGAACCGTGCCATACCCAGTACGAGCTAGATCATTCAACGAATAGGGTTTTTTTTTCTACGGTAGTAGGTTTGGGATGAGATCTAGAACTATCCTTGAACTATTGCTCCACAGGAAAGAAGGGCTTTAGTTTCTTCTCAGTGGAATAGAGATAGGAAAAAGAGAGATTTTCGTCATTTGTGGATCACTCGGATAAACACAGTACTTCATAAGAAGGGAGTCAAAATCGTACTTACTCCTTTTATTTCTACCATCTTAGTTAATAAACCAAAATTTTTATAAATATTCATCGTTTTCATCATTAATAGTGACTAGGATAACATGGAAGAACTCCAGTCACCATCTAAAATGAAAAAGATTAATTGTTGGCTTTTTGGTGTTGTTTGGTGGGATTTTTTATTCTCATTTGTTCGTATTTGTGGTGAGTTCGTGGATCTCATATGAGTGTTTGTCAAATGATACTCACAAATGACGCACACAATAATGACTATGGAATGAGATTTGTATCAATGGTTATGCTTTGGAAATGTTAATTGCTGACATTATAAGTGAGCATCGAAATCCCTTTTGCCTTTGTTCTTGAACATGGTACTCTATGAGTAGTCTATGAATGGTTGTTAATTTTTGACATTACATGTGAACACCCCCCTTGACAATAATTTGCATCCTCCTTGTTTTGGTTTTGTGATCTGACCATGGGATGTTGATGGGTATAGAAAATTGAAAGTGATGGCTTGATGTATATGTGGGTGGTAAGTGAACCAAATCAAACTCAAACAAATTCCAAACAAGAATCAAACCAAAGAAAAGTGAATATGGAAGATAGATTGAGATGGATCGAAGAATAATAACAAAAGAGGACAAAGGGATAAACAAGACCTTGCACTTGAGATAATCCTTCACGGAGCCACTCAAGGACTTGATCTTGGGCAAATTCTCTTGTCTTCACCAAGGAATCACTCCAATTGAAAAAGGAAGAGAACCTAGAACACCACTTGAACTTGCCAAAATTCAAGATATAGAACTAGGGATTTGGAATACTTTTGAGAATCACACTCAAAGGTAATTGTATTTCACTTTGGGAAAGCTTACCACTCTGCATTCAAATGCAACTACATAACCCACCTATTTATAGGCTAAACAAAGATAACCAAAAGACTTAAAAACTCCTAGCAATTAAAACTAGAAAATTGAAAAGGCTTGGAAAATGGAAAAGACTCAACATAAAGGGGTGGGGGAGGTTACAAAGAATATTCTAGGCTTCCAATCAGCTGAAGACATCCATCTAGAACACTCCAAGTCGTGCATGATGTCATCCACATGATGTCATGTAACCAAAGTCTCTTCATTTGCCCAGCATTTAATCCTTGCAGCAGCCTCCACTTCAACTGAGCATAACTCTCGCACACACGTCCAAATCAGGTGATTCTAGGCTTGTTGGAAAGCCCTAGAAATCTATTTTCCCAATGGGCTCATTTGCTAATTTGGATAAGTAGATCAAAAGTTATGGTCCGAACATTACACCTATATCAGAACTGGATTGGAGCAGGACAACTTCCCTTTGAGTGCTACTTTGCCCAATCAAATGACGTCCAAATTAAATAAAATTGGGCTTATTTTAAAGCTGACATCTTAAGCTTCAAAACCATGTGGCCCCTCAAGTTGTGGGTCCACTTGAGCTAGTCCAAAAAATGAGCACAAAAAAAATTACCTTCCGCAGGGATGAATCGGGCACCAATTCTTCCGGAAGGAATATGAGTTTTATCCAGATTTTCGCCACTTGCTTGACTTCTTCATGGTGTCTAAAGTCCTTGAACTCACATAATAAGAGAAAATATGAGAGTTCCCATGCACGCTCTTGTTTGACACTTTTCTTCTTGGAAGTTGACCTTAAATAAAAATGATGCATATGGGAATATGCATCATACTCCCCGGGTGGTTTTGAGTTTGTCCTCAAACTCAAAGGGTTAGCAAGCCTCTCAAGAAAGGGGTCACGCTCACAATATGGGAGCTTTTGGGGAAGGAGGTCACAGGGCATCACCTCTAGAGAGATATAGAAGAGGGTGAGGGGAGGATGATAAAACGGGTCATACCTGGTGAGGAGAAGAGGCGGAAGTGAGAAATCTTCTTTGGGGGCAAGGGTTTCGGAAGGATGAATGAGGGTTAAGGCTTGTCAGTCCTTTTGTGGCTTGGGGCTTTGGCATGATGGAATAGGGGTCAAGGTGATTTTCTTCTCATCCTTAATAAAGGAGTAGGTGTTGAGGCGCCCATAATGAATTACATGGCGATCAAACATCCATGGTTTACCCAATAATATATGGCTTGCATCCATAGGAAGAATGTCACACAATATCTCATCCTTATAGTTTTTTCCAATTGAAAAGGAAACATGACAACGGTGAGTAATTTGCAAACCTTTGCCTTGATCCAACCATTGGATACTATAAGGCTTAGGATGGGGTGTAGTCGCAAGTTTGAGCTTGTCCACCATGGTTTTGGATGCAACATTTGTACAACTACCTCCATCGATGATGAGGGTACAAACTTTCCCTTGAATAGTGCACCTTGTGTGGAAAATCGCCTCTCTTTGCTCCAAGCCTTCTTGAGTAGCAAATCCACTCAATATTTGCCTAATGACAAGCAACTCACCTTCATCGGGGCCGATGATAACCTCTTCTTCTTTTTCTTCCAAGCTTTCCTCTTCTTCATGTTCATGCTCCTCAAAAGAAGCTTGGTACTCAGCCAGGGAAACAATCCTCTTGTTAGGACAATCAGATGCAAAATGTCCCATACCTTGACAACGGAAACACCGAACTTGGTCTTTTGGCCGTGAGGGCACTTTTGTGGGAGGTGGAGGGGTGATGGGAGGGACACTTTTGGCGGGTGAGGGGGTTTGAATTTGTGGGGGAAAGTAAGGTGGTTCTTGAGAAAAAGGACGGGAAGGAGTCTTGGAAAAGATGCTCTTTTCCTTAGTCTTCTTTTGTTGCTCTACCTTATAGGCTAGAGAACTTAAGTCATCTAGGGATGAATAGGGTTGCAACTCAATTACATGAGCAATTGATTCATCAAGACCACTCAAATATCTTACCAATGTTTGTACATCATCTTCTTTCAAATCACACTTGAGGAGGAGTTGTTCAAACTCCCGAGTGTATTCTTCCACACTCTTGGATCCTTGCTTGAGTCGATGGAGTTTGAGATAATTGTCTTGCACATAGTGAGAAGGAAGAAACTTGGCCTTAAGCTTTTCTTTCATTTTGGCCCAAGTTCTGATTTTTCCCTTTCCATTCCTTGCTCTTTTAGCTCCAAGATTAGCCCACCAAATTGAAGCATATTTTCTGAGTTTAAGGGCTACAAGTCTTACCTTCTTGTCCTCCGGGATGTCCTCATATTCAAAGATCCTCTCAATGGTGTGCAACCAATCGAGAAATAAGTCCGGGTCAAGTTGGCCTTCAAATTCGGGGATGTCAATTCGGACACCACCAATATTGCTTCCTTGCCTTCGTCTCCTTGGGGCTTCTTCGTCACTAGAATTGGCTCGGGATTGAAGGACTTCTTCTTCCGATTCGACCACCGGTTCATGAGGATGAGAGGGAGTGGGGCTATGAACCCACCTTCGTTTTTCCTCCAAAAGTTGCCCAAGTTGAGTTCGAAGATAAGTGACTTGAGCTTCTAACTCTTCCACACGTGCTTGGTCGCTTCTTGTGGACTTTGTAGACATGTTGGAGATGCTTTGAAGGAAGAATATGCAGCAGGGAAAGTGGCACGGTCGTGCAAGGGGGCACGGGCAGGCCGTGCTATGCTTCGACTTGAGGAAATGCAGAAAAGTAGGGTGGCACGGTCGTGCTGGTAGGCACGGGGGCACCGTGCTGCGTCTCGACTTGAAGATTTCTGGAAAATGAATATGGCACGGTCGTGTGGTATGGCACGGGGGCACCGTGCGAAATTTCTGGCCTGTGGACACTGGATGTTCACGGTTTTTTTTTTTTTTAAATGTATTTGGGTGTGATGTGGGTCACTTTAAAACCTTTGCTCTGATACCAATTGATGTATATGTGGGTGGTAAGTGAACCAAATCAAACTCAAACAAATTCCAAACAAGAATCAAACCAAAGAAAAGTGAATATGGAAGATAGATTGAGATGGATTGAAGAATAATAACAAAAGAGGACAAAGGGATAAACAAGACCTTGCACTTGAGATAATCCTTCACGGAGCCACTCAAGGACTTGATCTTGGGCAAATTCTCTTGTCTTCACCAAGGAATCACTCCAATTGGAAAAGAAAGAGAACCTAGAACACCACTTGAACTTGCCAAAATTCAAGATATAGAACTAGGGATTTGGAATACTTTTGAGAATCACACTCAAAGGTAATTGTATTTCACTTTGGGAAAGCTTACCACTCTGCATTCCAATGCAACTACATAACCCACCTATTTATAGGCTAAACAAAGATAACCAAAAGACTTAAAAACTCCTAGCAATTAAAACTAGAAAATTGAAAAGGCTTGGAAAATGGAAAAGACTCAACATAAAGGGGTGGGGGAGGTTACAAAGAATATTCTAGGCTTCCAATCAGCTGAAGACATCCATCTAGAACACTCCAAGTCGTGCATGATGTCATCCACATGATGTCATGTAACCAAAGTCTCTTCATTTGCCCAGCATTTAATCCTTGCAGCAGCCTCCACTTCAACTGGGCATAACTCTCGGCACACACGTCCAAATCAGGTGATTCTGGGCTTGTTGGAAAGCCCTGGAAATCTATTTTCCATAATGAGCTCATTTGTGCAATTTGGATAAGTAGATCAAAAGTTATGGTCCGAACATGACACCTATATTAGAACTCGACTGGAGCAGGACAACTTCCCTTTGAGTGCTACTTTGCCCAATCAAATGACGTCCAAATTAAATAAAATTGGGCTTATTTTAAATCTGACATCTTAAGCTTCAAAACCATGTGGCCCCTCAAGTTGTGGGTCCACTTGAGCTAGTCCAAAAAATGAGCACAAAAAAAATTACCTTCCGCAGGGATGAATCGGGCACCAATTCTTCCGGAAGGAATATGAGTTTTATCCAGATTTTCGCCACTTGCTTGACTTCTTCATGGTGTCTAAAGTCCTTGAACTCACATAATAAGAGAAAATATGAGAGTTCCCATGCACGCTCTTATTTGACACTTTTCTTCTTGGAAGTTGACCTTAAATAAAAATGATGGATATGGGAATATGCATCATGGCTGCTTCTAGGAAAAAATCTGCTAATTGGACAAATAGGGACAATGAGCAGTTGTTGGACATTTTGGTTGAACAGAGAGTGCAATGATCAGTTAAATTTGAGTGGCGTTTAGTGAGGGAGATGTTGAAAAATGAAGGAATCAATAAGGAAGGTGCCCAAATCAAAAACCATTATAATGATTTAGGAAAGAAGTTTCAAGCTCAGGAATTTCTCATAGGCAAAATAGGGATTGGTGTTGATTACAAGAATGAGGCTATGGTTGTGTCCGATTTAACTTAGCAAGACTTCCTTCACATAAATGATGTACCCATTTATAAGTTTAGAATATTACGAATGACATGGTTGTTCATAATTGTAATGTGATACATTTATATGTGTTATGGTGTGCAAAAATTTGGTGGCAAGTATAAGTCGTTCTGAAAGAAGGTATCTGTGAACTTGGAGAAGATGAAATCGGCATTGTATGGGAAGCACGCTGCTGGTGAAATAAGCTTCGCTTTTCAGATGGTTGCTTCTCCTAGCAATCAAACCCAACTGTTGAAGGGAAAAGCGATTGATATGGATGAACATGTAGGTGACAATGATGAAGCGAATGAGGCTGGTTCCGATGCTAATATTGAATGCCTTAGTGCAGAGGAAAGTTGATCTCCTCCTAAGAGTCTACACAGCTCTCGCAAGCGAAAAAGTAAAGGTGGGACTTCTAGTGACGGCAAACGGCAAGAACTTCTTGATTGGTCATTAAGAGATGAGCAGGTGTACCAAGCCCTTACTATTTTCCGCATAAGGGAGGAAGCAAAACAGCAACCATCCCTTATCAAACAAGCGCAGGCGCAGTTGACGAAACATCCGTAAATTTTTTCCATGGGATCGGATTCCATATGGAGTGTGATGGATTACATCCCCAAAAAAAGGAAGAAAAGTTTTTCTTGGATTTGGATGATAAGTTTGTGGTTAGATACGTGACATTAAGAGGGTTTTGGATCTGACTGTGTATGCAGATTGGAGTATATATGTGTTAATTTTCATGTGTGTAGTTCTTCTAAGAACTTGTTTGCATTGGCACTATGTGGTCATGGACATGTTGCTTTCTTTGTTTGGGACAACGTTGGTCTTATGTGGCTTTTTTATGTTATTGTTTGTCTACTTGATTGTATCGTTGTATGCAGAAAAATACCATGTTGTGAGGACTTTGCATAATTTCCATGTGTTTGATCTTGCTAATTGTTGTGTGATGATGTGATGTAGAATGGATGAGGAGGATTGTATAAAGGATAAGGAGGAAGACCATGCTATTGACACTATTGTCGGTTACACCCTAGAACGTTATCACGTGGAGCGACCTCGCTCCACGTTGAAAGAAAGATTGCCAAGAGCAATAGGTGGGGAGAGTGGGGCGCATTACATACACTAATTATTGTGTAGGAATTGTCCAGATTTATGTTGTAAAGTTCTTTGCCTCGAAAAAGATGTTTTCACACATCTTGTTAGCATATTAATGGAGAGGAGTTTATGGAAAGAGGGTTGTTTTGTTAAAGCAGCTGAAATAGTTGCAATTACCTTATTTATTTTGGCAAGAGGGGCAAGCTATCAGGAGGTTGAAGATCGCTTTCAGCAATCCCCATCAACAATAGGCAAATATCATGAATAAGCGGTCGATGGTCTAGTGCAATTGTCTGCTCATATTATTAGGCCATATCAAAATCAAGATGAATTGCCTATTGAAATTCTCGAGAAGAAGGGATTTGATTGGCCTTTTTTAAGGTATGATTTTTACCTCCCCACATATTTTAACATCTTCTTATCATTATAAGCATATGTCAAACTACGATGAACTTGTCATTTTTGGTTAAAGGACTGCATTGGGGCTTTAGATGGGATGCATATTCAATGCGTAATAGGAGATAATAATGGCCAACGATTTAGAAATCGTAAAGGGTGAAAGAGTTGGAACATTTTATGTGTCGCTTCTTTCGGCATGATGTGTACATATGTGAATGTTGGCTAGGAGAGTTCCCACGATCTACCTATGTTGAAGGATAGTTTGAGTCAGTGTAAATTTGATTTTCCTTATCCTAACCAGGTACTAATATATTCATTGTCGTGTTTGTATATAATTTGGTTGAATGTAACACAAAATTCATGTGGTCTCTTTGTTTTATATAATCCTACAAGACAGTGTTATTTGGTGGATTCTAGGTATCCAAATACGATGGGGTACTCGACTCCTTACTCAAGAAAGACTGTTTGGTACCACATTCCAGAATTCAAAACCGGCCGCAGATGCGGCTATGGGCCACAAGATATTCAAGAAGAGTTTAACTATCGTCATTCATCTTTACGTCGAGTAGTTGAGTGAATATTTGGAGTATTGAAGGCGACTTAGAAGATTTTGGATGACAGGATGCCTCAAATGAGTTTAGAATCACAAATTGAAATTGTTATTGCAGTATGTAGTTATGTACACTCCACAATTTCGTTTGTCTTCATGAGAAGGGAATGCAAATTTCACCAAGGACGTTATGTGCCGACCAAAGGCCCTTTGTTAACCTATTTGATCAGGATACTAAGAATGCCATGAAAGAAATCAAGAATCAAATAGCTAATGAAATTTGGGAATCTCGTTCCACCTAAAATTAAGCTTTTGTAAAGGTGGTGGTACTAGGTGCTTAAATGCTTGTATCGCTTAATTTTTGTTATGAATTCCTGTAATCATTTCCATATTGATCTCAATATCGTTATCTTTGTGTTACGTCTGCACATTGCAATTGAATAATGATTTTCGAATGTATGGATTTTTTACTTGATAATTTAGAAAATTATCAAATTTCTTGGGTGTAGACATAATAAATTTTTTTCGTATTTTTTCAGCGATGATTTACAAATTTCCACCATTTTCAAATCATACTAATTTTTTATTGGTATATATTTAGAACATCATAATTTTGAAACCATATTAATTCCAAACTATGATAATTTACAAAAAACTAGTATGATAATTTTTTGTTGCAAAAATAATAAAATTTTATATGACACTTTACAAATTATGAAAATATGAAGGAGGTGGATTGAAGTTGATTGAAGTGGGCTAAAGTAAGTTGAGGTTAGTTGAAGTTTGTATTTTTTTTCAAATGAGTTGAAGTTGATTGAAATTGGTTGAAGTTGATTAATTTAAAAAGACCAACGAAAAGAACAGGCCCTCAGCTTATAGCCTACTGTGATTTAGATTAGGCATTTGTTTGGATTCTAGGAAATCTTTCTTTGGGTATTGTGCCTTATTAGGCAGCTCATCTATAACCTGGAAGTCTAAAAAGGAATCAGTGACACCTAGATCATTTGCTGAGGCCCGAATACAGAGCAACAGCAGCTACCTGTCGTGAACAGCTTGGTTACTCTCTTTATTCAAATATATGGGCATGAGTTCACTTGCTCCTATCAAATTGCAATTGCATTGTGATAATCAAGCAGCCATTCACATTGCTTATAATCATCCATTTTATGAGCGTACGAAACACATAGAAGTAGACTGTACGTTACTGAAAGCAACGACGATAATTCACTACAAGAAAATCTAGTTTTTTAATCTTTTGGTTTTGCCACAATATGCTTAGATATTGCTACAATAACCTTTTGTGGCAATTTAAAAATATGCCACAAAGTTGCTACAAATACTGCGTTACAAAAGGTTATTGTGGCAAACTGTTGTTTGCCACTAAATATAAAGCTTTTGTGGCAAAATTTAATAGGCCATAATTACGCTGCAACAGCTCATATTTTGTGGCAAATCAAACATTGCTATAAAAATATATTTGCTACAAAAATATGATATTTGTGGCAATATAGTTAGCTACAAATTAGCCTTTTTGGTGTCTAATTTGAATACATTTAGTGGCAAATCCTATTATGCCACTACAAATATATAATTATTTTATTATACACTTTTGTGCATTTGAATTTCGTTTTAAATTTTATGGATATATGTTATGATATAATTAACTTTTGCAATTGGTATTGAAGTTAAGTGTTATAGATAAATATACTTAATAAATAAAAACCAATAAAGAAAGCCGAAGACAAAACTAGAAAATGAGAATTCATTTCATATATCAGAAGTGAAATCACGTAGTATATATTATTCTTCAGAAATGTACTTTGTTTACAATTTGTAATGAATGAAAAATTGAACAATTCCATAAGTATTAAAATTCGAGAAACCTAGATTCTGCTAACTAATTAAGAAAGCGAAGAGAAAAATTAAATGAACACTTCATAAATGATCAACATCTTGTCCTCTTCACCACGTATGTTCGTCCAACACCATCCTTTAAATGGGATGCCTGTATGAAAGACAAAGTAAATACAGAAATAAGCCTTAGCATGGCTCATATTTGCACATAAAAAATATGACAATGTACATTGATATGATTCTCAAACAAATATGAAAACGGATGGACTTCGTAATTGCCAATATGCCAAAATGCTAGTTGCCAATATGCTAAAATGCTAGATTTGTTACTTAAACAATCAGAAAATTGACAATATTCAGGAATTGGTTTGATGCCAGTGCAAAGAACGTACAAGACACATACACGATCCACGTTATACATGTACGCTGAACAAGAGCACACGCGACACGTACACGGTGCCAGTGCCACCCGCACAATAGATGCAGCCAGCCTGCATAGTGCAGCATCCTGCAGAGTGTAGGTACCGTTGCCTGTACGGGGCAGCAACCTGCACAGGCAGGCAGCACCCTCTACAGTGCAGGGGCACCCTGTATAGTACGGTTCAGCCTGTGCCAAGCACCTAAACAGTGATGT
Source organism: Carnegiea gigantea (assembly GCA_029747015.1). NCBI lineage: Eukaryota > Viridiplantae > Streptophyta > Magnoliopsida > Caryophyllales > Cactaceae > Carnegiea > Carnegiea gigantea. The sequence goes on along the minus strand of JAKOGI010000368.1, from coordinate 374,543 downwards.
GTGTTATGTATTTTCGCGATCCAACCACAAAATTCTACCATTGAAGTCAGATAGTAAGGACTTTACAAAGTTTCAATGCAAACCAATTCAGACAAATCCTCAAAATCATCCCAAGTATTTTCTACGGCACCATTCAACATGAACCAATTACAAGACCACAATGAAATCACTAAAACATAACAAAGTAAAAAATACAAAAACAATCCTAGATATCCACAACTATTCACAATCCTAGATATCCACAACTAACAAGTAATCACAACATAAATTATATCATAACACAACCAAGGGTGATCATAGCCAACACGGCTCAACTAAACCCAAATTGCTCCTCTAAATCGATCACCATACAATCATAAACTAACCCAGAATTGTACAACAAAAGCAATTACATGTAACTGTTTATGGTAACCAATAATTCAAATCCAGCTAAAGCCTTACCTTAGAACCACATAAAAGCTGTTTTTGTCGAAACCTAGATTACAATAGAGAAGGGTTTGGCTAAAATGCAAGGACACCTCCCCCCCAAAAAAAAAAAAAAATCTTTTAGTACACTATATTGGATAAATCAATCACCTGTGAGACAAGAAAAGATCCCTCAACATTCATGGATGACACACTGGCATAGATTCCAAGAAAAAAAATGAAAGCAATTTGAAGCAAATTGATTTGACCAGGCACATTTCAAATCTCCAAATAATCCAAGGCAGTATATAATAAACTCGATCATCAGCCTTTTCTAGCAAAATTCAAAGCCAACATCAACCAAAAAAAAAACGCGCAAATTGAAAAAACTACATAGGCTCATTTCAGGGGCGACACATAACAACCAGATAACAAGACACATCATATTATAACAATTAGGGGGCTGTACAGGGCAGCAACCTGTATAGTGATGATGCTAAGTGGCTTTTCAAAGAATTTGATGTTGTTCCTTGACAAAGATGGATCGACCTTTATTCCATTAGAGGTATGAGCTGGCCATAGCTTCTGAAGACTATCAAAAACACTTCGTTTATGCCAGAGTCGTGCCAATTTCTCAACAAGCGGATGAAAGAGATGATTTTTTTAATTTATTTTCTGAAGATCAATTGTTTGATGATTTGACATAAACTGGTTTGGCAAAAAGTAAACGCAAAACCTAAGCACAATCGCAAAAAGAAAAGGAGGGGAATCCAGCTCCGAAGCCCAACATTCAAAGCAGCCATACAGCTTAGAAATGTTCTCTGAGGTGCATGATCAGCTAGCTACTGATTCTTGGAAAAGGGATAGTGTATTTGATTCAAGTAACCTCCACAAAATGTAAATCTTCATATGTAGGTCTTCAGCTTAACTCACCAACCTACTAACTATAATTTTGGAGCAGAGAAATGAAGAAAAGAGGAGCAGAGAAACCTGAACCAAATGTTTTTAATGATATTTGCTCAATGGCTTTGCTATGATATTTTTGCATTCTCAGCCTGCATGTGGAGTTTTTTTAAGCATGCTGATAGCTGATGATATTCACGAAGCTGCAGTAAATGCCTGGAAGCTTAATAATCTGCAGTTTTCTTGCTCACGTAGCAGATGATATTTGCTTACAACTAACAACTAATCACAAAATAAAATATACTATAACACAACCAAGAGTTATCATAGCCAACACGGCTCAACAAAACCCAAATTGCTCCTGAAGATCGATCACCCATACATTCATAAACTGACCCAAAATTGTACAACAAAAGTAATGCATGCCCATGTACCGTATAAAAATCCAATATACCTCTTATTTACTTGGACTGTGCTCTGTGGAAGAAGAAAGACGTCGAGATGATCCACTTGATAGTAGCTATGCATGAGTTACAAACTCACTTAGTTATATTTACACTATAATGACTAATTTCTTAGAAAATAGAAATTTTTATTGTCTTGTTAACACTAACCTGTGCACTTGAAAGACCTAGTCTTTCCTCTAAAGCACGAAGATGGGCTTCATATGACTCATGGATTTGCGATACCCACCTACTAACTTTAGCGTCAATTCTCTCATGGATGTCAACCTCAATAATGACTTGGTTTTGATACTTAGTAAACGGTATCACACCTTGACCCATGCTCCTTTGATGATTTGATCCTTCACGCTATTTTAGGATGCGGGTAAAGGCCTCCTGGGGAGTGAGATTATCCACTCCATATATATCAAGTTCTTTTTTATGTATTTCTTGAAGCTCCTCGTATGCTTTCTCTACCAGCTCATCAGACCAACTCCCATCTTTCTTCATTCTTTGAATCTTCCATAAATGTAAATAGTATGGTTCCTCTTAACCTTCATTTTCCTGTTGAGACTCCAAATCTGACTCATTAGTCCTGGCCGTTGGTTTCTGCAACTAAAGTCATTTAATAAAATTCTGATGTTAATTATTTGACATGAAAGTGGGGTATCAGCAGAAATAGATCAACATAGACCAGTGCTAGGAATGAAGACTAGGAACTTTGCATTGAACTCAAAGAATAGGTGATATGCAATGCCAGAAGAAGTTATTACCATCTTGTAGAAAGTCCTGGCAATTGACCTTATTCCAACTTTTGCTAGCGTTTTCTGAGATTGCTAAGTTTTAGTATTGATCTCACTACGACGCTACATTAATGGTAAAAACAGGGAAAGGGTAAACAATCATATTTAGTACATGGTAAAAAGAGAGTCTAATTCGTACATTAGAAAAGAAGAGAGTCACATACTTACTCTAAACTTATCATTGTCCCAATAATTCACCACCCATTTCCATTGTTTAGGATCAACTTCCTTGGGAGGATTCTCTCGACGGTCAGCTATAGTAGCATAGTCATTGCATGCTTTTTGCCTCGAGTCATAACGCCACTTCCTATACCAAACCTTGTAGCAACGCTCTATTGCCCTTTCAACATGACAACCTTGAGGTAATTTAAACATATCCTACACATATAATGCAAAATAATGATAAAATATTGAGAGGGGGGGGGATGAGATCAAGGTAGTCTGAGGGGAAAAAAACCTTCAGCTTCATAAAGAATTTTCTTTTCTTATCTACATGTATATGGTCCCACTTCTCCACATCCAACGGCATGCACTATTTCATCAAGTAGCTAGCCTCACTAATAAATTGAGTGCTATTGCTTCCGACAACACGTTTGAGTTTTGGTGGCAGTTCAATCTCCACTTGTTTTTGATCAACCTCCCTTTTCCTTTCCAGTTTAGACATTTTGCTTTCCCACGTTTAGGTAAAGAAGCTAAAGTATAGAATAAGATAAGTATGGTGATTATGTAACCTTCTATATTATTAGTTTGGGAAAAAAAAACAAAGTAATAAAAACCTCTTTTGTGAGATGCATTAGCTTGGTTTTGCTCCTCATTGCTCTAGTGTGTAACGCTATCCACATCTGTACCTACATTTAGTTACACTCTATGATTATAATTACAAGACTAGTTATCATCTTGGTGTCATGTAGCTGCACATGTACATATGCTGCACATAAAAGTTACACTCCATGATTATAAAAACAAAAGAAACAATGTTAGCATCTTGCTGGGATGACTTCAGCTAATGAAGTCATGAGGCTTATAGTATTACTTTTCAGTAAACTGCTGTCATGTAGCTGCACATATGCTGAACAATAGAAACCAAGTTACATACTTACCAAGTTACATACTTACTGCCAAATAATTTGCTCATACAAAGAATTATGACTAATATAGCAGAAATTACCAGCAAGGATGCAGCCCTAAGATGGTACGACACTATTTAGCAGTTCAGTTTTCAATATTGTAGTCCTAGAAAGAATTGGAATGGTCATATAGTCAATAGCGCTCTACTTTCACATTTTTCATTCTCTAAAGTATCAAAATACAACTACCATAATTTGATAAATAAGTAAATAAAGGACACAAACCTAAGGTGAAATGAAAGTCTAATATCATACGCAAAGTCCCTATGACATCTGGTTCCAGCTAATGAGCTGTGGAGTCTGTAGTGTGTCACACTCATGTATGAAAAGTTTGCATTTTAGAGGGAGATAAGGAAAGAGAAATACATGTGGGCAAGGGGGATGATTGTTGCAAATCACTCCTAAACATAAGAAGTTGGGTACTCACCAGGAAAAATAGTCACAAATCCTCCAATTAAAGCTAAAATTCAATCAAAAGGGATCTTATCCTGGGTTACCTCTGTCATGGAAGTAACTTGAATCATTCCCTCTAAGTGAAAGAGATGATCTTGTCCTTGGCACTTGTCCCTCTGATATAGGCACAAGTAAACTGCTTCCTTCGTTGGCACGTACATCATCATTGAACTCAACATGAACTCTTTCACCTGCATACATAATTAAATAAGTAACACAATAGTTTATTACATAATTAAACAAAAATATCAAATCCAGCTTCACTTGAAGAACACAATAGTTCATTTTCATGTCCAGAACTTGATCTTGTAGGTTTGTGCATTTTACCTAATATAGAGAATAAAAAAAGTAACAAATGGATGATTAAAATGGCATACAAATCCAATGTGATTTTTTCAGTTTGTGTACCAAACACATCTAAGTGTCATGACCATTACCTGAGCTGGTCTTAGTCACATGACCTTCAAATGAAGTCTTGCGCACACTGCTTCTTGGAGTATCGGAAGGAACAGCCTTAAATTCTTCATGCAATCTTTCATATTCCATCGAGTTATACTCATCGTCTTCATCACTATTTTCCTGACTTTGCCTTTGGATAGTTTCATTGGTTCTTCTCATTGATCTTAATGTCCTTTGTATTCCAAGTTCCGTAAGTTTCCTTTTATTTTTCTCAATAGTCCTCTGACGTTGCCTTTCATATTCATTGATGCTATTCTTGGGGCCTCCAGCACCAGATGAATTTGAAATCCTTTTTGGTTTTGCCATACTTCGTAAATTGTCCACAGTAATATGCATGATTGATCTACAATAACAATGGAAGTAGAAGTGTTAGATAAAATTACATGGAAAAAATTTTTAATGAATTTATTAATGAAAAGATATGAATAGAATAACACTTACCAATGACATTAAGATTTAAATAATACATTTGTATCTTCTTAAAGAGGAGCATGGAAAAGAGAAAACTACTAATAACTAAAGTAAGGATATCTAGCAAACTCAAACTGCATAGAATAAAGAAAACACAATCTTTGGCATGGTTTTGATACAAGCAGCTGCTGCTGCTGTAGTGTACGACTACGCTACACAGGCAGCAACAACAACTGCAGTGTCTGAATGCCTGGATAGAGTACGAGAATTTATTTTTCACAGTTGCACTTAACTTTAATTTGCTCCAAGAAAACAAAGAAAATAACTGCTATATATATAAAACAAACAAAATAATAACTGAATCAGACACATAAACACATATTAGACGTGTTTTCTATGAATTATCCAACTACTAAAAAAGTTTCAACAATGATATTATCGTTAGCAAGTGACAAGTTTAACTAATGATGTCACTTTAAAGTGGATCATTCTCAGTTTCATCAACAAATAATAGCATGTCTTCTTCATCAGTTGACTCAGATTCACTCCTATCATCAAGAGCTTGCATTTTGCCTTTCTTCTTATGACGCTGCAACTCCTGTGTCATAATTGCTGCACCACATCTGGATTCACATCAACCCTGACCAAAGGTGTTGTGCCATCATTAGCCGGTGGATCATATGCTTCTCCAACTGCTTCACCACCATCCACATTTGATTTAGCTTCCTCATCTTCATCTTCAGAAGGGATATCATAGAAATTACTAGGATTTGTTTTCACAATCACTCGCCAATTTTGATGAATGTGATCCCTCACATAATATACTTGTTCAACTTGAGAAGCTAAGACGTATAGGTCATTCATTTTTAGAAAACATTTTACATTTATTGAAGTTATGCCATATGCTTCTCGTTTGATTCCCAGATTTTCAGTACATACATCGAACCAGTTACACTTAAATAAAACAATTTTATGCTTGCTATCATACTCCAATTCAACAACCTCTTGTAATATACCATAGTAGTCTTTTTCTCCGCTTTGTACATCACCTTTAGCCACAACACCACAATTATTGGGTGCCAAGATTTCTAGCTCGTGCTTTTGTATGAAATCTATACCCATTCACGATATATCCATCATAACAAAGAACTCTCTTTAGAGGACACTGCACCAAAATTAAGAGTTCATGTTGCTCTTTCATCATGTTGCTTCCACAACTAGGTAATCTAAAAAAGGAAAAAAAAAAAAGTTTTTAACAACTATCTATATAAATTAATTGTGTGTATTACATATATAGTTATCATATTTACTTACTCGATCTTTGAACCACTTGTTAAAATTACATTTTTGTGATGCATCAATACTTTAATACTCCGTATGAACACAAACACAATCAATATTTATTATAATGAAAAATTTGACAAAATTATAATATCCATTCACATTCTAAGTGTATTACTCCATGCAAGGTTGTACTTCCTCAAAATTTCTTAGCACATAGAGGTAAGCACAATCCCAATCATCATAGGAAAGGACTTTGACATTTGCCTGACCTAATGGCTTTCCCAACTTCATGAAAACCGATAGTCCTTGATGTTGGCTTCCTCCTCCATCCTCATTCCTATCAAGACGATTAAACCTAGTCTAGGCTCTATGCAAATACCTTGAACAAAATGTTAAACACTCATTGGCAAATATACTTCTGCCATTAACCCTGCAGGATGAGCTTTGTTATGCACATATCCTTTTAATGTATGCATGAGCCTAACCACAAGCCAAAGTTTGTAAATTATACACTATGTGATCCCAAACATTAATATATGCCATCAAATTAGAAAAAAAAAAATTAAAAGTTACAATACCTTTCAAATGGGTACATCCAACGATATTGAACAGGTGCAGCAAATTTAGCTTCCGTAGCTAAATGGATAGTCAAGTGCACCATGATGTTGGAAAAAGAAGGAACAAAGACACATTCTAATTTGCAAAGAGTAATAGCAGTGCTCTTCTCTAACCTCTCTAGCACCTCCACCTTCAATGACTTTGAGCATAGGTGTTTAAAGAATAAAGACAACTCTACAAGAGCCTCATACACATCCTTGTCCAATTTCCCATGGAAGGCGAGTGCCAGTAAGCCTTGCATAAAAATGTGACAATCATGACTTTTTAATGATCCCTTTATTTTCCCCTCACTAACATTTACGCATCGACCTATGTTCGATGAATATTCATCTTGCACTTTCAAATCAGCTAAACATCTGCACACATCCTTTCTCTCCTTCAAACTTAATTCAAATGCTGCTTTCAAAATTTTGTATTTGTCCCCAACCTTCTTAGGATACAAGCTCTTTCCCCAGTCTACCAAATCCAAACGAGATTTCAAATTATCCTTTGTTTTTCCCGGTATATTCATGATAGTACCCAATATGCTTTCACATATATTTTTCTCAATATCTATGGCATCTAAATTATGACGAACCAAGTTCTTACTCTAATATGCTAATTCAAAGAAAATACTTTTCTTTTCCCAGTTATAAACCAACTTAAGTTTTGTTCGCTTCCTCTTACCCTGGACCTTCCCAAACTTGATATTTTCAAAGCTGCCAATCTGCTTAAGAACATCATCCCCAGATATATATTTAGGAGGAGAATCCACTTCCAATGAGTTATCAAAAGATTTCTTATCATATCTCTATCTATGACCAAGCTCCAAAAACCTATGATGTCCCATGTAACATTGTTTATTCCAATGAGGCAAGTATCATGACCATGTATCTTTATTACATATAGGATAAGCTAGACGTTCTTGCACACTCCACCCAGAAAGATTGCCATAGGCAAGAAAATCATTTATTATCCATAACAAAGCTGCATGCAAAGTAAAATATTCCGCTTTGAAAGCATCATAAGTATTTACCCCAACTTCCCATAACATCTTAAGTTCATCAATCAACGGCTGTAGGTACACATCATTATCAGTTCCAGGAGCTATTCACCAGGAATGATCATATTTAACATAGTATATGGCCTTTTCATGCACATCCAAGGTGACAATTATAAGGAATTGGAAAAACAGGCCAAATGCTATATGTTAAGTTTATGTTTGTATATGGAGTGAACCCATCACTGCATGAACCCAATCTCACATTTCGAACATCTGATGCAAAATGTGGAAAAGATGCATTGAATGACTTCCAAGCCTTTGCATCAGCTAGATGCTGTAAAATCCCATCATCTGGACATTTCTCCTTGTGCCATCGCATGTGAGATGCTGTTTTAGTATACATAAATAATCTCTATAACCTTAGTATAAGAGGAAAGTAACATAATACCTTATCAGGAACATTCCTTCCCTTTCCCCTTGTTTCACCTTCGTCATCACTATCATCACCCTCTTCCCTCTTATGCTTTCACCTAGCATGATCGCATCTAGGACATTTTTCTGTATTTTCATGCTCCTTCCAATAAAGTATGTTATCATTTTTGCAAGCTTCAATCTTCACATGACTCAACCCAAGCTCACGAGTATACTTTTTCGCTTTATATGCATTCTTTGGAAAATTATCATCAAAATCAAATGCTTTTTTTAATAGTTCAAGTATCATCGTGAGAGATTTATAGCTCCAACCACAAAGACACTTTATATGAAGCAGATGTGACATAAACTCCAGCTTCGAGAATTTCTCACCACATGGAAATAGCTCTTTCTCAGCATCTCTAACTAGCCTACCAATTTTCTCAAGTAATTCAGGTGACTCGCTTATACCAGGACCTCCTAACCTTTCAAATTCACTCATTATAGAAAAAGCTCTAGTATTTGTCATATCATGTAACATAGAAAATGCCTCATCCACAGTTTTTCCTGATTCTTTTGGATCTACACACTCTTCTGCATCACTTTTATCCTCATCACCTTCATCGATATGTTCTTCAACAGCTGATCTTTCCCCATGAAATTCCCATGGATTATAATTTCTCAATATTCCATCGTCCATCAAATGAAACAAAATTGTTTTCCTACTTCGATGATAAAAATTGTCACAGTTGACGCAGAGACATCTAATTTTCCCCTCCTTAGCCACACTAGTAAAAGCAAAGTTAAGAAATTCATTAACCCCATTTATATACTCTGGTTTTTGTCCACGTCTATAACTCTTCAAGTTCATCCAACTTCGATCTCCATTCATCTGTCACTTAAAATATAAATTAATTACTCCTTACGTAAAAAGAAATTAGTACATTGAACATTTGATATTATAATGGTGCTAATTAATAATGCATATATGTAACCTTGTGTTAACGGGCCTTGGACCCTAGACTTGTACTCTTGTAAACCCTAATGTATTATTATAAATATAGATCTAGCCATCCGTGTTGAGGTAGGCACTCTAATTCCCGCACATGGTATCAAAGCCTTCGCTCTTAATTAGCCAAACCCTAATTTTATTTTGCCTCAATCTTCTTTTCACATGGCCAACATCCCACTGCCCACAAGCTTTGGCCTCTCCTCCTCCTCCATGGATGCTTCCACTGCTGGCGTTTCCTCCATGCCTGAACTTAGCACTCCTTCCCCAGAGAGTATGGTTGCTCAACTTCATTCCCCAATACCCACCACACTGAGTCTTCCGCCTCCTTCCATGTCAACTATACCGGACCTCTCCTCCAATGATGTAGCCCCTGCCATGCTACCCCTTTTATTTCAATAACTTCCCTCAGTTTTACAACTCCCACCCTTCTTTGCCCTTAGATCAACCACCCACTTCACAAGATTTTAACTTGCATCAATCTTATGCTTGGTTTTCTGACTCTCAGTATGAGCCTGATTCCTTGTCTTGAAACCCTCCTCTCATGCAGCCTTCTTCGTTCTCTACTTTCTTCCCAACGCCACCCTCCTCGTCTCACATCGGGATTTCACTTGCTGCACCAAACATCACGAACTTGGTCACTATTCAACTCTTGACCCCTGAGGATTACCTCACCTAGCAGACCCAATTCAGTGCTGTCCTTATCTCTCACGGGTTGCTGGGCTTTGTGGATGGCTCCTTCACTGCTCCTCCCACCTCTGTACTAGCAACGAATGGTGTGCAGCAAGCTAACCCTTAGTACTATGCTTGGCTTCGTATTGATCAGAGTGTTCGATCATGGATCTTCGCCGCTCTTTCTCTTGAGGTATTGATTGACATTCGTGATCAACCTACTTCTTTCCATGTTTGGGACAAGCTCAAACACCGATTTATGCACTCCACTATGGCTCGAGCTTTAGAGCTCAGGCACATGTTGGCTGATCTCAAGAAGGGTGATACCCAGTCTATGGATGCATATTTGCGCAAAATCAAAACGATCGCCGATAATTTGGCCACTGTCAACTCTCTGATGCCCCAAAGTGACCTTGTTCATTATACGTTGTTAGGTCTCAGACGTGAGCATGAAACCCTTGTGACTACTCTTACTCATGCCCCCCTTCAACTATCGTTTGATGATCTTCGTCCAAGACTGCTGCTGCTAGAGCAGTGCCTTCGTCACCTTGAAGCGGACGATTCCATCACATACCGGCCTTGCTCAGTCAATCTATAGCTACGGGCTCTTCGTCCTCCTCTGGCCCTTCTCGTAACAACAATGGTCATAATCGAGGGGATGGGCACGGGCGCAATAACTGCAACTGAAATAACTGAGGTGGGGGTCAACGCAATAATCACAACAACTTTGGGAACACTACAGCAAACAACTCCAACTCTTCTTGGAGTATGCCTACAGGTATCAGTGTTGGTAATTCAGTTTTTTCATGCTTTGATGCTCATTCCAAATCATGCACTAATCATTCCTCTGCAGGTACCTAATCTCAGTTAGGATTGTTAGGTTCTAACCCCGCTAGTGTCACATGTCAAATATGCTTTGTGTCGGGGTACACTGCCCTTCAGTGCCCACGTTTCCCAGCTAGTGCAGGTCAAACTCCCGAATCGCTCGTACCCTCTTTTGTTGTAATGTCCTTTGGTGCCCAGGAGATAACTTGGTATCCCGATTCCCGTGCTTCAGCACATATGAGCCCACATGATGGTAATTTTGCTAATAAAGTTCCTTAGAATGGTTCTACTCATATAGTTATGGGCACTGGGGCTCGGCTTTCAATTTCTAACCTTGGCGATTGTACTTTACCCACTTCTTGCAAAGTGTTGAAGCTAAATTCTGTTTTTCATGTTCCTTAATTAACCCATAATTTAGTTTCCATAAAATGCTTATGTAAAGATAATAATTACCAAGTTCTTTTTGACGCTGATTCTGTTTCCATTCAGGACAAACTAACGGGGACTGTTCTACTTCGGGTCCAAAGTGATGGAGATCTCTACCCACTTGTCTTTCCTTCCTCTGGTCATCAAGCTCTCTTCTCTTGTCACCCGTCAGCTGATATTTGGCACCGTTGGTTAGGACACAATAGTTCTAGGATTTTGGAGTTTCTGCATTCAAATAAGTCCATTGTTAGGACCACCAAGTCCTCTCAAGATTGTGTTTCATGTTGCTTGGATAAATCTACCATACTACCTTTTGCTAAGGTTGAGCATTGTTCTGATAGACCTTTGTTTTTGGTTCATAGTGATTTATGGCAATCTCCTTCTATCTCTACTAATGGTTATAAATACTATATTCTCTTTGTTGATGATTTCTCCCATTACTCTTGGTTATATCCCTTGAAAAAGAAGTCTGATACTTTTGTCACCTTCACTTATTTTAAAACTTTGGTGAAAATTTTGTTTTAAACCAAAATTGCCTACTTTCAAAGTGATGGGGGGGCGAGAATATGATAATATTGCCTTTGGTAATTTTTTATTACGACATGGCATATATTTTCGTAAATCCACCCATCACACTCAACAACATAATGGTGTTGTTGAACGGAAGCACAGATACATAGTTGATATGGCTCGAGCGTTTTTGTTAGAAGCCCAAGTGCCAGACACCTATTGGTATGCCATTCTTATAGCCGTTTATGTCATAAATCATCTTCCCACTCTTATTTACAAGGTCTATAACCTTTTCAGAAATTATTTTTTAAACCACCTGATTATAGCTTCCTTCGTGTTTTTGGATCTTAATGTTTTCCGAACTTGACTTCTTATACAAAACACAAGCTCCAACCTCGCTCGCTTAGGTGTGTCTTTCTTAGTTATGGCCCACATTATAAGGCTTATAAGCGTCTTGATCCTCTAACGCGTCGTACATATATAAGCCAACATGTTGTCTTTCATGAGCACATCTTTCCCTACTTCTTTATCCTAGCCTCTAGGTCTCACTCTTTTCTTCCCACATTCTACCCCTCTTGGCCTTCTACAATTACTGTGCCTAGCCCAGCTCCTGTGCCTGCCCTTCTTCCCAGTCCCATTTCTCAGTCTGCCACGTCTAGCTCAGCTCCTTCTGTGTCCATTACACCTGCCCAGCCCACTCTGCCTGGTTCAAACCCCAGCCTGCGCGCGCACACTCCTCTGCCACCTACTTCTCTCTCTTTGAGTAGCCCAGTTCAGTTCTCTCCTACATCAGGGCTTGATAGTCTGCCAGCCCAGTCCATCTTTGCTCCATCTCCTCAGGACAGCCCCCCTCCTGCCCATGTGGATCAGTCCGCCACTACAGCTAGTATAAGCCCAACACCTCCCTTGACTGGCCCCCTGTGTGAGATCTCCACTTTGGCCCAAGGTGAACCAATCTCCCATTCTCAGCATCCCATGCAAACACGTTCCAAGTCAGGCATTTTTAAACCAAAAACAATTTTATCTCTTAGTGCTAATCATGTGGATGCTGATCCCTCTTGTTTTTCCAAAGCGATTAAACACTCGACCTGGCATCAAGCCATGGCTGAGGAGTTTAATGCATTTTTAGAAAATGACATTTGGGAGCTTGTGCCTCCTACTCCATCTATGCATGTAGTGGGTTGTAAGTGGCTTTACAAAACCAAATGTGCCTCAGACGGGTCCGTTGACCGCTATAAAGCACGCCTCATTGGTCTTGGCAATCACCAATAGGCAGGTATTGATTACCATGAGACCTTTAGTCCAGTTGTTAAAGCTTCTACTGTTCTTTTGATTCTCTCTATTGCCATATCTTGCAACTAGATGATTCGTCAACTGGATGTGAAAAATGTCTTTCTACATGGTTATCTTGATGAGGTTGTCTTCATGAAACAACCTCCTGGCTTTGTTCACCCTCAATATCCTAACCATGTGTGTCGGCTTAAGAAATCCCTCTATGGCTTGAAACAAGCACCTCGTGCTTGGTTTTATCACTTCAGCTCCTTTTTATTATCTCGTGGTTTCATTTGCAGTAAGGTTGACTCTTCCATATTTGTCTACCGTCATCAGTCTCACATTCTGATTCTCCTGTTATATGTTCATGACATTCTTTTGACTATTAGCAATACTGCGCTAATTCATTCCTTCATTGCCACTCTCTCCACACATTTTGTTATGAAGGATCTGGGTGACCTTCATTACTTTCTTGGGGTTCAAGTTGTGCGCACTTCGTCTGGTCTCTTTTTGATCTCAGCATAAGTGTATGTTACGGACCTGCTTAGGAAATTTCATTTTCATTCTCTCAAATCTTTGCGCACTTCGTGTGTCTCTAGAACCATACTAAGCCCTACTGTTGGTGAGTTACTTTCTGATCCGTCTGATTATCACTGCATAGTTGGAGCTCTGCAATATCTTACCATGATTCGACTTGACATTGCTTACGCTGTGCATGTAGTCTCCCAATTTATGCATGCTCACCGCACGTCTCATTTAAATGCTGTCAAGTGTATTTTCAGGTATCTCTAGGGCTGCAGATCATGGTCTATTCTTCACGGTTAACTCTAGATTGGATTTGATGGTTGCTTGCATGACTCAGATTGGACCCGATGTCCCAAGAGTAGCCGCTCTACGACTGGCTTTGCTGTCTTACTGGGTTCTAATCTCATCTCGTGGCATTCCAGGAAGCAACCTACTATTTCTCGTTCCTGCAGGAAGCTGAGTATCATGCCGCCACTTACACTGCTGCTGAAATCCAGTGGCTTCGTTAGCTTTTGCTAGATCTGGGTATTTTGGTACAAGTCCCTATAAGACTCTTCTGTGGCAATATCTCTGCCACTTATCTTGCTGTTAATCCAGTTCTTCAAAGTCGCAGCAAGCATATTAAAGCTGATTATCATTTTGTCTGTGAAATGGTTAGCAAATGTCATCCTCAGGTTAAATTCATTCCTATTCAATCATAGGTTGCTGACATTTTCACCGAAGGCTTATTGTCACAGAAGTTTCTTCAATTCAAGGCCAATCTGTCGGTTGTTTCACCCCGTACAGATTGAGGTGGTATAATAGTGTATATATGTAACCTTGAGTTAACGGGCCTTGTACCCTAGACTTGTACTCTCGTAAACCCTAATGCATTATTGTAAATATAAATCTAGCGACCCGTGTTGAGGTAGGTACTCTAATTCCTGCACACCAATATTAGAAAATTGTACAAACTATTAAAAGGTGACCATATATGGATAAGTTGTAAACATTGTCCAAAAAAACAATTATACAAACTAAATTCATATATGCTGATTTATTTGGAGCATAATTTGTAACTTATACAGTTAAGAGCTCCTGGCAAAAATAATGGTCAGATTAGGGTAGAATATATTTGTATAGGGTGTTTGCTTAGACCAATAAACTTAAAGTTTAGATTAGTCCCTCACTTGAATTTTTTTATTCCCAAAAACAGGCTTGATATCTATCTTTTCCATTATGTTACACATGTAAAACCCAGATTAGTAACATAGTCACACTTACTAAACTTCAGCACACTTAATTCAATAAATACAACTTACTAGTATGACTATAACTACTTTCTAAGAGCTTGTTATCCCTAATTCTTCAATCCAAAACATATTACAATAAAAAGGCAATAATTAACAAAAAGCAACATTCTAAATACAACATTCGATAAGCATAAACCTGACCCTACTAGCTTCAAACATAGGCCCAAATATGGCAGCCTGAACCTCAACAGAGGTTAATCTCATTCAAATTAGTAAAACTAATCTTTTGTCTCATATTGTCAAAACTGTCTACAATTTTTGTAACTATTGTCAAAATTAAACATTAAAAAAAGCCAAAAGAAATCAGCAAGTCTTGATGATCAGAATTAAGATAAATAAATGATGTTGAGCAATTAACAAGCTAGCTTGAAACTTAAAAAAGAGTTCTATTGAATTTTAGAGTACAAATGTCCAAATTAAATGTTTAACTGAATCACAACACAACTCAGAGAGTGAAGTACTAAATTTTTACCTTCCAAAGAGCAAGCCGACGATAAAGAAAAACAAGTGATCCAAAGCAACAGCAGATCCGAAACCGCTTTCGAAACAAATAAGCCTGATCAAACCATTTAGTCAACATCATAATCTCATTTTTATAGAAAAATTGACACCAAAAAGGTAGATGTTAAGGAAGCAAGAGATACAGAAATGTGATTGTCAAGCATATAGAAAGTATTGTCTATTAGAGATGAACACCAGGTTGGATCGACATTGTCATGCCACTCACATGTCCCAAGGAGCACTGAAAAAGAAATGGTTTGTCCTTATATTATCATAGTATACCTTGCAAAACCAGATGACCAGCTATGACAGTCGCAAGAGAACAGAAGCAAAATTTGCTCCCTTTAGAGTTCAAAGTTCAAACCATTTTACCTACCAAGTAACCTGCCAAGCTCAGGCTGCACCTACATAGCACAGGATGCACTTACACTATCCAGGCAGCACTTGCACAGTTTAAGGCGCACCTGCACTGTCCAGGATGCACCTACACAATACAGGATGCACCTACACTGCCTAGGCTGCACCTGCACAGTTCAGGCTACACTTGTGCTGTCCGGGCTAGTGATGAAGAAAGAAAATAGACGGACCCACGATTTAGCTCAATCCAAGATTAGTGAACTACCATGTAATCAACCAATAGACTGAAGTGCATTAGATATAGTGTTTACAAGAGTACATTCCATAAGGTCAACAAATTCCTTGACTTAAGAAACAACACAAAGCACGTTAGCGTTACAGCCTTATCGCCTTACCCTTGACAGCGGCCCCGAAATACATGCGCACGCTCCCACACACAAAACACAATCCCGCTCCCAAAAAAAAGACAAGGAGAGGGGGCAAATATGCCACACAAGGTCAGGATTTGGGATGCAGATTATTAACAAGAACACTGCTCAAGTCATCAGCTCACAAATTTTGTCTTTCTTCTTATAAATACCTCAGAACTCCTTTTTCTCAACTTACAGGGTTAAAGGCCAATATGTGTAAATCACAAACCTATATAAATGGTGCTTGTCAGTAATCGTGATGCTAAAAGGCAGATCTTGTCAATTACCAGCTTTCAGCAGAGGCTAGTCCAAGGATTAAGAATGATTTCCCTTGTCTTTTGAAGAAACTTTGTAAGAGGATTAATAGCCTATCATTTAGACCTTATATATTGCAAAGGTGAGCATTATCAATACTTTGATAATATCTATCATGATCTATTATGATTCTGTGTTAATTTTACCTCAAAGGGTTATAAAGAACATTCAGCAAGCTTGTAGCTGCTTCACATGGGCCAAGCAAGCAACACATTCCACTAGTTAGTCGGGACATTTACAGTAGGCCCAGAAAGGATGGTGGCTTCAACATCGAGAATTGTAAACTTGGAACATTAGAGCCATTGGCTAGCATATTTGGGCCATAGCACCAAGAGCTGAGACTTTGTAGGTAAAAATGGGTGGATGAAGTCTACTTGAAATGGCATGATTTATAGACTTACAAGCCTTCAAGTAAAAGCATTCGGTACACAAAAAATCAATGTAACAAATTGAATAATCTTAAAGAATATCCAGACTCGGTTATCTCTGTGGTCAAATGGACTTAGGCTGTAAATAGTGTTGGCACTGTCAAATCAGGTTACTCTTGGCTTGTGGGGCAAGAAGAGAAATTTGAGCACTAGAGAGCTGTCTGGTCCCAAAAATAGCACATAGACAGACATGTGACTCGTGGTAGAATTTTGACGATTGAGAGGTTGAGGCATCTAGGTCTTACTATTACTGACCAACAGCGCATTTTCTGTCGCAACCTTGGAGAAAATATCTCCCATCTATTTTTTATCTAGCCATTCAATAATAGGAAGATCAATGCTGTCTGTGGTTCGGCTAGTTTTCATTATACTGCCACTCCAGTGGGGTGTTCGAGCCAGTACTATAAAAAGACCTTTATGATCAAGAGACAGGTAGTTGCAATGATTCCCAACAAATATACGCGCAAGTATCTCGACCAATCAGCATTGACCAATCAACTATTATTAGCAGAATTATCCAATGTGTGCGAATCATCCAAATCACCAAGAAATAATATTGATTTTTAAACCACTCATTCAGCACTGAAACAGAAAGGAATGAAATAGTGGTTTTCCTACCTTCAATACAGTAGTTCTGGATGACAACACAATCACTTTAACCCCAATTACCGAGACCTTATGTCCTAGTTAGACAATTGAATACCCATTCGAATTACTGATACAGCTTAATGCAATTGGAAATTTCGATAGGGATTTGAAAATAAGGTCAGAGATTACACGTACCCGGTGCACCAAATCGTGGAAATTTCTTCAATTCTTGCTTGCAATTCAGAGAGGCACGTTGAAGGCTGAGAGATGATTTCGTAGAAAACAAATTCAATTCAGGAAGGATGAATGGATGAATTACATAGATGAATTCCACAACCGCCTAACTCATGGGGCCTAATTCGAGTTGAATTCGTATAACTGGGATGGGTGGTTTCCTCAATCTGTGTTATTCGATCGAGGTCATGCAAAAAGGAAGCTCTGTGTCTTGCAGACAGCTCGCTCACGGCTTTGCTTGCCTGCCCTTCAATTTGTTTCTTTTTCTTTTTTTTTCCCAGGTGCAAATAGTTTTATTTGATGGGGGGGAAATATTTTTCATAATAAAAATATAGCAAAAAGGAAGGAGGGAATTTTTTTCAATGGATGAAAATTTCCCTCTAAAACTAATCTCCTTTCTGTGAAAAATGTAAATACCTTTTGTGACCATTTTACCCAATTACCATAATACACTCTAATTTTTGTGGCAATATTAGATATGCTACAATTATTTTACTACTTTTAGATTATTGTAGCAAATTTAAAATTGCTACAACTAAATTGCTACAAAAAATCAATTTTCTTGTAGTATAAGTTCTCTCCACATTCATACCAGAGCAGGTGGCTGATGCGTTTATCAAAGCTCTTTTAGTACAGCAACACAAGCATTTACTGTCAAAGTTGGGTGTTCGCAACCTCTTGAAACACCCAACTTTAGGAGAAGTGCAGCGGAACAGGGGACCACCTCCAGCTCAGCTTATAGGTTATTCGGTTAGTTAAGTATTTGTTAGTTGCTGTGACTCTGTAAATTTTGTTGCAAGAAAATATAGCAGACATCTTGTATTTATTAAGCTCAGATCAATAAGAAAAATGCAGAGATGTTTCCCTCTTTCATTTCTGTATGCTAAACTTCTCAAAGTGGCTAGCATGCACCAAAAGTTGATACTAACAAGCCACAAGTTCAACTACTGAAACTTTGTTTCTATTTTTAATTTAATTGGAAAGGGCAGCAAAATATACACAAAATCAAGGTAGAGGCTTAATCCTTCAATCTTTTTTTTTTTTAAAACAAAAAAGGGAAGTTATTTTAACCTCTATCACATGTATTAGAATTTGCCAGATGGTAAATAGAATCCAACCACCTCTCATGGAGGTCAAGGGTTGAAAATCAGTGACTCATCGCTAAATCCTTATCATGGTAAAATACCCTCACTATCAGAACTTTCGATCAGTGTTTCCAGTGCAACATTTGTATCGTATCTTTTTTTTTTTTTTTAATGGAATATGTTTCTTTTCTTTGCATACTAAAAGTGGGGTTCATAAAAATTCAAGTCTGGGTCTGTTGGGGTCGGAGCAAATTGGGCATTGAGACAAAATTTTATGCCCGCTCCAGATGTTCAATTTTCCGACCCAGTTCTCCGACTGTCAGGATCTATGACATAAAATTTGGACATTCTGTCTGAAATTAACTAGCACCCGATTTTTTAGTATTCGAACCTCGGTTGCTTGAATTTTGTTATAAAAATTTTTAAATAACTTGGACGAAAATTATACCTAGAACTAGTTGTCCATTGTACGGACCCAGTAGTCTAATTGTCCAAACTTGTCCGAACCCAAATGGCCACAAAACGTGGACAACCCGAATTGGGCTCATATTTACATTAAGATTTGACTATTTGTCCAAATTTAAATTTAGACAAAAATTTTGTACCTATTTTTTTATTTTTTTAGAGTTGGACAAATTCGGATAATCAAATTAGACGGATTTTTGCTAGTCATAAGTAAAAGCAATAGATGCCCTTTTCATTTGTGTTTGAAATATTAGATAAGTAATAAGTTGACGAGTTTTTAAGAAATAAAAAGGCAATTAATTCATTCTTTTGTGTGAAAAAAAAAAGGGAAGCAAATTGTTGCCTTACTAGTCTCACCCCAAATAGATGAGTTGAACATTTGGGTTGTGGTTAGGGATAGAAGTTGCGCTCGAACCCAAAAAATTCGCACCGAACCTTATGAAAAGTTGGGAAATAATAGGTATGGGCGGGTACACTGAAAACAGGTATGTGTATGGGTACAGGCACGAGTATAGGCATCACCCGTCCGATTCTCATACCCAACCCGTATCTGAATTTTTTTTCGGGGGTAAATAAATTATTGAGTATAGCTTTGAGCTTTGAACGTTGGCAATATGTTTTTTTTTTTAAAAAAAAAACTCCATACCGCAACCCATCCCCAACTATACAATGCATCTATTTGTATTGTTCATTTACTGTACTGATACATAAAGTCACGTGACTTACGACTCACAAACCTAATTATAGCTCATTTGTTGCGTCCCTCATTATCTTATTTCAATCATTTCTAGAATGTAATTTTTATTTATGAGTTAAGTATGAACTATTGAATCCAGTGGGTATTGTATTTCTTTAGAACATTTTATCTAGTTGAATTTAGTTTAATAAATTTCTTTAGGTAAAGAAAATTATCATGCCCAATGGATATTATATTGTAATATATATATACTCGAATAAAACCTGAAATACCTGAAATATCTTACGAGAATAGGTATGGGGATAGATTTTGAAAACCCGATGGGTATGGGTATGAATATGGAAATGACTTTTGAAAATTGATATGAGTGCAAGTATAACTCCATCCATCTTGTACTCACCCCACGCTCATCCCTAATTGTGGTGTGGCCGACTTGATAGCAAATCACAGAGACTCAAAGTGAATCCACAGCAAAATAAGCACAAAACAACACAAAAAAGTGGTGGCGTTTTTCTTTTGCTTTACTAGGACAAACCATACATGTTACATCACACACGTCTTTTATCATCAAAGATAAGTGATGCAAGATAAGGTCATCTTTGTTGCTTTACACGATTGACATCTCAGGAAGTGGGTCCAAATCCTACTCATGGGAGGCACGACAAATATAATACATCATGACACAGATGACGATTGTCCCGTGGAAAGAGGATAAAACACGTCGGTTGTTAGACATGATATCAACCTATGTTACATAAGAGCAGGACGATAGATTAAGTCATGAATCGTGATTGAAGTGTTTCTTTGTTTTTTTGTTTTTTTTTTTTTTTTTTTTTTTGGTTTCACAAAATGTTACGAGTAACCGGTATTGATATTATATGAAAGTTATCTATATACACGGGTACAAATTAAGTCATAATTTAATTACGGCCTATTCCTTTTCATCTTTTTTTTAAAGAATAGAAAAAATTAGATAATGTCATGTAGGTTCATAAAAGTTTAGTTTGATATAGTACTGTTATAAAGTTACATATTTCAATTATTTTACATAAATTTAATTCAGCTAGAATAAATTTAAATAATTAATTCAAATAAATTCAACAAAAATGTGTTTATAAGACACCGATGTAAACAGGATGCTAACCTTTGTTACTTGAAAGTGAATGACAAAGGATTTTCTTACAAAATAATGGTATAATAAACATATTTATTTTATTCGTCTTAATACTATTTGATGAAATTTTAGTAAAGTTTTAAGAGTACAAGGTAGGTAGGTATCGAGGCACTGAAAAGATTAATTGAGACAAATAGTAAATTCAAATCAAATACAATTAAAATGAACACTTGGTCAAGCTAATCTTTCTTGCATAACAGAGTTGGTAAGAAATCTGATTCAATGAAAATTTGACTTAGTGATAAACATTAATATCTTAATACATTAAGTAAAAATTTTACTTTATCATTCGCTTCTGTATGTAATTATATTATGCTACATTTATAACTCACCAACATGTAAGCGCCCAAAAAAAAGTGTTTTGAGAAAAAAATGTAGTATATTGATAAATTATTATGAGCAAAGATGCACTTGATGACACTCAATATGAGATCAAGATGAATAGCTCATTAGTTATAACTTGAGAAAATAGATGTAGGATAAAAATTTTCAAAGCAGTTGTTCCTAGCCAAATTTACAAGAGTGAAGCATCTCTTTTATTTCTAGATTTTCCAACATTGTGATGTCGATCAATAAACCCTTGGCGAATGCCATGTAGGTAGGACGAACCAGTCACATTTACCCCCTGAACTTTTTCGAAATGATTTTTCACCTCTCACCTATTGCTAATAATTTTTACCCCCTTCACCTTTTTCCTTTTTGACAAAAATTATTAGAAATTGCAGAAGAGGTTCCTGGATTGGGTACTTATGCAACTAAGCTCTTTTTTAGGAAATTTGCTTGATTAGGTCCTTGGATTGGGTACTTATGCAAATAAGCTCTTTTTTAGGAAATTTGCTTGATTAGGCTCCTTATAATGACTTCACTAGTACTAGTTATCACAATCTACTATTGATATCTTATATATTATACTTTCTGTGGTTATAGGCCCACTGTGCTTGGCAAAATAATTAAAATATAATTAGTGAGTTTCGACCATTACCTGAGCTTAGTCGGCGCTGGACTCCGGCGTTCCTCTAGCTTCCAGTTTACAGAGATTGCTAATCTCAACCACACTTTCTTTAGATCAAGCACAGCACAGATCGTAGTCACTAATTAAGTTTTTAAACTTTTTTAAGGATAGTGAAACTTTAATCAAAAAATTATAATATTTAAGACATCAAGTTCAATTGGATAACGTTCCCTGCCGGGAAACTTATTCTATTGAAAGTTTGAAACTGGAAATATTACAATGAAAATCTTGAAAAGGGACTTAAACTAGGATCATTCGAGATGCTTGCTCATAAAGAAATGGAGAACCCCGACTTCTCTTGTGCTCAAGAATGCTCGAATGACTGTGTCCCTTCTCAGCACTCGACCTCTCCTTTTATAGAGGGGATGGGGGCACATAGAACGTCCTAATGGCTACAGTACACACTGATTCTAAAATACACACTTTATTTTACGGACCAGACACTTATCAAAATAGTACAATAATGGGGCAGTTACTTTTCAGAACTTTTAATGATGACAAGACTAGTCATCATTATTGAGATTCTGCATGCCTTCATTTTCAATTATATCTTCCACATCATCATTATCTAGATAATCATCAATGTTAGATTATAAGCGCACAAGGACACAAGAGGAGGGGGTGAATTGTGTCTTCCAACTTTTTTGTTTGTTTCAGAATACTCGTGAGAACTGTTTAGAGAGGTGTTTAGAGTGAGGCAAAATAAAACTGAATACAGAAATATGAAAGTAGACACAATATTTTTACGTGAAAAACCATCTCTGCCCAATTGAGGTGTAAAAACTACGATCTAACTCAGTAGGATTTCAGCAACACTTTTACTAACACGGGTCGAATTCGTTACACATGTAACTCACACGTGACTACATCACATACGTAACTTAGTCTCCCCCAAGACCCTCGTTACAAACACGTAACTAGCCTCTACTTGAGAACTAGCCACACACCACGTCCAAAGTCTCCCAAGACTTGGGTACACTCTAATCTCACTAATGACAAAGGAGAATAGAAAAACACCTTACTTTGAATGCTTCTAAATAAGCTGAATGTAAGGTACAATACAATCCCTATTATACCAACATAGATGACTCAATTTAGCACACTTCTTGAAGGTTTTTCAATCAGAAAATTTTCTCACAGAAAACTCGATTTTGCTCCTTGAAAAACCGTAAGTGAAAATGTTGAGAGGCAAGAGATTATACACCCACGGAATACTTGTGCCGTAAGTATATGGCAGGCTTTGGATTTTAGCAATAACTCTCAAAAATAATCAGTATTCTAAATGGAATTGAATCTTCCAACATTATCTTTTTTAGAAATCATATCTTAAAGGCTAAGATAAAATCTTTTGATAGTATCTTTTTAGGAAAACAATATTATTCAGTGAAGAACTCTTTGTAAGACAAAATATTATTAGAAAATCAATCCCAAATATATTAGGAATTTTGACAGTAGAAAAACACTTGAAAATCTTTGGGATAAGAGTTTTATATGTTGCCCTTAGAACACTGCAGACCTGATTGTTCAAACTGTTCTGCGTAGTGTTTTGAATTAGCATAAGAAATTCCTTCAAGGTGAGTGTTAAGTCAAAATCTTCTAATTGGCATATTAACAAGAATCTAGATGAATACAGCCAGTAATTAACCCTAAGACTCTTGTGATCCTTTGACCTCCTTGATATCGTGCATACATTTTCACTTTGATGTTCCACGCTTCTTCGAACTGTTCTCCAGGGTGTTTGCAGCCTGTCTTAACACACAATTCTGGCACATTAATCAAGCATAGCATGATAGCATATTGACTGGTACATTTGGGTTGTTATCATTAAAACCTTACACATGATTGTTTCAACAAATTTGTCCTTTTTGATGATGACAAACGAAATGACCATCAAAGTGCGACATAGTAAAGGGCAAGAACATTGGTGCCAAAATAGTAATTTAAAGAGTCCAATGCACACACGAGATAAAGCAAGAGTAAGAATCAGCTTAAAACAGGTAGATCAATCAAAGCATAGTCATACTTATCTTTCTCCTTTTGACATCATCGAAAAGGTCGAGGGAACCATCTGCATAAATTCAGTAGGGATGCACCCACCACCACGGGTGATGAGGAAAAATAACAGTGATACAACTCAAGTATATGGTACATAATGATATTGGTCATCCCAGTCACGCACAAACACACAACAGCATTAGCAGGCAAAGGCATAGCATAAACCAAACCCAGCTAAAATCAGACATAACCATTGTCAATCACAAGTAAACTCAAGTTTATCCGAACAAAGAAGAAA
The DNA here is from genome assembly GCA_029747015.1 of Carnegiea gigantea. NCBI lineage: Eukaryota > Viridiplantae > Streptophyta > Magnoliopsida > Caryophyllales > Cactaceae > Carnegiea > Carnegiea gigantea. The sequence goes on along the minus strand of JAKOGI010000368.1, from coordinate 350,154 downwards.
ATAGTGTTGTTGAAAACAAGACAAGAATCAGGGCTGAGAACTGGGGTGAATCAGGGAGAAGGAGAGGAAAAAGCAAATTTGGCCGTGGGGGCAGAAAGAGCACGTAGAATATCCTCATGGCACTGTGCATTCAAGGCCTTTTTTTCACTGAGTGCATGGTTCACTTCAGCAATCTCCTCCTTCAGATGGAGCTGATCCTGTACTAGTGCCTCAACCATGGATGTGCTGGAAGAGGCAGCCTCACTGGGAACAGGAAAGGGACTAGGGCCAAAGGGTATTTTGGGTCCTTGTTTAGACACTGTACCATCACTCTTCTTTACTGTGAACCCACACCCAAGCAAACTGTTGCTCCCTATCTCGTCTGTGACCTGAAATCCCACTTTCTTTTGCAAGAGAATGCCAAGTGTCTCAAAAACTAAAGTCAAAAGGAAGTCATAGCCTATATCATGACTTTTAGAGGTGTTTGCAATACGTGCAATATGACTAATCATGATGGCGGATAGATTAATTTACTCCCCCTGACCTAGTAAGTCTGTATAACACATATCCATGGGGTCCGCAAGATTGCGTCCCTGACCCCATGGAACCACATTCTTAATCACAAACCAGAATAATAGCCTATGCAAAGGCACCATTTTTCCCTTTCGCACAGACAAGGGAGTAGTCAAATTAGGTTATTGGGCTAGCTTTCGGGTCAATTCTAATAGTCGTTCATCACCTAGTATGCTCTTATCTTCACGCACATATACATCAAACCACTTGGATGGCACCCCAAGCCAATCTCTTAAGTTATTAGCATCGAAGCATAGCTCACGGCCATTAACTGAGCTTATCACTATCCCACTAGTGACAACACAATTGGCATATAATTCAGCCAATTCAGGTACAGAACAGCCCTGCTTAGTGTTTGTAAACAATTCTAACCAACCCTGGGCCTTCAAGTTTTCTAGGAACACTCCCAGCTTCTGTTTCTGAAAGTATGATACCTTAATCATTTTTCCTCTAACCACAGTTTTCTGAAAAAAGTGTCTGTACCTTTCCCCAGTGTCATGGTTTTTCAAGCTTTTTTTCCTGTGGTTCATCACTTTCTTCACCCAGATTGAATGCCTGTTCTGGAGATCCCCGTTTCAGGGTAGGTTTCTTGGTGGAAACAGGTGTGGGAGGTGTTTTGGCTGTTGGTTTGATAGGTGTTTTAAGGAGTGGTTTGGTAGTTTGAAGAGTTGGTTTGGATTTCCTTACAGACCTTTCAATCTTGTCCTCGGGTAGGCTCGGTGAGATGGCAAGATCTGAACTTCGAGTTTGAGGCTGCCGTATAGATGTAGTGAGAGGCACGTTGGGTGTGGTTGTGGTCTTTATTTGGCACTTAATAGCCAGTTTGGTTGATTTTTGGTGGATTGTTTTCACGATCCGCTTGAACCGGGTTCATATAATACCAATTTCCATCCCAAGACCGGTTTGACGGGGGTATATTATCAAGATTGACTCCTACTTGTCTTAAATCGATACTTTACAAGAACTGAAAGATGAAGAGAGAAATACCATAAGTGGGCATAGGGGTAGCTTCCGCCAGCGATGTTGGTGGTGCCGTGAGTATGTCTAGTAATTTTTCTCCCCTTTTTCTTGATTTCTTGGCCTAAAGTGAGCTTGGGTGACGCGCCATGCGATCAGAGGATGCGCCGCTGCCATGGGTGCGTGCCATTGGAAGAGCTAGTGGAGGAAGAGGTTAGGGTTTAGCGAGTTTAGGAAGAAGAGGAAGGTCCGGTTCTTGAGGGAAGGAGGGAAGGTGGTTTGAGAAGATAGGAAAGGTTTGAAATGAGTTGACCGAAAAATAAAGTAAAGATCTATAATGATCTTTTCGGCCACCGGTTTTTGGATAAAGAGAGGATTTTGTATGAAAGATATTATTACACCTTGGAAAAAGCTGCAAATTATAGATTAGGCGTAATAAATTCAATTTTCAATACACTTTAAATTATGATAACTTGATTAGCACATGATACAAACAATGGTCAGACCTATTCTTAGCTGCTGTTCTAATTGCTATATGTTCGTTAACAAAGGACAGTAAGGGCAATAATATTAGACCTCAACAACTATCAACATGTCACATTCCACACATATGCTAATAACAACACAGAAAATTGAATACATCCATTGAATTAATTTATTTGATCTCAAAACCTTACTAGTCAATCATTGGGAGTTAATGAAGTACTCTCACATTCTCTTAATCATACCTAATTCAAGTCTATTCCTCTCAAACTGTTCTCTACTCAGTGCCTTGGTAAAAATATCAGCAATTTGTTTGTCAGTGGCATAAAAATTCATTGAAATCAAGCCCTTTTCTCCATTGTCTCTTAAAAGGTGATGATGAAGGTCAATATGCTTAGTCCTTTTATGTTTTCACGGGTTCTTGGCAATGTTAATTGCACTTGTGTTATCACAAAATATGGGAATGCATCCCGTGTCAACACCAAAGTCCTTGAGTTGTTGCCGTATCCACAGCAATTGAGTACAACAAGTAGCAGCCGCTACATACTCGGCTTCTACTATGGACATGGCAACTGTGTGCTATTTCTTTGTAGACCAAGAGACCAAATAGGGTCCAAGAAAAGTAGCCATACCTGAGGTCCTTTTTCTGTCAACTAGAAATCCAGTATAATCAACATCGGCATACCCAATGAGGTCAAAGTTGCATCCTCATGGATACCATAGTGCTAAATCAGAGGTGTGTTTCAAATATCTAAAAATCCATTTTGCAGCTTTCAAATGTGTTTCTTTCGGATTTGACTGAAAACGGGCACACAAACCAACACTGAAAATAATGTCAGGTCTATTGGCGGTTAGGTATAGGAGTGACCCTATCATGCCCCTATATGATTTCACATTAACTGAAAAACTTCCATCATCCATCACTGACCTAGTTGAAGGAGATATGGGAGTGTCCATGGGCTTAGCCGATTCCATCCCAAACCGCTTAAGTAGTTCATTGACATATTTTTGTTTATGTATCATAGTTCCGCTTGGGGTTTGCTTAATTGTAAGCCTAAGAAAAAATTAAGCTCGCCTATTATGCTCATCTCAAACTCACTCCCCATCAAATTTGAAAATTCATCACATAAATCATTGTTGGTTGCACCAAATATAATGTCATCGACATGTACTTGTACAATCAACAAATGTCCCCCTTCAGATTTGAGAAACAAGGTATTGCCTCTTTGAAGATCATTATCAATTAAGAAACTTGACATACGTTTATACCAAGCTCTAGGACCTTGTTTTAGACCATAGAGTGCTTTGTCAAGTTTGAACACATGGTTAGGAAAATCATGATTTTCAAAACCAGGGGGTTGTTTTACATATACCTCTTCTTTAACATATCCATTGAGAAATGCACTCTTGACATCCATTTGTTACAACTTTATCTCCATGTATGCTGCAAAGTCTACCAAGATGCGAATAGCCTCTATCCTTGCTATAGGTACAAATGTTTCCGCATAATTGATCCCTTCTTCTTCATTGTAACCTTGGACCACCAGCCTGGCCTTGTTCCGAGTAACTGTTTCAAACTCATCCAGCTTGTTCTTGAACACCCACTTGGTTCCAATTATTGATATGTCTTTAGGCCATGGTTCAAGGTGTCAAACCTTGTTCCTTTCAAACTGATGAAGCTCCTCTTGCATGGCTATAACCCAATCAGAATCTGTAAGGGCTTCATGAACATTCTCAGGCTCAATGTTAGATAAAAAGGCATAAAAAGCACAAAAATTCTGAGCTTAGATTTAGTTTGCACCCCTGTATTAATATCATTTATAATTTGGTCAAGGGGGTGTGAGCTCTGGTGCTTTCGGGGTCGTGAAGTGGAAGGATCCACAGATCCGCTTTTCACTCTCTCCTGGCAGCTTGAAGAAACAAATTCGGGATCAAGTCTGGAGCTTGTTCTCACATCAGTATGAGGGTACTGAGGTTGACTAAGTTAGTTCTTATTCATATCTGGGTTGACAGTGCTTTCCCCTGATTGGTCTACTTCCTGCCCACTTTCCATATTATCAGCTCCAGAGTGTGGTTCACTTTCATGAGTCTTACCAATGTCTTTTCTTACAAGGCCAAATTTCAAATCTTCATCATGTGCATCAGTCTCAACCAAGGAGTTAGTTTCATCAAATAATATATGTACACTTTCCTTAACACTTGGAGTCCTTTTGTTGAACACTTTGTAAGCTTTACTGTGTGAGGAGTATCATAAGAATATGGCTTCATCACTTCTAGGGTCAAACTTTTCCAAGGGTTCCTTCCCATTATTGTGCACATGACATTTGCCACTAAAGACTCTTAGGTGCCTAATATTGGGTTTTCGCCCTTTGAGAAGTTCATAAGGAGTCTTATTAAGAAGCGGTCTGATCATGCATCTATTTATAATGTAACATGCTATGTTCAATGCCTATGCCCAAAAATGTCTAGGAAGACTACTAGCAATAAGCATAATCCTAATCATGTCTTCCAAAGTACGATTTTTACGCTCCACCACCCTGTTCTGTTGGGGTGTTCTGGGGGCAGAAAAATTATGATCAATACCATGTTCATTGCAATAGTCAATGAAGCTTAAATTTTCAAATTCTTTTCCATGGTGAAACCTGAGACTTATCAATGAGTGTCCTACTCTCTTTTCAGTTTTCTTAAGAACCACAACAAACTTTTCAAAAGATTCATCTTTTGATGCTAGAAACAAAGTCCAGGTGAAACGAGAGTAATCCACTACAACAAACACATACCTCTTCCCGATCCTACTTGTGATCCTCATAGGACCACGTAAATCGACATGTAGTAGCTCAAGAGGTAGGGAAGTGCTAAGATACTTCTTTGGCTTGAAAGAGATTCTAGTTTGCTTTCCTTTCACGCAAGCATCCCATAGCTTGTCATCATTGTATTTTACGGAAGGTAAACCAACTACTAAGTCTTTAGAAACAAGTTTATTTAGCAATGAGAGACTAACATGACCTAGTCTCTTGTGCCAAAGCATAACATCATCATCAAGAACACTCAAACAAGTCAAATGATTTTGAAGAAGTGAAAGAACCCATGCTTTATAAACATTGTTGTGTCGCTTCCTCCTCAGCACAACCTCTTCAGATTTGATATTGGTAATCAAGCATTGATCGGAAGAAAATCCAACATGATTACCTTTATCACATAATTGGGACACACTTAACAAGTTATGTTGTAACCCATCAACTAGGTACACATTATCAATCCAGTGGGATAGTGATTTACCTATCTTACCTACACGAACAATCATCCCAGACTTGCCGTTTCCAAATGCCACTCTCCCTCCATCAAAGGCTGTAAGTGAGAGGAAATTTGATTTGTTTCCAGTCATATGCCTTGAGCAACCACTATCCAAGTACCACAGTTGGTTGCCTCCTCTCACTTTAGCCTGCAAAACAGCTAAGTGTCAGTCTTGGGAACCCAGATCCACTTGGGTCATATTCTTTTCTTAGACATGGAATTTAACTCATCTTTTCTGATCCATATTTGTTTAACATACAATGAGTTTCTTTCCATGGCCCTTTTTCTCAAAGAACAACCATAACAATAATTACTAGTTTTTTCACAATGAAAACGTATTATATTCTCTGGCAGACCAACATACTTCCTGTCTATTGGCTTAGTAACACGCCTATTCACAAAGCCTAATCCCTTTCTGTTTTGATCATGATGAGTGCTTAGCTATATTAGCGCTTCTGAGGAACTATTCCAGTGCCTGTTTTCAGTGAGGTTAGTTTCAGTTTTTTGCATTTTTTCAAGAAGCTGTTTATTTTCACTCATCTGGGATTCTAGATTAAGCTTTAGATTTAAGGACTCACTTTCCAACCTTGAGAGATTAGCGTTGAACACTTCCTCTCTCTTGTTCATAAGATCCTTAAAGGTGTCTAGTTCATTGCATAAAATAAGAATTTTTTCATCAATTTTGAGTTTTTCACAAGTGAGAACCTCATTCATATGCCCAAGTTCTTGCTTCTTTCTTTCCAGTCTTTTAACATCCTTTTCTAAACCTAAGCAGGTACTTTTAAGCATGTAATTTTCAGAATTTACTATCTCACATTCTTCCATCAATGTAAAAACTAATTTTTCAAGTTTCTCCTTGCTAAGATTATGTACCTCTTTCTTGAGTTAGGACAAACTCTCGATCGAATCAGAATCTGAATCAGATTCACTTCGAGCCATAAGAGGTACTGCTTCCTCTCCATCTTGAGAGTCCTCTTCTTCTTCTGAGGTATCACCCCAGGCTGCCATCATTGCCTTGATAAACCGTTTTTCAGCATTAGTTAACTGTGTCTTTTTGCCACTGGCTCGGACCTATTATGACCCCTGTTCTTCCTTCAGCAAGGGGCAATTCTTCACAACATGATCTTGCCTTCCACACTTAAAGCATCTTGAGAACTGATCTCGATCGCTATTATTGGCTTTGCTAGTATTGTCATTCTTTTATTTGCTTTCGGCCTTTTTGAAGAATTTTTTGAACCTTCGAGCGATCATGGCCATCCCTTCTTCGTCAAAATCTGAGCTATCGCTTTCTCTAGCTTTTAGTGCCAGTCCTCGGTCTTTCTTCACTTCTTTCTTCATCTGGGAATTTCTTCTTAGTTCATAGGTTTGTAAATTCCTAATAAGCTCATCCAAGGAGATCTCATTCATCTTCCTGGCTTCTTGTATAGCAGTGACTTTTGATTCCCATGATTGAGGTAAAATTCGTAGGATCTTCCTTACCAACTCTTCAGTGGTAAAGGATTTTCCCAATGATTTTAACTCATTAGTGACATGGGTAAACCGAGTATACATGTCCGTAACTATCTCTTTATTGCTCATCTCGAATAGCTCATACTTCCTTACCAATAGCTCGATTCTGGATTGCTTGACTTGATTTGTTCCTTCGTGAGCTATCTGAAGAGCATTCCATATCTCCTTTGCGGATTCGCACTCTGAGATGTGAGTGTACTCGTCAGGTCTGAGTCCAAAATACAATAGTTTCTTGGCCTTGGCATTCTTCTCTATCCTCCTGAAGTCTTATGAGTCGAATTCCTTCAGTTCCTTAGGAATAGTCTTCCCATCAGTTGTGACTTTCACTGGAATGCAAGGCCCATTCACAATGAGCGTCTACAACTTATAATCCTCAGTTTAGATATAGTTCTCCATTTGATTTTTCCACCAGTTGCAGTGCTATCCATTGAAATATGGAGGTCTGTTCATAGATTGACCTTCTAAGATTCCTTGTGGTGCACTCATTCTTTCAGGATCTCTCAAGGTGTTAACCTAATTATGAGAACCTGCTTTGATACCACTTGTTAGATTACAAGCACACAAGGATAAAAGAGGAGGGGGTGAATTGTGTCTTCTAACTTTTTTGTTTGTTTCAGAACACTCGTGAGAACTGTTTGGAGAGGTGTTTGGAGTAAGGTAAAATAAAACTAAATGCAGAAATATGAAAGTAGACACAATATTTTTACGTAAAAGACCACCTCTGGCCCAATTGAGGTACAAAAACCACGACCTACCTCAGTAGGATTTCAACAATATTTTTAATAACAAGGGCTGAATTCGTTACACATGTAACTCACACATGACTACATCATATACGTAACTCAGTCTCCCCCGAGACCCTCGTTACAAACACGTAACTAGCCTCCACTTGGGAACTAGCTGCACACCACGTCCAAAGTCTCCCAAAACTTGGACACACTCTAATCTCACTGATGACAGAGGAGAATGGAAAAACATCTTACTTTGAATGCTTCTAAATAAGCTGAATGTAAGGTACAATACAGTCCCTATTATGCCAATATAGATGACTTAATTTAGTACACTTCTTAAAGGTTTTTCAATCAGAAAATTTTCTCACAGAAAACTCGATTTTGCTCCTTGAAAAACTGTGAGTGAAAACGTTGAGAGGCAAGAGATTATATACCCACGTCATACTTGTACCGCAAGTATATGGGAGGTTTTGGATTTTAGTAATAACTCTCAAAAACAATCAGTATTCTAAACGGAATTGAATCTCTCAACATTATCTTTTTTGGAAATCATATCTTAAAGGCTAAGATAAAATCTTTTGATAGTGTCTTTTTAGGAAAACAATATTATTCAGTGAAGGACTCTTTGTAAGACAAATTATTATTAGAAAATCAATCTCAAATATGTTAGGAATTTTGACAGTAGAAAAACACTTGAAAATCTTTGGGACAAGAGTTTTATACGTTGTCCTCAGAACACTGCAGACCTAATTATTCAAACTGTTTTGAGCAGTGTTCTGAGTTAGCGTAAGAAATTCCTTCAGGGTGAGTGTTAAGTCAAGATCTTCTAATTGGCATATTAACAAGAATCTAGATGAATACAACCAGTAATTAACCCTAAGACTCTTGTAATCCTTTGACCTCCTTGATGTCGTGCATACATATTTACTTTGATGTTCCATGCTTCTTCGAACTGCTCTCCAGGGTGTTTGCATCCTGTCTCAACACACAATTCTAGCGCACTACTCAAGCATAGCATGATAGCATATTGACTGGTACATTTGGGTTGTTATCATTAAAACCTTACACATGATTGTTTCAACAATTAAAATCTTCATCAATTGCCTAAGATGGTTTGGATCCATTCTTTAAATAATTAAAGGAGAAATTTTTTCCCTTTTTCTGATAAGAACTTTCCAGCTCCAACATCAAAGAGATAATCAAAGATATCTTCTGACACTGCTCCGTCCGCCTTCGTGTGGTCTTTAAACTCGTTATTATAGGCGAAAGTAGTGCTTCCACAACGCATTAATTTTTTTCCTTGTTCGATTAATGCCCAACATTGATAATAAATGTTGAAAAAACCAATGGCCCCTGATAAAGTAGGATCAGTAACTAGATATACCGGATTTTTATGAATCTAATTTTATCGTTAATCATTGAGATCATCGCAATCAACGATTTGGACAAGATAATGGGTTGATGTGGCTTTTCCATTTCCATATTCAGTTAGAGCGCTATAAACCTCTAAAGTTAGGTATTTGCGAACTAGAATTTTTGTTGGACCATTAGGAGGCGTACGGATCCAATGGATCTTTCTGAATATGCATTGCTGGAATTTAGTTAGGGTTGAGAAAAACAGGAAATTTAGATCTGGGATTTCGGTGAAGTAAAGTGTTAGCCAAAAAACAAACAGAGTTTTAATATTTATATACCCCAAGTGCAAGGTGTATCGTTGAGTACTTGGGGTGTCGTCCACAGGGGGTTTTGTTTTCAACTATTAGGACTAGTTAAAGCGTCTCAAGCTAGGCAAGATCGAAGGGGATGGACGGTGAACTAAACTATGCTAACAAATATAGAAGAAGCGACTTGGAGTTGTGATTTGATCAATGGACGAACTAACTAATTGAGACAAGTCCTAACCTACCCAAACTACATTACGAATTAGAGATGGTCGGTTGCACCATCGAAGACTGCCCAAGCACTCTCTCAAGGGTCATGAGCTAGTCTAATTAGCCTAACCACCTATTTTCATGGGGTTAGCCTAATTAGACCACAAAATTAGCAACCCCCGGACCTAACTCGATTCGAATACTATTTTCATGTCCCGAACTCGGCTATTCCCTCTCCCACACTACCTAATTGACCTCAACTCTTAGCATAAGTCAATCGCCCAAAAATATGGCGGAAAGCTCTCTCAAGCATTTCATCGAACACTTGGCGGGCGTGGGAAAAAACTCTAAGTTCTAGGCATAGATTGGGTATGTTTAGGCCAAATACAAGACTAATTAGCCATCAAGAGGCTAATCACAATCCAAGCCAACACAATCTATCAACTACACATCACAAACACATGAAAACCTAAACTAACAAACAAGAACATAAACTTGAACAAGAGAAGAAAGAGAATGAAATAAATCAAATCTAAACAATTAAACATACATGAATTAATAATAAAAACTAAACATTTAAACTAAACAAACAAATACAAGAATTAAACTAGCAAAACATAAACAAGAACAAAAACATGAAATAAAGAGAAAGGGAAGAAAACTTGGTCTTGAATTGATAGAAGGAACTTGAAATCCAAAGGTTGAATCCAAGATTACAATGTTCAATCCTAAACTAATCCTCCTATTGAGGTTTTATTTGCTAAAATCTAACCTAAACTATCCTAAAAATACCAGAGAGGAGCCCCAAGCGAGCCCCTGTGCGACCTCCTGCAAAACTGGTCGAAGTGGCGCTTTTATCGCGGAAGCAGGCCCGAAGCACGGCCGTGCGCCACCATGCACGGTCAGACGCACAGCCGTGCGCTTGGGCTTGCCGTCCGTGCGTGGCTTCGGCCACCGGTGCACTACCGTGCTCTCCTGCAGGATAGCCGTGCACTGTTCTTTTCAGCTTCCTTTTGCTCCCGGGGCTTGTCGGACCTCTATTCCACCTCGAAATGCATCCCAAATGCCTCATTCCCTATTAAAGTTGGTGAGTTTCTCATCTCTTTGGCAAAACTCCTAGAAAACAAGCAAACTAACCAAATAAGTACATTACGAACCGAAAGAGGCAAATTTGACCCTTTCTCCTTAAGATTCGACATGAAAACCATGAGAAAAGTGGGTTAAATAAGGGGTAAAATGAGGTTAACCATCGGTACAACAAATACCCCCACACCTACCTTTTGCTCGTCCTCGAGCAAAACGAAAATAAAAATTAAACTAAACAGCTAACTCACTTTTGTAGGAATCACAGTTGCATTTAGCGTATGCAACAAGCCCTTTAAACCCCTTGGTTCCCCCAAATGGATGAGTAAGGTCTCATGAGGATTTGCAGAAGATATACCCACAAAATCTCAAAAAGGAAAAACTAAGAAAAGAGAAACAAGAATCGAAAAAAATAAATAAATAAATAAATAAAATAGAATAAAAATGACAAAATACAAAATATACATGGGGCTAAACTGTACACAATCGGATCAGCCAAAACCCCCTAGTAACTTAAGTATCAGTCTGTACACAAGTATTATATGCATTTCAAGACACATCATCCCAAAGAATAGTATCCAGACATCAGCTTTTCACCCCACGACGCATGAAAATATTGAATCCATCCTAGTACCTAGTGTGTAAGTGTATCATCACCCTAAGACTTTAGCTTACCAAAATCAAACTCAATCCCACTTAACTAACACAAGCTACCTTATTGATTTGCTAGCATAGAAAACAAGCTTTCCCAGTAGTAGTATTACCTCAAAGGGTAGCACCCAGTAGTGCATGTCTCAAAGGGATACTTGTCATTCCAAACTCTTTTCTTCCCCCTTTTTTCTTTTTCTTCTTCTTTGTCATTCCAAACTCTTGCCACGCCTCAAAGGGATACACCCAGTAGTGTATGAGTTTGTTTGTTTTTGCTTTTGTTTTTGGAAAGGGGTACAAGTACACACAAAGGTAACTCTGCAGTAGACAAGTGGGAGAGCCAATCATGGAAGACTAAGAATGTAAGGTAATGATAATACAATAATCAGGACTGGATTGCAAAATTACAATAGACTGTTGGGGTTAGAATTGAGGCCTAAAACGACAGACTTGCGACGAATATCTATCATGCATATTATATTTATATACGAGCTAGTAGCCAAGGTACCGAAGATCAAGGTTGATCAAAAAAAGTACAAAACTCCCCTAAAGCCCAAAAAGAAAAGAAAAATTATACAAAAAAGAGAAAAATTGAAAAAATTTACACAAAAATGAAAAATTTTCACAAAAAATATAAGAATAAAGGGGTAGATGACCCCACCCCTATATCTAAATCTCACAATGTCCTCATTGGGAGTTGAGAGTCATCACCAACTATAAAACACACAAAAACAAAGAAAACAAAATCACACAAGAACACTAAACTGACACATATATACAAGCTAGCACACTCTCCCAAAAACACTCACCAAATCAAAAACAAGACCACACATATATACAAAACTAACCACCTAAAATAAAAATATACCAATCCATCAACACCACCAATCACAACACATAAATATCCACAAAAACGGTGATCATAGTCATCAATGGCTCAACAACATCCCAACTTTCTCCTCAAAATGATCACCACAAAAGTACAATCCTAATATCCACAACTAAACAAAAAATAAAAAGAGAGAAAATAAAAAATAAAAAGAAGGGGGAAGAGTGAGAACGATTATACCAGGTCGGGTACTGATTATACCTGAACTATTCTACCATGGCTTAAGGAGCATCAGCCACTTCTTGCCTGTCAAGATACGAGTCGTCAACTCGGATGCAGTCAAAGCTCGCAAGAGCTTATCATGCACTGCTGCATGCATCTCAGAAGGGTGTGAATAAGAGAACACTAGTAAGGATGGAGCAAACAAAGCTGGTGCCCTCTTAAACTCATCAAATGCCTTGGAGAAATCAGCAGAATAATCGAATGTAATAATCAACATGATTTTGCCAGGCATGCCCTCTAGGTACAGACGATAAGGATCAAGGGAGGGGTCATACCCTCTAAAAGTACCTAGAGACTTACAACAGCCAACCTCATTCCCCTCAAGTATCATATGAGAATCAATAAGTAGCATATCACAACACTCAGGGGAATGGGAGGGTGGGGAACATGAAGAAGAAGCATGAAATGTATCAAGAGAGTTGGGAGATATATTATCAACAAAATCAGGACTAGTTGGCCCTGCAACCACAACATCCACACATGAAATCCCTGTGGGAGTCTCATGAAAAGCATGCACCTCAATAGAAATATTGCCTGACTCAGACCAAGTATCATCCTCATCAACGCTAGCACTAACACCAAAGGTCTCACCTATCTCGAACTCCGTCGACTGAGCTAAAGGAGAAGGTGTATCAAGAAAAGTCATGATGAGCGCAGTGTTGTTCCTACAAGGGCTAGGCGAGGATTGGGCAACAATAGGTAAAGTAGTCAAGGGAGGGTCAATGACTTCCCCTAGTCCGAACTGTAGATGAGGGAAAGATGCACCATCATCACACAGATTAACATCAAGTCTAGGAGCACTAGAACTAAGGTCAGTCTCGGATGACAGGTCATACTCCCGCATTTTATTAGCAAACTCAATTTGTTGCTTATTCATTGTCTCTATCATATTGCTAAGTCTAGTAAAACCTTCATCAGAAATATGATAGGGACAAGAATTATTGGCATGTTCAGAGCAATGGCAAATTTCGTACACAGGAGAAGCATAATCAGGGATGCAAGGGGGTGGGGTATAAGAATCAGAGCAACTAGTTTCAAATTCATAAGTATCCCAAGCCAACCAATCAAGAAAATCACATGCTTCATTAACGTCTTTAGCACAAAAATCCCAATACTCCAAAAGAGTACGGGTTTCACAATTCACACCCTTATAAACTGTATTCAAAAGTTTCCACTTCTCCACATAAAAATCACAATGAGCAAGAAAAGCATGTAATCTATCGTAGTATCTCCAAAATAATTCATGCTCATATTAAGAGAAGTGGGAAAGAGACATTTTTTTTTCAATTTTCAAATTCTTTTTTTTTTCAAAATAAAAGTCTAGTCTCAAATGCCCAAGTAAGCTCTAATATTGGAAAGCAACAACTCCCCGGCAACGGCGCCAAAAACTTGTTAGCAAAAAAACAGACAGAGTTTTAATATTTATATACCCTAAGTGCAAGGTGTATCGTTGAGTACTTGGGGTGTCGTCCGTAGGGAGTTGTGTTTCCAACTATCAGGGCTAGTTAAAGTATCTCGAGCTAGGTAAGATCGAAGGGGATGGATGGTGAACTAAACTACGCTAACAAATATAGAAGAAGGGACTTGGAGTTATGATTTGACCAATGGACGAACTAACTAATCGAGACGAGTCCTAACCTACCTAAACTACATCACGAACTAGAGATGGTCGGTTGCACCATCGAAGACCACCAAAGCCCTCTCTCAAGGGTCATGAGCTAGTCTAATTACCCTAACTACTTATTGTCATGAGGTTAGCCCAATTAGACCACAAAATTAGCAACCCTCGGACCTAACTCAATTCGGATACTATTTCATATCCCGAACTCGGCTATTCCCTCTCCCACACTAGCTAATTGACCTCACCTCTTAGCATAAGTCAATCGTCCAAAAATATGGATAAAAGCTCTCTCAAGCATTTTATCAAACACTTGGTGGGCGTGAGAGAAAACTCTAAGTTCTAGGCATAGATTTGGTATGGTTAGGCCAAACACAAGACTAATTAGCCATCAAGAGGCTAATCACAATCCAAGCCAACATAATCTATCAACTAAACATTACAAACATATGAAAACCTAAACTAACAAACAAGAACATAAACTTGAACAAGAGAAGAAAGAGAATGAAATAAATCAAATCTAAACAATTAAACAGACATGAATTAACAATAAAAACTAAACACTTAAACTAAACAAACAAATATAAACACGAACAAAAACATGAAATAAAAAGAAAGGAAAGAAAACTTAGTCTTGAATTGATAGAAGGAACTTGAAATCCAAAGGTCAAATTCAAGATTACAATCTTCAATCCTAAACTAATCCTCCTATTGAGGTTTTATTTCCTAAAATCTAACCTAAACTACCCTCAAAATCGCCAGAAAGAAGCCGCAAGCAAACCCCTGTGCGACCTCCTGCAAAACTAGTTGAAGTGGCGCTTTTATTGCGGAAGTAGGTAGGAAGCACGGCCGTGCGCCACCATGCACGGTCAGACGCACGGCCGTGCACCTGGGCTTGCTGACCGTGCGTGGCTTTGGCCACCGGTGCACGGCCGTGTTCTCCTATAGGATGGCCGTGCACTATTCTTTTTAGCTTCCTTTTGATCACGGGGCTTATCGGACCTCTATTCCACCTCGAAATGCATCCCAAATGTCTCATTCCCTGTTAAAGTTGCTGAGTTTCTCGTCCCTTTGGCAAAACTTCTAGAAAACAAGCAAACCAATCAAATAAGTACATTATGAACCGAAAGAGGCAAATTTGACCCTTTCTCCTTAAGATTCGACATGAAAATCATGAGAAAAATGGGTCAAATATGGGGTAAAATGAGGTCAAATATCGGTGCAACATAAAGTACCATCTCGTATTTTCAGGCTTTATAGACAGGGTCATTTGGAGATAATGAATTTGCTGAAAAACAGATGCCACTAACTCTAGATCTATCGAAAAAATAGATCGTTATAGTCCAAGACTCCCAAATATCATAGTAATAATGATGGTAAACGTTGATGCAAGCTGCATACCACTCATTGAATGATTTTTCTCGAACATGAGAACTTATTTTTTCTTGAATATCATAAGGACACTGAAGATAACTAATGTGTAACTCTAGAAGGGAAAATCTTTGGGCTATTAGATAGGCAGTAGATAGTAGATCAAAACGTGGTCTACTCTTTGTAAGAAATTCTAGATTATCAATAAGGACTTTACCAAAAGGCGTAACCCATTCTAATAAGAATGGCATTTCATTAAGAATTTCCTACTTTTCTGACAGGAGGTTGGCTTTGATGATCACCATTGACGAGTTCTCAAGTTAGACTATCTGCCAGAGAGTTCTTCAATCCCTGTATATGTTCAATAAAGAAGGAAAATTAGTTAAGCCATAATTGCCAATGCAGGAGTCGCCCTTACGCTTTCATATTTGATAAATTCTTTTTCACAAAACCAAGTATTCGTTTGCAATCAGTTTGAATCAGAAAAGGTTTTAGGGCTAAAAAGATTAAGAACTTTTTAATTCCCCTTATGACTACAAGGATTTCTTTTTTCTTTGCGGGATAGTTGCATTCTGCTTTATTAAAGCTTCCACTGCAATATTTGCAAAGTTTTTCTCCTTCTTTGATTTTGAGTACTGCACTTCAGTGTTCATTGCTGGCATCTGTCTCAAGAATTAGATCATCTCCCTCATTAGGTAAATTAAGAATGGAAAGATTTTTACACATCTTCTTGAAATGTTGAGCAATCTGTGTATCATTAGTGGTCCATGTCCAACTTACTTCTTTCTTGATTTTCTGCTGCAATGGCTTTCTTAGTTTAGCTAAATCTTTAATCAAGTCTGAAGCATAGGTAAGCCATCCAAGAAACCTTTCTAGTTGCTTCCTATCTTTAATTTTTTCAAAAAAATTTTCTATTTTTTTCAGAATATGTTTTTGTAGGATGATTTGTCCAGCTTTTATTTCTAAGCCTAAAAACTCAATCTCTTGTTTAGCATAAATGTACTTCTTCTTTCCAAGTATGATGCCATAGTCAATGCATCTTTCGGTGATAGCCAAGACATCATCTTTGTGCTGTTCTATGATTTTGGAAAAGACGAGGATGACAGCAATGTAAACTAAACAACAATAATTAAGGTCTTTGGAGATGTTATCCATTCTTCTTCGGAATATTTGGGGTGCATTTTTAAGATCAAATCGCATTACTATCCACTCATAATGTCCTTGTGGGGCACGAAAAGCAGTTATAGAAATACTTTCGTCATCCATTTTTATCTGCCAATAACTGCTTTTGCAATCCATTTTGGAGAACCAAGAGGCTCCTTGAATTCTGTTGAAAAGGACTGTTTTGTTGGGAATATAGTAACCATCAAAGAAAGTATTATCATTAAGCTTTTTATAATTGATTGCCATTCTAACTTTTTCTCTTTTTTCTTCAGCATGATTTCTTACCATGAAAGCAGGACGGGTGTGAGGACTCTTACTGTTTCTAATCAGTCCTTTATCCAGAAGTTCTTTGGCTCAGGATAAGAGATTATGACGGGATAGGATCAAGATCTTAGATCGCAGAGAGTTCGCCTTGTAGCTGTTACTCGTTCACAGTAGAGCGGGTTTGGTTGTGGCTTTTTTCGTATGTTATGTTTGCATGGAGGTAGTTCATGTGTCTGAGAAGAAACACTGCTTGCCTGCATCTATTTGTTAAGGTACGGTATCTTTCTTTGCCCTATTGCACTTATGCTTTCTTAATCAATGCCACCTGATTTTTGTTTCTTGTATTTCTTAGCCCATTCCCTGTGGCTTACCCTTAGTTTTTCTCCATAAAATGTTTGCACACAATTCTTCTTCTATAAAATGTTTTCACAAAATCTTATTTTTGTAGATCTCTTAGAATCAGCCTCTTTACAAACAGAATTGCCGGTAGAGGTAAAGTTGCCTACATCTAGATCTCCCCAGACCCCGTGAAAGCGGGACCCACACTGGGAGTTGTTTTTTTTTCTTTATCCCAAAATTTTAGAGGATTGTCAGAGTAAAGTTCTTTGCCTAATTTTTCTTATTATTCAACAATCTGCTCTTTAACAGATAACTTAAGTAATGAGATTGTTCGTGCTAGTTCTCATTGTGCAGGTATTACCTTCTCAGCACGCTAGCTGCATGTAGATTCAATTTTTTAATGAGTGTAGGCCTTACTTAATTTTTCGATAGGAACTGAGTGACGATTAATTGCAAATATTTTTTGGTTTATGGTTTGAGCATGGAGAATATAATCTTTGAAAATTATTTCCAATAATCATATCATGAGAGGGTTGATTAGTAGCCCGTAGAACTGATATAATGTATTGGACTCCTCCTAATTCAATGGATAACCCTTATATGGCTTCATTATGGCTCATAATACTATTATTAGCTATCCTTACTTGTAGAGAATTTTTAGCTCTTTTCCACATAAACTCAGAAACTAATGATCATTTTTCAAAGCATACAGAATAACCACTATCTATATAAGCACACAGTTCAAATTTATTATATCCTTCTAAACGTACCTTTATTGGGATGTAGATGCTATTAGAGTTCGTACTCGTAGATTCATAGCATATTTCCATAGTCATATTTTTGACTAATTCATCCTCATAAATTGGGTCACTAACAGTTCTTGTTTTGTACCCAATGACCTTTCTATGTAGACTGATAATTTGATCTACACTGGGTCTTGCAGCCTCAAAACTCATTCTACTCATTTCATTGGTCATGCTAATAGTATCATCTTCTTTAAGCTCTTCTTTAGCTGATGAATATCCTTCTCCCCAATCTGACCTTGTACTCATACTTCTTAATAATTGGGGTTTAATGGTGATTTTACCCTCTTCATCAATCTTTATTATATTTTTCTTATTGATTTTTATAGGATTGGTAAAACTAGATATCTATGAATGATCGATTTTTATCTCCTGATGATTGGACTTAATCCTCTAATTTTTTGCATAGGGGTAGGACTTTCAAATTTTTCTGCCTTTATCATTGTCACCTTAGTCTTAGGGTCTATTGTATTATCTAATTTATAGATAATTTTTTAAAATATCCTTAAAGAATATCCTCCTCTTTTCATGTCCATCCCAACTGCTTTTATTTTAAGGGATATGAAGTTTTTAGCAAATTCGCCTTTTAGACTCGCATAATATCCTGGTCGGCAATTAAATCCTACTGACCCATTACATAAATTGGTTTTTATCCCTATAATGATTTGATTGTTAAATTTGGTGTGCCCTATATCACAAAGTAAGGCACAAAGATCAATATCTTTACCATAATATTGTAATAGAGTGATTTGAACTTGGACGCTTTCAACATAGATATACCTATACTTTTTATCTTTGTTATGCTTAAGGATATTCTCCTAATTAATAAGATTAACTTCTCCAACGTCATACTCATAATCCTTTATCTTAAGATCTCCTTCCATCGTTTACATACGTATTTGCTTTTTATTTGAAAGATGGATTTTTTATAGATCATGTCTTGTTGGATTATGGGAAGAACCCAATCGTCTTTGAGTTCTTTATGATCATTATCTACAACAAACTCTTCTCCTTGAAGATCACCAAGGCTAACCGAACTGCTTTCCATCATATGACTTGTTTCTTCATAATCACTTTCTTCATATTTATTGTCCAATATAATTTCACCAATTCCTTTGTTGTTACTTAGGGCTAGGTCTAATGCCTCATCTTCACTAAGCTCAACAATATTTAGCCTTCCCAAGGTTTCAATAAGTTTGTTATTTTTTCTATTTTTGCATTCATTAGCATAATACCCTACTTCTCCACATGTCCAACATTTCCAGTTGATTTTTCCTACAGGGCAATATGCAGCTTTCTTAAAAAATCTTCGCTTTTTAGGACTGGATTTGTTATAATATTTTCTTCTATATTTTTCGCCTCTCTGCTTGTTAAAGCACTTTTTCTTATAGAATTTTCTTTTTCTTCTTTTCTCAGGTTCCTTTCCTCATTAATAAGGTGAATCCCAGCAAGTTAAGAACTGTTTTTTAATCTTCTTTTACTTTTGAAGATCAAGGCATTGTCCATTGACCCATTTTTGTAAATAGAAAATTCTTGAACCAAGGGTATCAACAACATATGTTCGTTCAAGTCATGCCATATATTTTTTATTAATTATGGAATTTATCTGATATGATAATTTGTCATAGAACATACCAAGATTAGCTTCGTTATGTCCAATTTTGTAATAATATTGACTGAATTCAGCGATATAATTTTCTTAGATATCTCATATCCCATAGTTCTATGTTGTTAATCTTTCTTTGCCATTCTCTTGCTTTTTCTTCAGAATCAAGTTCAGCTCTGATGAATTTAGTTTTAATTTCTTTGCACAAATTTTTAAACATAGCAGCTGGTATTTCCATCACTCTTAATGTATTTTTACCATCTTTACTTAATAAATCATACCAGTCAGCTATAGTGTCAGAGAAACTATACTCAATATAATTTAGGAAGTTTGCCGCAATCCATGTAGTATTTAGGTTTAAGATACTATTCATTCTTCTTTTTCAGTGCTCAAATATTTCTTCTCTATTATGGGCTTCATCAATGTTTAAGATGTATCCTGTTTAACTAATTGGATTAAGGCTAATTCCTTCAAAGGTTGTGGTTTTCGTTGGAATGAACCCAAAGGAAAAATTGTTTGACGTCCTGTTGGGACGTATCTAGGTCTTAAGAAATGAGTATTTCTTCTAGAAGATTCTCCATTTTTTTTCAGGCTTAGGAATGACGTTGTTAACTAAATTGGTCTTTGTTTCACCCAAGTTAAGTTCTTCACCAATCTCATCAATCTCATCTTTAGCAATCATTTTACCATATTTTTTATCCAGTCTTCTTCTTATCCCTTCTAATGGTAACACATTGAGATCTATCTAACTTAATCAGATTCATTTGCAAATATATTTCTTCTTCTAATTAGAAATTATTAGTTTCTTTATTTTCATCAGATAAAACGTCATATTTATCACTAATGGCGCTCATGGTTTTGTTTAATTCTTCTGCATTTTGTTCTTTTTTAAACATCTTTTGTAGTTCGTCAAGAGTATATTGCTTATATTCCATCTTCTTTTTCTTTCTTTTCAGTCGTTTTTTTATCAGATTTTTCTCCTACTTCTTTTTGAATTTTTATCTCTTGTAAAGGAAATAGAATCTTGTTTTTTAGGTTTTAGAAAGGGTATTTATACTGAAAAGGAATACTAATACTGGGAGTAGTTTTTTCGCTGTGCTTAAGTTCGTCAATAAGAGAAAGATGGAATATAGTTAACTGATTCTTATGCTGCTTGAGTTCAGTCTTAGTTTTAGCTAATTTTGCTTTTAATTCTAAAACTATCAGTGATATAGTTTAATTGAGGTGCTAATGAGGTATTACCTTCTGGTGAGTGGACAATATGTGAATAATTAGGACCAGGGTAAATAGGTGATGATTCAAGCATTAATTATAGATAATTACCTTAATCAATCATTAATTAGCTTAATAATCTTAATTATTTTTGGTCAAGTGGCTCTGATATCAAATGAAAGAGGATCGAAAATATTACTTAATGGGAGAAGATGCACATGTACAAAATTAAAATTTTCAAAAGTAAGTTTTTAAATATTGGGTTAGATTGTAAACTTTTAAAAGTTCAGGGACTTAAGAAAAAATAGAGGGTACCTAAAAATTAATTACATAAATATGGAGGTACTAAAATATTAATTCGAAAAGTTTAGGGTTCCAAAAATGAAAATCAAAAATATGAGGGTACCCAAATGTAATTACCCCTAGGTAGGACGGTTCAAGGGGCATCATCTATCATAACAGTGACTGATGTTATAGAGTTTGATGCCAACCAGCTCAAAAATCAAGTTTTTTGAGGGGGGTTGAACAGCCCGAAAAACCTAAGTAGATGATGTAGGCCCTGTTTTTTTCATTGATAAATCCTAATTTTCATCAATTTCAACCCACTTTACGTACTTCAATAAAAAATATCAACTTTATCCACTATTTTAATCAATTTCTACCCATCATATAAAAAATATACCAACTTCAACCCACTTTAACCAAAAAAATACCCACTTCAACCAACTTCACCTATGTTCCAACCCCTATTTTTCAACAAAAAGAACAGGCCTGTAGTGAAAGAAATGAAACGTACGGGCTTGGAGCCTACATCTAATAGCCACACTTGGTCGGATGGGAATGTGCAACCGATCAATGAGGGGGTGGCTAACAGTGAAAAAGTGAAGGCTAAGAAAGAAAAGTCAGGCAAATCCAAGAAAGTTAAATAATGTGGATATGAAACAGAATGACAACATGATTAGTGATGATTCTTTTTTTAAGAGGCTCGTGAGACATGAGAGCTACACAAAATAGTGAGGCTTAACATTTTCGAATATGAACAAGTGATAATTGAGATCAATGGATTTTAAGGATACTTTTGTAAATCTTTGTAATTAGTTTTCTTATACATAGAATGTCGGGGCTTTCAATGTGGATGTGAGCCTTAGTTTATTCACATGGGATCAGAGTAAGCTCCACTAACAGCATGTACATGCTTGTTATCATGCATTCAATAGTTACCTTCTAGCCCTTGGCTTCACTAACAGCACCACTGTTACCTCTATGTTTGTCTGTCGTTCTAGCACACATCTCTCGATCCTCCTCCTGCATGTTGATGGCATTATTTTCACTAGTAACTTCACCCTACTTCTCTTTCACTTTTTAAGCCTATTGTCTATTCAGTTTCCCATCAAAGACCTTGACGATTTGCATTACTTTCAGGGGATACAGATCCTGTCGGCATCTATTGAGTTATTCCTCCCTAATTCAAGTATATTTTGACCTTGTTCACAAATTTCATCTCCACATAGCCAAATCGATCCGTACGCCGCGTCCTTCTAGGACCACGTTATCTTTATTAGATGGAGTTACTTGGTGATCCTCCTGAGTATTGTACCATGGTCAAATGACTACAGTATTTAACTTTCGCTAAGCTAGACATAGCTTATGCTTTACATTTAGTATCTCAGTTTATGCATGCTCCTTGTACTACCTACCTTACTGCTATGAAGTGTATTTTTTGCTACTTGATAGGTACTGCTGATCATGGTTTCCGCTTCTGAAAGGCATAGAATCAAGGCATTATTCTTGCTTATTCTAATTCAAACTGGGTTGGCTATCCCAATTCATATCAATCCACTACTAGCTATGCCCTTTTTTTGGTCCTAACATTACCTCCTGGTGTTAAGAAGTAGTCGATGGTTTCCAAGTCCTCCACTGAAGTTGAGTATCGTGTTGTTGCCTACACTGTCACTGAAACAATTTCACTTTGATATCTACTTGCTGAGCTCGGAATTATATTAACTTACCCTGTCAAAGAGTTGTGTGACAACATCAGCACCACTTTCATAGCTGTCAATCCTGTTCTTCATAATCATAGTAAGGACATCAAAGTAGATTATCATTTTAGTCGTGAGTGTATGGTTCATGGAGATTTGGTTGTACATCATGTACCTACTCGACAACAGTTAGTAGACATCTTCACTAAGGCCTCGTCAGCTGATAGATTTTTATCCTTAAAAGCCAATTTGTCCGTTGAGCCCCCTATTCAAATTGAGGGGGCCGCAACAGATCTTAAGGACATTTTTGTAAATTTTTATAATTATTTTTCTCATAAATAGAATGTGAGCCTTAGTTTATTCATAGAGATGATCAAGTATAATTTGAGTAATAAAAGTATTGAGCTTCTTGACGCAATCGAGTTGGCGGTTGCTAACTTTTGTCCTCTGTAACCATCGTGCTAGTGTTTGCTACTTGCTGAAGTTTCTTTATTAGGGTTGATGTAATCCATGTTCTGGGAGGACCGATGAACATGAGGGAAAACATTTGGCCAAGTAATGTTGGTGTAAAATTCGATTTTATGGAAACGTACCTCAATTTGTCATAGACAAATTCAGTGCCAAATTAATCGAGGCTTCTAGGCAGGTGTAAGTATGCTTTTCCTAAAGACTCTATTTACCCCCACGTGCAACAGGACTACTTAAATAGGTCTTTGAGATACAAAGAAGTCTTCCCTATCTGTATGTTGTACTCACAAAGATAGGACCCTAAGTGTCTAAGACATGACAGAAATTCTAGCGATTATGGTGATAGTATAACTCTCTTGATCATGCAGACCAAGGCATTACCATTCACATGCCACCATGCCCCATGTTTACAGAGATATTCACACCTCTTCATGAAAGGATAGCATCCTTTCACAAATACCATTTCAAAAGGGACATATCTCTTCACAAACACATCTTTTTCATTAAAAGGCACCCTTTCATTAAAAGGTATAAGTTAGTTAATCATCTAAACTAACTTGTACCTCTTCATAGATAATTAATCAAATTAATTATTTACCAAAAGGTGCATTGCAATAATTAATTATCAAGATAATTAATTGTTAGTTAGGTATAACTCAAAAATATATTCCTAAAACCATTTTTATGGAAATAATTATCTTATGAAATTTCCATCTAATAGAAATTACTCCAACAATCCCACACCATTTCTATAACAAATGGTTTCTCGAATTTCTGGAGGTCTCATGCATAAATGAAGGTGTCTTACGATTGAATCCCCATCTTAGTGACATGTCCGTCAAATGATCAGGATAACATAGTAGACTATGCTTTGAACTAGTTATCCTCTCTAACCACTTGCATCTAAGCCACACACAAGACTTCTATCCCAGATCACTCAGTAATTTGACACTATTAACAGGCATGTGTCCCGTATCTATTTCGTAAGTGCTCTAGAGCCAAGCCCAAGCTCAACAGACGTGGCCAAACTTCACACGTACTAGGCAAACCTCATCAATACCCCCATAAAGTATTAATGGAATAATTTGAGTACAAGAAACACGTCACACCATTGATTAAGTATAAATAACCTAATCAAATTCTTTTCTATACTCACTCAAATGTTCTCCATTGAGGTTCATTAAGAGCAACAACTCACCCTCCGTTTAAAAATATGGGTTATTTAGCACTCCACTTGGATGGTAATTATAATGATGAGAGCCAACAAATCATAAAGATGGTGTACTTTGACTCATTGAACTTAAAACTCGATATTTTCATGAGCGTTAAGTTGAGGTTCTACCATGAGTGAATTAGTGTGGGCTTTACACCATCAATTCCAAAGTCATTAGATGCATTCTATCACTTTGATAACAATAACTTTACAAATGTCTCAAGACATGAAGTCATTATATTAAACACACGTGTATATTTATTTGTCTATCCGGCTTCATTGTCTTTGTAAGTCTTAATAATGGGTCCACAAAACTTGCAAAGTCAGCTATCTATTAAACTGAAGTCCAGCTATTAAAACTTCAACATCTCAACCTCTAAACAAGGTTTATACATGAAAACATTCTCACACAAGTCCAACTTGAAATTTCAATTAACAGACTTAAAATTGTATTTCATCACCATATAACAATAGGACAATCCCACCATTTACTCTAAACTAGAGTAAATAATTGTAGGTTCTTCATACGGAATTTCTAAAATATATATTCATAGACTAATGTAAACACTTACACATTTATGTTCCATCCATATCTATGTTTAATTCTCTTATGACCATACTAAAAGTTTCATGACATGGTCATAAACAAGTTCAAAAACTAAATTTATATACATGGACTTTTACCAACCATACCAAAATATTTAGCAAGTGCATTATATAGACTTTCATATTTTGATATGCAAAAACCCTGAAAATAAATGAAGCACCACATTTATTTTCATCAATGATGAATCAATTTTTCTTCCAACTTGAGTTCTCAAATTAGAGTACATACCATCCAATCCAAATGTCCAAAATAAAAACATAGACATTTAGAAACAATGCTAAAATATGCATTAATAAGTCCATCAATAACATGCATGGACTTATACATATTTTAGCAACTTAAAATTATATTGAAATAAATAAATGATTTTTGACATTACTTCACATTTATTTCTATCAAGCATGAATTATTTATCCTTACATTCACTTTAATTATTGATCCATAAACCACATCTTATGAATCATATATTCATCAAATGAACATTACCAAAAAGATTTCAATGTCCAATAAAATGTATAGACATTTATTTTCTTAATATGCACGAGAGCACAAGGGAATAACCTATAAAAGGCATATTTCCATAATCTCATTCTCATGAGAATAAAACTTTTTGGCACTATCATGATAAATCAACGTTATCTCGATAGTTATGATCAATCCCATTACGTGCATGATATAAAATATCTATAACCACATATCGTTGCAATTTGTAATATGTTTATTTAGTTCAATAATATGAACATTAATTCACATGCACGTATTCTTTTGCCAACAAAAGCTATGCATCATTTGTGAATTCATTTATTAAGCAAATAATAATTTAATTATTACTAGAAGGTAATAGAAGCCTAATGTTTCCAATCAATAGCACGCATGGTTTCGCACAAACCGGCATGCATGATGGGTGGTTAACCAACTTTCAATTGTCTACTATCTCCAGAACATTAACAAATGCATTGTAATTGAGACAAATGCAAAAGAGGAAAAGTGAAAGCAAAAACGAGAACCACTTATCTCTCAATTAACATGTTGCATCCACTCGTCTAATTGCGATGTCAACGTGAGAATCCTATCAATAGCCAAGTCGTAAAATAAATGATTGTATGCACACTTAATTATGTGGAAACAGCTGTCATATTATAGCCATTGTCATGTCCAACTTAAACTGTGTAAGTTCATGGACTTCTCGAAAGCAATTTATCTATTCAAGGCTATAATATAATACATTTGATTTCATATTTATATCAAATTCTCGCCATACAATTATAAATATGATTATAGAGCTCTCTAGATCTCGTAATCAATAATTACATACAACAATTTTAGGCTACAAACATTACATTGTTGTATGAACAAATCAACATTAATGTTGATTCCATCAAGAGAAAACTAGTATAAAAAACACACCATAATCATTGCATCCCTTTTTACAATGATGTCTGCATCTCCATCAAACCCTCAATTGACACATAAATAATCGGCTTCTTTGTATCAGATGAACTAGAGTCTTTAGATTGTTGGTGAAAAATTCATTTTGATGGAAACGAATCTCAGTTTGTCATAGACAAACTCAGTGTCAAATTAATCGAGACTTCTAGGTGGGTGTAAGTACGCTTTTTCTAAAGACTCTATTCACCCCCACGTGCAACAGGGCTACCTGAATAGGCCTTTGGAATACAAAGAAGTCTTCCCTATCTGCATGTTGGACTCGCAAAGATAGGACCCGAAGTATCCAAAACATGACAGAAATTCTAGGGATTATGATGCTACTGTAACTCTCTTAATCATGCCCATCAAGGGATTACCATTCACATGCCACCATGCCACATATTTATAGAGATATTCACACCTCTTTATGAAAGGATAGCATTCTTTCACAAATACCATTTCAAAAGGGATATATCTCCATAAACACACATTTTTCATTAAAAAGAACCCTTTCATTAAAAGGTATAAGCTAGTTAATCATCTAAACGAACTTATACCTCTTCATAGATAATTAATCAAATTAAATATTTACCAAAAGGTGCATTGTAATAATTAATTATCAAGATAATTAATTGTTATTTAGGCATAACTCAAAAATATATTCCCAAAACCATTTTTATGGAAATAATTATCTTGTGAAATTTCCATCTAATAGAAATTACTCCAACAATCCCCCACCATTTCTATAACAAATGGTTTCTCGAATTTCTGGAGGTCTCGTGCATAAATGGAGGTGTCTTACGATTGAATCCCCATCTTAGTGACATGTCCGTCAAATGATCAGGATAACATAGTAGACTATGCTTTGAACTACTCTCTAACCACTTGCATCTAAGCCAGACAGAAGACTTCCGTCCCAGATCACTCAGTAATTTGATACTATTAATAGCCATGTGTCTTGCATCTATTTCGTAAGTGCTCTAGAGCCAAGCCCAAGCTCAACAGACATGGCCAAACTTCACACGTACTAGGCAAACCTCATCAATACCCCCATAAAGTATTAATGGAATAATTTGAGTACAAGAAATAAGTCACACCATTGATTAAGTATAAATAACCTAATCAAATTCTTTTCTATACTCACTCAAATGTTCTCCATTGAGGTTCATTAAGAGCAACAACTCACCCTCCATTTAAAAATATAGGTTATTTAGCACTCCACTTGAATGGTAATTATATGATGAATGCTAACAAACCACAAAGATGGTGTACTTTGACTCATTGAATTTAAAACTCGATGTTTCCATGAGCGTTAAGTTGAGGTTCCACCATGAGTGAATTAATGTGGGCTTTGCACCATCCATTCCAAAGTCATTAGATGCGTTCTATTACTTTGATAACAATAACTCTGCAAACGTCTCAAGACTTGAAGTTACTATATTAAACACACGTGTATATTTATTTGTCCATCCGGATTCGTTGTCTTTGTAAGTCTTAATAATGGGGCCAAAAGACTTGCAAAGTCAACCATATATTAAACCAAAGTCCAGCTGTTAAAACTTGAACATCTCAACCTCTAAACAAGATTTATACGTGAAAATATTCTCATACAAGTCCAACTTGAAATTACAGTCATAATTTCAATTAACAGACTTAAAATCGTATTTCATCACCATATAATGATAGGATAATCCCACCATTTACTCTAAACTAGAGTAAATAATTATAGGTTCTTCATATGGAATTTCTAAAATATATATTCATAGACTAATGTAAATACTTACACATTTATGTTCCATCTATATCTATCTTTAATTCTCTTATGATCATACTAAACGTTTCATGACATGGTCATAAACAAGTTCAAAAACTACATTTATATACATAGACTTTTACCAAACATACCAAAATATTTAGCAAGTACATTATATAGACTTTCATATTTTGATATGCAAAAACCCTGAAAATAAATGAAGCACCACATTTATTTTCATCAATGATGAATCAATTTTTCTTCCAACATGAGTTCTCAAATTAGAGTACATAACATCCAATCCAAATGTCCAAAATAAAAACATAGACATTTAGAAACAATGCTAAAATATGCATTAACAAGTCCATCAATAGCATGCATGGACTTTTACATATTTTAGCAAATTAAAATTATATTGAAATAAATAAATGATTTTTGACATTACTTCACATTTATTTCTATCAAGCATGAATTATTTATCCTAACATTCACTTTAATTATTGATCCATAAACCACATCTTATGAATCATATATTCATCAAATGAATATTACCAAAAAAATTTCAATGTCCAATAAAATGCATGGACATTTATTTTCTTAATGTGTAAGAGAGCACGAGAGAATAACCTATAAAAGGCATATTTCCATAATCCCATTCCTATGAGAATAAAATTTTTTGGCACTATCATGATAAATCAACGTTATCTCGACGGTTATGATCAATCCCATTACATACATGATATAAAATATCAACAACCGCAGATCGTTGCAATCTGTAACATGCTTATTTAGTTCAATTATATGAACATTAATTCACATGCAAGTATTCTTTTTGCCAACAAAAGCTACGCATCATTTGTGAATTCATTTATTAAGCAAATAATAATTTAATTATTACTGGAAGATAATAAAAGCCTAATGTTTTCAATCAACAGCACGAATGGTTTCGCACAAACTGGCACACATGATGGGTGGTTAATCAACTTTCAATTGTCTACTATCTCCAGAGCATTAATCAAATGCATCGTATTGGAGACAAATGCAAAAGAGGAAAAGTGAAAGCAAAAACGAGAACCACTTATCTCTCAATGAACATGTTGCATCCACTTGGCTAATTGCGATGTCTACGTGAAAATCACACCAATAGCCAAGTTGTAAAATAAACGATTGTATGCACACTTGATTATGTGGAAATAATTGTCATATTAGCCATTGCCATGTCCAACTTAAACTGTGTAAGTTCATGGACTTCTTGAAAGCAATTTATATATTCAAGGCTATAATATAATGCATTTGATATCATATTTATATCAAATTCTCGCGATACAATCATATGATTATAAAGCTCTCTAGATCTCATAATCAATAATTACATACAATAATTTTAGGCTACAAACATTACATTGTTGTATGAACAAATCAACATTAATGTTGATTCCATCAAGAGAAAACTAGTATAAAAAACACACCGTAATCATTGCATCCCTTTTTATGATGATGTCTGCATCTCCATCAAACCCTCAATTGACACATAAATAATCGACTTCTTTGTATCAGACGAACTAGAATCTTTAGATTGTTGGTGTAAAATTCGGTTTGATGGAAACCTATCTTAGTTTGTCGTAGACAAACTCAGTGTCAAATTAATCGAGGCTTCTAAGCAAGTGTAAGTACGCTTTTCCTAAAGACTCTATTCACCCCCACATATAAATAGGGCTACCTGAATAGGCCTTTAGGATACAAAGAAGTCTTCTCTAGATAGAACCTTAAGTGTCCAAGACATGATAGAAATTCTAGGGATTATGGTGATAGTATAACTCTCTTAATCATGCCCATCAAGGCAATATCATTCACATGTCACCATGTCACATATTTATAGAGATATTCACATCTCTTCATGAAAGGATAGCATTCTTTCACAAATACCATTTCAAAAGGGATATATCTCTTCATAAACACAACCTTTTCGTACCCTTTCATTAAAAGGTATAAGTTAGTTAATTATCTAAACTAATTTGTACCTCTTCATAGATAATTAATCAAATCAATTATTTACCAAAAGGTGTATTGTAATAATTAATTATCAAGATAATTAATTGTTATTTAGGCATAACTCAAAAATATATTTCTATACCCATTTTTATGGAAATAATTATCTTCTGAAATTTCCATCTAATGAAAATTACTCCAACAAGGCATAAAACTTGCAAATGAACTCCAAGACGTTGAAGATAATAAAATCCACAAGAAAAACCAAAGGGGAAAACTCACAAGAGTAACCATTTGATGATTGAGTATTTGAAAATAAAAAGTAACTTCGATGAAACAACCCACCAATCAACCCTGTAAAATCTAAGCATCAAGGATTGAAATAAAGGAAAGACCCACATTCACCACTCTCTAAGAAAGATAAAGAAAATGAGATTTTTATAGAGAGATATAATAAACAACAAGCTTATTTCATTCAAAATCCAAAATATGTCTACAAGATACTAAACAGTTATGTAGTTGGGTGCTCTCCTTGCCAAGTCTAGTGTAATAGTCCAACCCTAAATTATATTTATTCATTTTATTAATCTATGTGATTAATTTCATCGCATTTAAATCATCGTTTTCTTTGTTATTTCAAGTGGGAAAATCTAATGGGCCCTTACCTTGCAATTCGGGTTTTTATTTTTGTGAAATCATCGATATTAGGCCTTGATAGGCCTTGATATTTATGAATTAAGCGATTTAATTATTTTTATGACAATCACAAATATTTTTGGGAAAAAAAAAATCGCAAATGCGCTCGGTTTCAGTTCTTTTGCTAAACCCGAGCCCGTTTAAGGCCAATTTCGACCCAACAAGACTTGGCACTCATTTGTTTAGCTAAACTCTCTCAATTAAGCCTTAATTAAGCTTAGTAAAATTGACTTTTCTACATGTATTTTCAGCCAAGTAAAAGCCTCATATAAATTGCAAAAATTTACATTTAACTTCATTTTACACCAAGCAATTTCAAGACACTTTCTCTCTCCTATTTTCTCTCCTCCTTCCCTCTAAGCCACGGCCAGCAGAGAGAGCAGCAGCACCATCATCATTTCAGCCACCAAACAACCACCAAACAACCACCATTCACCACCCCAATCATCCCTCTCCCTCCTTCAAGCACCAAGCATCATTTCTACTTCTTTCTAAGCTCAAAGTGAGTATTCTTTTCACCTCCTATGTTGAATTTGTTCTTGATTCTTGATCTTGTTGATTTTTGTTTATTATTTTGGTTGTTTTAGTGATAGATTATGCTATTCTTATGGTATTAAGAATCATCTAGTTGATGGATCATGTTGGAGTTGAAATTGGATGAGGTTAGGGTTAGGGTTTTATCTTAGTCATGCAAGCTTCTTGTTCAAGTGTTGTTTAGTGATTGATTTATCCTTGTTTTTTCTTATCTCTTAATATATTGAAGTTTGTTATGTTGTTTATGATGTTTTGAAAAGTTGGGAGTGAGTTCAAAGTGACCTAAAGTTAGGATTTTGTCCAAAATGCAAGATTTGGATCAACTAATGGTAAATTTGAGGGGTGTGTGTATATGTGACTAGAAAAGGAGTTTTATTTGATATGAATATGAAGAGGAATTATGTATGGTGTTTTTGTGTGAGGTTGAGATGTACTAAAGTGTGTTTACATACTCTTAAGAAAGAGTTTGAGTTGAGGATTGGTGTAAAAAAATGAAGGAACACACTAAAGCAGTGCTGCTGGAATTTTCAGAAAAACAGGACACAATTTGGAACGAAACTGGTAATAATCGGCCAAGCTAAAACTTTTGATTTTTGGTGGGTAGATAGGTCAGTGTGCTAGCTTTAAAATGGCTTTTGAATCACATTAATCCGAGGTCTTTGGAGGAAGTTATGGCCTTTTTACTGAACCTAGGTAGAATGGATTTTCCAGCACTGCAAACTGGCATGTTGGTGTTCTAACCCCATTTTATGCAACCCATCAAGGGAATCAAGTTTTGTGTCCTCAATAAAAGTTGTAGAGGACTTCCTAAGCTATTTATATTGGGGTCTTACGTCTCATTTTGAGGTCGGGAGTTTAAGTTGTGGATTATTCGTTCCGTACCCTCTTTGCAGGCTCATATGCTCTAAACTTGCTACCGTGCCTTACATCACATTTCTTTAGTTTATGTCGC
Organism: Carnegiea gigantea; assembly: GCA_029747015.1. Lineage (NCBI taxonomy): Eukaryota > Viridiplantae > Streptophyta > Magnoliopsida > Caryophyllales > Cactaceae > Carnegiea > Carnegiea gigantea. The sequence continues at coordinate 317,919 of JAKOGI010000368.1, read as the reverse complement.
CTTCTTTTTGGTTTAGTCATTGAACTGGTGTGTAAAAGTTCTTCATAAGCCAGTTTTATTTAAAATTATTCATTACTAGAACAAGATCGTTCTGACCTCATGTTCCTATAATGAACCTTTGAACAGAGTCAAGGTCTAAGCTCTCATTTCCTTCACTTTAGTGCATCTCATTCCTTTGTGAACTAGCATTTAAAACTTCCAGGTACGTTTATTACCTGTATCTTTAGTAATCAGTGCATATTTATTGAAATCATAATATTTTGGTAAGCACATCAATGAATCATTTTAATCAGTGCTTCATCACATAATTAGTGACCCCGTCAGTTATCAGTTACAGGGCATTGCCCTCCAGTTACCTGCGCGGCTTCAGGCCAGGTCCCTCGGTCGGCTTGGCAGGTGTACACCTATTCACAGATCGTAACAGTTACTAAGGGGTGCATTAAGAGATAATAAGTGATAATACAATTTTATATGTATCTCATTCCCTGTTTTTAATTAAAATGAATTGCAAGCGGGCCCAAATAACTTTGCAGTGAATTTTTATCAATACAGGGGTGCATGTACTGAGCTTTGGCTCATAGTTCGAAATGTTTTATGCTTTGTTTTAGGAAAATGTTCAGTGAACCGCCCTCAGGCAGGCAGGGAGGCCAGAGGTGATAAATGAGACAGGACCGTTCATGTGGTTGACGGTGTGGGAGAGCTAAGATGCTATCTTGGCATATTGTGATGTATTTTGGAGTGTCCACTGTATATTTAAACTGAATTATGTATTTTGATGTTACAACTGTATTTCTGAACTGAGTTATGTAAGTTGGTGTTATCGTTGGGATGTTAGAGCCTTTTTGTATATAACTTAATGGTTTGAGTGATTATGATGGTGAATGCCCCTTTATAGGGTAACCTTTGGTTTATGGCAAGTTTTCATGCAGAACGGAAGCCTTGTCCTTCGTGGAAGGCGGTAATGCCCCATTCATTAAGTTATTATATCTTATTGATAACCTTAAGCAGGTGAATGCAAGTAAGCGAATGCAAGCAATGAATCATGTATATTTGGGGCGTTACAGATTTGGTATCAGAGCCATGTTCAGATTTTCTTGAGTAATGTAGAGTTAGAGTTAGAAACTATCGGGCGAGAATGGTTGTAGTGAGGGGGCTATCGCATATTGCTAGAATGATATTAGAAGTGTAATAACGATATTAGACTGCTAGTTGCTTCCATTTGTGTGCTTCTTGTTTATGGATATGCATGCCTCTCATATATGTGTTTTCTTTGTTAGACGGATCCTTATGGCGTTAATATGCTGCCGGGGGGATCTATGATAGCTCACATTGCGTTGCTACATATGAGTATGGAAGCACATACACAGGACCCTTACTCTGAGTTCCACAGTATTACAGTCCGTGCATAGAGACTGCTTGGGTCCTTACCCCCGGTTGGCCCGTGGGTGGAGTTTAGGCAACGTTACCACGATTTTATGATGACAGGGGACCCAGGCTTGGACAGGCCTAGGTTTCAGGCCCAGGGGGCATGGACGGCTCTCACTACGGAGCTGTTGTTGAGAGAGGAGTTTGAATTGAGGGGAATTACTATGGAAACTCTTCAGCACGTCTTTCCCCTACATTAGGTCCATCCCCCACCTGTAGCCCCAGTACCAGCACAGGGGCCACCCTCCCCACCAGCACCAGCACAGGGGCCACCCATTCCGCCCGTACCAGACACCCCACTGATGCCTGATAGCCCTGGGGAGGCTTACGTGGTAATAGACATCCCCGGCACCCCAGAAGTAGTGGTGATTAGTTCTGGGGATGAGGACCACCAGGGAGAGTAGGACGATCCAGAGGAGGATAATCCCGAGGAGGATCAAGACAGTGATGAGATGGGGATAAAGCAGCATGGGGAACAAGAGGCGGATGATTTGATGGTGGACTTAGAGGAGGAGCATGAGCCACAAGTTCAATAGGAGGTTAATAATGCCGAGTCAGAGGCATCTACGAGCAGCTTCGATTCAGGTGAAGTACCTGATGATGAGTTTGACCCAGATTACGATCCATCTAGGGATCGTTAGATGGTTCTAGGGGCTGGTCTAGTGGTTTTCATTTTGAGCCCTGTATGTAGATATGGTTTGATTGGATTAGATAATTATATTTTGTGGAGCATCTGACATTGTACATAGTTAGTCCAATCCTCTCCGATCGTGATGACATGGTTCGTACCTCTTTTTGGTTATGTGACGGACCTAGTGTCTAGGGGCTATTTAGTGTTTAATGATAGGGTAGGAGTCAGAGCTAGTCTTGCTTACTCAGCTAGGGGTAATATGCTTTTGTTGCTCATGTATATAAATCAACTATGTATGTAAGTAAGCAGTTTTGAAATGAAATGATGATGCTTTGAGCTATGACATAATCTTCGAGCCATCTCCTATGTATTTATTGGGCATGTTTATCTAATATGTCTGGAGGTTTCAGTGTTTGAATTACTTTATTTAATGTATGATCAGAATGTCCCAGTCAGTGCACAACAACATGGAGGTTCATGTAGAGGACAATATGGAACAAGGCCAGGGATCGGGTGATCAAGCCTCTTGCCAGGAGCCACAATATGGTGACACGCCACCATTGCCCTCTGTATTAGCTAGCAACTTAGGAAACCCGAGTTATTGGCCAACCTTAGTTGCTGAATTGATGAAGCGGATTCCCCAGGTACCTGCTGAAACCCTTCTTAAAGAGGATAAATTGGCAGATAGGGTAGCACAGCGTAACCCTAAAGTTTATAATGGATCGTATGATCCAGTAGTACTAGAGGAATGGATAAGGGGAATGGAGAAAGTTTTCACAGTAGTTGAGGTACCAGAGGAAAAAAAAATGAACATTGGGACGTATTATTTATCAGGTGAAGTTGACATTTGGTGGAATACTGTAAAGGATAAGCTCTTAGGGCCTGAATTCACTTGGAGTAAATTTTTAGCAGAGTTGAGGGCGAAATTTTACCCAGCTGTGGTGCAAAGGCAAAAGGAAAAGGAATTTATGGAGTTGAAAATGAGCGGTAGTATGTCAGTGATGCAGTATGCTAGTAAGTTCACAGAACTATCTAGGTTTGTCCCTGAATTTGTGTCATCTGAAAGGTTAAAGATAAGAAGGCTTGAAGAGGATTTGGCCTTCTACAGTCGAAACCAGTTAGCCGGGCAACCCATTCTGACTTACCAAGAACTATACGAGCGAGCCGCTGAAGTGGAACGAGTGAAGACGGAGTTGAGGACACTGAATCCAATCAACCATAAGAGAAAGGGATTTGAGCGGGGGACTCCAAGTGAGAGTGTGAACCAGAATCAGCAGAACCAGAAGAAACGTACTCCTGTTCCCTCTAAGAGCCATCTTGCAGGCTCGACAGCACCTTGTGCGAAGTGTGGAAGAACAAATCACACCACTCCTAAATACCGAGTTGGCACCAACAAATACATGTGGTGTGGAAGTCTTGAACACCTCATTGCTGCATGCCCCCGACGACTGAAAGCTGTAGACAAGGGTGCAGCAAAACCCTTGGCTCCGCCCTGCCAGGGACCCCCACCTGCAAGGCCTACAGTTGCAGGAAGGGCATTTGTGATGAACAAAAAGGAAGCTACTACCTCTGGTACGGTAGTCACTGGAACTCTCTTTTTAAATTCAAAGCCATTTTGTGTATTATTTGATTCGAGCGCCACTCATTCTTTTATATCTACCCGATCTGCTATACAATTGAGTCTGGAGAACAAGAGGATGAAAACCAATTATAGAATTAAGCTACCCAATAATTCTATGATTGAGTGCCCCCTCTCTTATGAACTTGTCCCCATCATCATTGGTGAAGCTACTTTCCCTGTAGACTTGATTGAATTTGACTTGTCTGATTTTGATATCATTTTGGGGATAAATTGGTTGCACACTTATGGAGCCAAAATTGACTGTGAAGATCTTAAGGTTATCTTGAAGGATGAGAAAGGGAGAAAGGTGTGTTTTTATGGGCAGAGAGAGATAAAATCTTGTTCTTTGATTTCCGCTATAAAAGCAAGTAAGCTGTTATGTCAGGGGTGTATTGGATATTGGTGTTATGCTATTGACACCCAAACGAAAGAAGAGAGAGCGGAGAATATATCTGTAGTTTGTAAATTTGAAGATGTTTTTCCTGAGGAATTACCAGAACCACCCCCACAAAGGGAAATTGATTTTGGAATCGAATTAATTCTTGGGGCCCAACCTATTTCGAAAGCCCCATATCGTATGGCCCCAATTGAGCTTAAGGAATTAAAGATTCAACTAGATGAACTGTCACAGAAGGGCTTTATTAGGCCAAGTGTTCACCATGGGGTGCTCTAATGTTATTTGTCAAGAAAAAGGATGGAACCTTAAGACTCTGTATTGATTACAGGGAGTTGAACAAGATTACCATCAAAAACAAATATCCTCTGCCACGAATAGATGATTTGTTTGATCAACTACAAGGAGCAGGAGTATTCTCTAAGATTGATTTGAGGTCAGGGTACCATCAACTTAGGATTAAGCATGAGGACATTCCTAAAACAGCGTTTAGGACCAGGTATGGTCACTATGAGTTCACAGTGATGCCTTTTGGTCTCACTAATGCTCCTGCAGCCTTCATGGACCTTATGAACAGTGTTTTCAGACCTTATTTATACAAGTTTGTAGTGGTATTCATAGATGATATCCTTATCTATTCTAGGGACAAGGAGGAACATGCTGATCAATTGCGGATAGTATTGCAAACTTTGAGGGAACATCAACTTTATGGCAAATTAAAGAAATGTGAATTTTGGTTAGAGGAAGTGGTATTTTTGGGGTATGTGATTACCAAAGAAGGAATTAAAGTTGACCCCCAAAAGGTGAAAGTAATCACAGAATGGCCAAGGCCTACCAATGTCACTGAGATTAGAAGCTTTCTGGGTTTAGCAGGTTATTATCGAAGGTTCGTCAAGGACTTTTCGAAAATAACTTCACCACTGACCAATCTATTGAAGAAGGTGAATAAGTTTGAGTGGACTGAAAGGTGTGAGAAAGCTTTCCAAGAGCTAAGACAGCGACTAACTACCGCCCCAATCCTAATGTTACTAATGGAAGGAAAGGAGTATACTACTTATAGTGATGCTTCGAAGAACGGTTTGGGATGCATACTGATGCAGGAGGACAAAGTAGTAGCTTATGCCTCTCGACAACTCAAGCCATATGAGAAAAACTACCCTACCCATGACCTGAAATTAGCAGTCGTGGTCTTTGCATGGAAAATTTGGAGACATTATTTATATGGGGTATCGTGCAAGATCTATACCGATCATCAAAGTCTAAAGTATATCTTCACCCAGAAGGGGCTCAATTTGAGACAACGGCGTTGGCTTGAGTTGGTTAAAGACTATGATTTGCAGATTCAATATTATCCTGGTAAAGTAAATATGATGGCGGATGCCCTGAGTAAGAAGGCACAACATAGCTCGAACACTGTGGTGATTACTCAATTGAATCTCTTAAGAGAACTTGAGGACTTTGCGATTCAATTGGTATCCCACGGGCAAACGAATGTTCAATTATCAGCACTTATTGTACAGTCTTCCCTAGTGGAAGAAATTCGACTGAACCAAGAAAGTGATCCCGAACTCCAAAGAATAAAGCAAAATTTAGAGAAAGGGAAGTCTCCGGGATTTGTAGTACACGAGGATGGGACTCTGCGGTTCCAGAATTGCCTATGTGTGCCCAAAAATGGGGAGTCAAGAAAGCAGATCCTGGAAGAGGCTCACAATACTCGTTATTCAGTGCATTCAGGGGGCACCAAGATATACAGAGATCTGAGACAATATTTTTGGTGGAATAATATGAAGAAGGACGTTGCAGAATATGTGGATAAGTGTCTAATTTGTCAGAAAGTTAAAGTAGAGTATCAAAGTCCTGTGGGTGAACTACGACCCTTAGAAATTCCCACTTGGAAGTGGGATTCGATCTCAATGGACTTTGTTATGAGTTTACCCCTTTCTGCCTCGAAAAAGAATGCTATCTGGGCCATAGTTGATCGACTCACGAAGTCGACTCATTTCTTGCCAATTAAGGATACTTAGGGAGTTGAAAGACTAGCCCAACTATATGTTAAGGAGATAGTCCGTCTGCACGGGATTCCTTTAGACATAGTCTCAGATAGGGATCAAAGATTCAAAGCACGTTTCTGGCAACCGCTTCAAAAGGCCTTTGGAACCAAACTAAACTTTAGTAGCTTCTATCACCCAGAAACAGATGGACAAACTGAAAGGGTGAATCAAATTTTGGAGGACATGTTGAGAGCTTGTGCATTGGAGTTCCAAAGGAAATGGAAAGATGATTTACCTTTGGTGGAATTCTCTTATAACAACAGCTATCAATCCACCATCAAAATGGCCCTATTTGAGGCTCTGTACGGAAGAAAATGTAGAACCCCGTTGTGCTGAAGTGATTTGGATGAGGCACTGATTGTAGGTCCTGAAATGATTCAAGAGACTACTGAGACCATAAGAAAGATTCAGGAACATATCAGGGCTGTCCAAAGCCGACAGAAAAGTTATGTAGACAAAAGAAGAAGGCCTCTAGAGTTTCAAGTAGGTGATAAAGTTTTTCTGAAGGTTTCACCAACTAGAGGTGTCAAGAGGTTCGGAGTACGGGGCAAATTGAGTCCAAGGTATATTGGACCTTATGAAATCATTGAAAAGTTGAATCCCGTCGCTTATCGTCTAGAGTTGCCTGTCGAACTTGAGCACGTGCATAACGTGTTTCATATCTCTCAGCTTCGAAAATACATTCCAGATCCAGACCATACCATTGTATCTGAACCTATCAAAATTACTGAAGATCTAGTATATGAGGAGCGTCCTGTCCAAATACTAGATTGCAGGATCAAGCAGCTGTGTAACAAACAGATACCATTGGTTAAAGTACTCTGGACAAACCATACCTCCCAAGAAGCTACTTGGGAGACCGAGGAGGCAATGCAAGCCAAATACCCACATTTATTCGAGGTAACCATGTTTGTTATGGTTAAGTTCATCAGTTTCGAGGACGAAACTTTTTAAGGAGGAAAGACTGTAATTGTCCAACCCTAAATTATATTTATTCATTTTATTAATCTATGTGATTAATTTCATCGCATTTAAATCATCGTTTTCTTTGTTATTTCAAGTGGGAAAATCTAATGGGCCCTTACCTTGCAATTCGGGTTTTTATTTTTGTGAAATCATCGATATTAGGTCTTGATAGGCCTTGATATTTATGAATTAAGCGATTTAATTATTTTTATGACAATCACAAATATTTTTGGAAAAAAAAAAATCGCAAATGCGCTCGGTTTCAGTTCTTTTGCTAAACCCGAGCCCGTTTAAGGCCAATTTCGACCCAACAAGACTTGGCCCTCATTTGTTTAGCTAAACTCTCTCAATTAAGCCTTAATTAAGCTTAGTAAAATTGACTTTTCTACATGTATTTTCAGCTAAGTAAAAGCCTCATATAAATTGCAAAAATTTACATTTAACTTCATTTTACACCAAGCAATTTCAAGACACTTTCTCTCTCCTATTTTCTCTCCTCCTTCCCTCTAAGCCACGGCCAGCAAAGAGAGCAGCAGCACCATCATCATTTCAGCCACCAAACAACCACCACTCACCACCCCAACCATCCCTCTCCCTCCTTCAAGCACCAAGCATCATTTCTACTTCTTTTTGAGCTCAAAGTCAGTATTCTTTTCACCTCCTATGCTGAATTTGTTCTTGATTCTTGATCTTGTTGGTTTTTGTTTATTATTTTGGTTGTTTTAGTGATGGATTATGCTATTTTTATTGTATTAAGAATCATCTAGTTGATGGATCATGTTGGAGTTGAAATTGGATGAGGTTAGGGTTAGGGTTTCATATTAGTCATGCAAGCTTCTTGTTCAAGTGTTGTTTAGTGATTGATTTATCCTTGTTTTTGCTTATCTCTTAACATATTAAAGTTTTTTATGTTGTTTATGGTGTTTTGAAAAGTTGGGAGTGAGTTCAAAGTGACCCAAAGTTAGGGTTTTGTCCAAATGCAAGATTTGGATCAACTAATGGTAAATTTGAGGGGTGTGTGTATATGTGACTAGAAAAGGAGTTTTATTTGATATGAATATGAAGAGAAATTATGTATGGTGTTTTTGTGTGAGGTTGAGATGTACCAAAGTGTGTTTACATACTCTTAAGAAAGAGTTTGAGTTGAGGATTGGTGTAAAAAAATGAAGGAACACACTAAAGCAGTGCTGCTGGAATTTTCAGAAAAACAGGACACAATTTGGAACAAAATTGGTAATAATCGCCCCAGCCAAAAATTTTGATTTTTGGTGGGTAGATAGGTCAGTGTGGTAGCTTTAAAATGGCTTTTGAATCACATTAATCCGAGGTCCTTGGAGGAAGTTATGGCCTTTTTACTGAACCTAGGTAGAATGGATTTTCCAGCACTGTAAATTGGCATGTTGGTGTTCTAACCCCATTTTATGCAACGCATCAAGGGAATCAAGTTTCGTGTCCTTAATAAAAGTTGTAGAGGACTTCCTAAGCTATTTATATTGGGGTCTTACGTCTCATTTTGAGGTCGGGAGTTTAAGTTGTGGATTATTTTTTCCGTACCCTCTTTGCAAGCTGTTATGCTCTAAACTTGCTACCGTGCCTTACATCATATTTCTTTGGTTTATGTCGCCTTCTTTTTAGTTTAATCATTGAACTGGTGTGTAAAAGTTCTTCATAAGCCAGTTTTATTTAAAATTATCCATTATAAGAACAAGATCGTTCTGACCTCATGTTCCTATAATGAACCTTTGAACAGAATCAAGGTCTAAGCTTTCATTTCCTTCACTTTAGTGCATCTCATTTCTCTGTGAACTAGCATTTAAAACTTTCAGGTACGTTCATTGCCTGTATCTTTAGTAATCAGCACGTATTTATCGAAATCATAATATTTTGATAAGCACATCAATGAATCATTTTAATCAGTGCTTCATCACATAATTAGTGACCCCGTCAGTTATTAGTTACAGGGCATTGCCCTCCAGTTACCCGCGCGGCTTCAGGTCAGGTCCCTCGATCGGCTTGGTAGGTGTACACCTATTCACAGATCGTAACAGTTACTAAGGGGTGCACTAACAGATAATAAGTGGCAATACAGTTTTATATGCATCTCATTCCCTGTTTTTAATTAAAATGAATTGCAAGCGGGCCCAAATAACTTTTCAGTGAATTTTTATCAGTGCAGGGGTGCATGTACTGAGCTTTGGCTCATAGTTCGAAATGTTTTATGTTTTGTTTTAAGAAAATGTTCAGTGAACCGCCCTCAGGGGGGCAAGGAGGTCAGAGGTGATAAATGAGACAGGACCGTTCATGTGGTTGACGGTGTGGAAGAGCTAAGATGCTATCTTGGCATATTGTGATGTATTTCGGAGTGCCTACTGTATATTTAAACTGAATTGTGTATTTTGATGTTACAACTGTATTTCTGAACTGAGTTATGTAAGTTGGTATTATCCTTGGGATGTTAGAGCCTTTTTGTATATAACTTAATGGTTTGAGTGATTATGATGGTGAATGCCCCTTTATAGTTGGTTTATGGCAAGTTTTCATGCATAACGGAAGCCTTGTCCTTCGTGGACGGCGGTAACGCCCCGTTCATTGAGTTATTATATCTTATTGATAACCTTAAGCATGTGAATGCAAGTAAGCGAATGCAGGCAATGAATCATGTATATTTGGGCTGTTACATCTAGAAACAACCAACAAAATCATAGGAAAGTACCTAATAAAATTCTAGCAAGTCAGCCAAAACAAAGAAAAAGTGGACAACAAACTTAATTATAAGGGTTAAAATTTTTCTGCACATGTCCTTACTTGGTGGCATCCTCCACCATCCCAAAAAGGAGGAGTTTAGTGGTTATCGTCAAAAGAAGCTAGGTAGCGATGCCTCCTACTAATAGCACACAAAACATTAACTCCCAAACCACCCACTTAATTGCCAAAGAAGCTCATGATCAACAACATGCAAAAACCAGACTTGCATGACCCTTTCTTGGTTTTACTTTCAAGACTCACTCGATACTTGGAACTTGAAAGCGAACCATCACTTGTTAGAAAATAGACATGCGCAGAGCAGCTCTCCAAGCAAGTGAAGCTTGTAAAATTTGGAGCCCCTTTGCCCATTTAAAACTAAGCTAGTAGTTGAAGAAATTTTATGCACAGCATCTGAAGAAGTAAAAGCAAAGTGGCTATTGAGGAAATTAGCTAAGCTTTAAGGCTACTAATTGCCTCGATACCTATCCAACCTTATTTACACTCTCTCAAACGCCCCAAGTCTAAAAGGATCTTACAGGTGCAACTCCTTGAGCCATATCTTGAAGAGTCGTCATTGCACTCACTTGAATTATGGTCTTGACTTGAAGGCGTATGTGAACTTGGCAACTTATGTACTCTGCTTTAGTAGGTGTTTCATTGATTGGCCTTTATTCTTGGCGAAACACTTTCATTTTAGGTGAAGTCTTAGATTTAGATTGGCTATTTTCAAAGTTTGGCGTTGGAGGTTTAGCAAATATTTTAAGTCATCTCATTTCTATTAGGCCAAAGGAGGTAGTAGATGGTCCCATTTCGCCATCTACTAGCTAATATTGCACCATTTTTTTCTAACTTCTTTGAAGAATAATGGTGATGATTTACGATTGCAATCACATCCATAGTAGATGGATATATAATCCACCTGATCTGAAATAGATGGATATAGATGAGGTCAAGAGAATGGCAAGCAAATATAGATCAAATATAAATAGCAAGCGAGTTATGATTACAATTTTGCCATTTATCCATTTGTTGAATATTCATACACTAAACTTTTTCATTTCTGGCATTTTCAAATGCTCATAATCCCCTTTGAGGATCCTAAACAAGAATAATCCAACTTTCAAATTTAGAGCCCAATAATCCGATCTTGGAGCTATTTATTTTCAATATGCTACTGCCAATCCAATGACCCTTTGACTTGTCAATTTGATACTTAATGTATTAGCTGATTTATCATGTGCTGATGGTATATTTGCTCCACTTTTTCCAACATCATCACTTATGTGTGATAAGTAAGATACCACAACATTACTTTGTGAATTTCAAAGTTATTTATTTATTTGTAGCATAATCAAGTTGCAAACACTTTTATTCAGCAATTCGACAGGTGATAACATATTTATCATGCATGGTTCGTGTATTTTCTTTCACTCTTTAAATGCCTTCATTCACATGTAATAACTAAGCTATCAAATTGGTAAGTCAAATTGTTGTTGACTTAGAATTGGACCAAAAACAAATGCCCTAAAAGATCAGCTCGTTGAGCATTAATTTTAAAGGTTGGATTATTGTTGCCCAATTGTCCTAAAAGTAAGATTATTGACATTCAAAATCTGCTTTTTAAAAATTTAAGTCTTGTATTCCGTTTATCCCTTATATATGGGAACAAATGACTACTAATTGACATGGTCAATATGTATGCTTTGAAGTTGGAAACTAGTGAGTTCGTTCATCTTTATACAGTGATTAAATACATGAACTTATTAGTTGCTAATAAACACTTATCCTCTGTTTTAATGTTAAAAAGCCTAATTATAATGTTTCTAAAAATGAAAGCAAAGGATAAAGTTTGTTAGTAGTGATTCCGTATATATTTGAGGACTAATTATGAATAATGTTGCTGATTATGAATAATGTGCAACATTATTCATAATTAGTCCTCAAATATATACGGAATTACTACTAACAAACTTTATCCTTTGCTTTCATTTTTATAAACATTATAATTAGGCTTTTTTACATTCGAATTTATCTTGCACAAGTGACCTCTATATATTTGATATACTTCACTCAAAATTATAATGAAAAAAATCCAGGCGTAAAAAAAGCGTGATAAATTGGTGAGGCTTTTGAAAGAAGAAATATCTTACCAAATATCCAATAAACATCCAACAATCTCTTTCGTGTAATCAATATAGATATGAATCAAAGAAAATATAAATAAAAAGGTCTGTATGAAATGGAGCTAAATAAATATCCATTTGGTTGGGCTCCACCTAATCCACATTTGATCACACTGCCATTTGCCTATTTCGATTACAGTAGATCCTAATCAAATTAACTTTATATTTGACCATTTTCCCTTGTTTTTCTTTTTTTTTGGGTTGTTCTTTTGGATGGAAGCTTGTAAATTCATTTTTTGTTTTTCAGACTTCCATTAAAAATGGATTTCTCTTGGGAAAATATTTTTTAGAATAAATATTTTTTTCCTAGAATATGTTTAACTCAATATAGAGAGCATATTTTCCGAACTTATGAGTTGTGGGATTTGATGATGAAGTTTGTCTATTAAGAGAACCTCCAAAAAAACTCCATAAAGAAGATAATGGTGTTTCCACATTAAGAAGCCTCTGATATTCAAGTTAGGGAGGAAATCAGTGGAAGTACACAATTGGCTAATTGAATTTGCTGAGTTTACTTCAATTCCTTGCCTTTAAAGTTTAACCTAACATTGTTCATATAGAGGTTTAGAGAAAGTCTATTAATAATTTACTATTAGGATTCTAGTCCTAAGTAGATAAGATTTCGTTCCTAAATACATTACCTCATTAGATTTTTGCCTCTTTGTAGAAAATTTGGCCGAGATTGAAAACTCGTTTCCTTTTCCCCTAGTGCAAGCTTGGTTTAGGCAATTATGGGGGCCACCGAGCCAAGTTTCCCTCACCCTTCCCGGAACGTATTCTAAGATCCAAAGGCGTGAGCTTAGAAATGAGTTCTGGTTTCTCCAACTGGACTTCACCCGTGGATTTATATTTATGGCCCAATCTTTCGGATTCGTCCTAAATTATTTGTCCCTTGATTTTCAACTAATTTATTATCAAGTGCACCTCAACCGTGCTAGCTTCACTTGGCTTACATATCTCATTAGAAGTATGCCCATTTCTAGAGTTCCCCAGGTCCAGGGCATCTCAGGGTTGTCTTTAAGTTATCTTATGGACCTGAGCTCCCTCTTAAAGAGTCATTTGAATCTATTTTCTAGTGGATTCTATAATTCGATTTTTGGGAATATTTCCTAACTGAATTTTTTCCACGTCTAAGGAGATGTCTCATCGACAGTAATAGTCTATTCCCCTAAGGTCCTTACCTTCACATGTCAGCAATTAACTTGCTCACTTGGGCTAGCCTTCTTTTTCTCATCATTTCCCCATGCAATTCATGCTAGGTTTCCTCAATTTTGACAAGTTATTCGATCACACATTTGGTATCCTTTGGGTTTTTCCTCTCCAAAAATGAAGATTCCTTTACCCTAATTTCGGATATTTATATCCATTAACTCTAATAAATTTTTGTCAGATTCTTTAAACTACTTTGGTTTCTTTTCTGAATTCCTGTTTTCGTGAGTCTTATAGTTACTTCTTTCTTTAGAAGCTTTGAGAGGTTCTTCTCAAATTCTTACTTCAACGAGTTGAACCTTTGGGATTGGAGATCACTCTAGTCCTCCTCCGGTGCTGCCATTTCCTCCTTATCCCCCTTGAGGGGCTGGCTATTCTGGTTGTCCTCTCTAGACTCACGTCACAGAAAGGTTAGATAAAGAGCTTAGTCTTGCTTGGCTATCTGTCCTTGACAATGCCAGACTTCTCCTGGTGACTGACTCTATTTCCAAGTACCTCTATCTGAAGGAGAGAATACTCAGTGGTGACTGGCCGGCATTGCTTCAGGAGATGGTTTGCCATGTTTATGCGGACCCAGTTCCTTCTCATTTTGCCCCTTACTAAGGGAAAATTGTCAAGGATATCTTCTCCCATCCTTTTTAGCGTAAGTTGCGGGAGTCTCAAAGTTTTCTTAGAGCTAAGGGGCTAAGATGCCCTTTTGTCCTCCCTTAAACCCCAATGCCACTTGGGGGTTCTTCAATGTTCTCCTTCTGAAGCCCTCTCCCTAGACATTAACCAATCCTAGGATCTCCTATTCACCTTACTTCCTCCCTTTTCCCCATAAGAAAGGCTAAGTTTCTCTTTGGTTGGAGTTCTATTCCCTTTGGAGAAGAAAGTGGTCAGGCTAGAGAGACGGCTGAGGATTCCCGCAAGCCGTATCTGCACTAGCGAGCAGTGGGAGTATGAGCAAGTGCTGGCAAAAGAGGGTAATGGAACCATTGCTTGCATTAATTTCGTAATTCAGGCAAAGGCTTAGAGGAGTCAATCGTTGAGGCACGAGAGGGAGAGGCTGATGAGCACAGGAAAAGGATCTAGCAAATCACTGAGTAGTGTGAGGAGCATAAGAGACCTTCTAAAGGGAGAGGTCCAGATTCGGGTGCCTACAGGTAAGGTCCTGGAGCCCTATGATGGACTTTACTCTCGTTTGTTAACCCTAGGGTTGAATGGTGACAGTTGGAGCTGATAACCTCTAGAAGCTTACCACATTGGGAATTCGAACTTCTCAATTTTGCTTCCTCCTCTATCTTTGCTTTACTCTTTTGTTTTTTTTCCTTCAAGGAATCATTGTAAGTTGTATATCTCTTTGGAATTAATGGACAACATTACTTCAGTCAATTGCTTTTACTGCTTGCAATTTACTTTCACATGCTTTCAATTTTTAATTTCTTTCTCCAATCAGAATTTGTTACATTAAATTGATTTTTGGGCTTTCAACTATAAGTTAAGGCATTGTGAAATCAATTTTCACAAGCCAAACTACTCATTTGCCTTCTTTTTCATTCAAGTGTTAACTCATGAATTTTTGAGAAATTCTTGCAATGGTGTTTTGTAATAAGTTTAGGAGATGTACAACCCTAATTTTTCTTTCACTTCTCACCATATTTTTTTTTTAATTTCTCTTCAGCTTTTATCTTTCTTAATGTGCCATTTCTTTTTCCAAAAACAGACTTCTTTGTGACCCATGCCAGTTCTCGAAATCAAGGGATTGCATTAGATTTTGAGGTCGCAATGTGGCTGTACTTTTGGGAGCGTGTGTGGTGTGGAGAATGGAATTGTCCTAGGGTTTTAGTGGTGCAATTCTAATTTTCATATTTCTTTCCTCTGTTTCTCAATCGTGGACTCTTCTACTCTGGTTAGGTGTAGTAAGTAGGATGATTTTCGCTCTATATCTCTAGATTTTACAGCTCTAATTCTAGAAGGTAGCAGTGACATCTTAGGCGCTTCATGGGGGAAAATCTTTATCTTCTCATGCTTGGAAATTCTACGATGCCCTAGATCCCACATGATTGCTTAGAGTCCAAGGATAGAATTTTAGGCGAATTCGCACAAAGAATTCCTCATGGGTTTCCTAAAGTCTATCCTGTCTTGGCTGTATGTTGGTGTCTTCTACTTCCTATCCTGGAGATATGCAGAGGAGTTGTTGTCTTTTGAGGGCCTTTCTTATTGGGGTTGCTGCATTTCAAGAGGTTTTCTCATGGAGCAAGTGGATTTCAAGAGGCTTTCTCATCTCTTCCTACTGTCTAGATGGTGAGGTCAGGTGTGAGAATGGAAACGTGAGATTGTACTCTCTATAATCCATTTGCAGGACCAAGCTTGAATTCCTTGGGAGCTACATGTCCAAGTGTTGGTTCTGAAAGAACTTGATGCTCCCAACTAGGTCGTGGTCTTGAGGCTTTAGCTTCGCTAGGATTTGTTGTTGCTCACCACACCCCCCCCCCCCAACCAAAAAAAAAAACTTGACTACACATCTTCAGATGTTAAGACTAGATTCCCAAGACTTATATAATTTTACATCTATAGAATTTTTCTTTTGTTTAGAATGATGTACTTTTGTAACGAGCTTTGTAAAGATTTTTAAGATCTTGTAATGAAATTTTAATTTGGAGTTAAAAAGTTTTAATTTGATCCCAAAACTCCAATGTGTGTTCTCTGGGATGTTTTGTGAAAATTGTAGACTTTCACAACTCTTCCTATCGTAATTAATTTACGCAAGTCCCCAGGATTTATCCCCTCTTACCCATTGAGTTTACTTTTCTGATTTGCCTTTCAAGGGTAGTAATATAAAGTCATTCTTAGGAGATTAGGGATTTCCTTGGCTAGCAGCCTTTGTGATTCTGCTCTCCTATGAATAATTAGGTTTTGTCAGGTATTCTTGCATCTATGAGGTTTAAGCATTTGTAGTCTGAAGACTAAATCTTCCCCCCCCCCCCCTTTTTTTTCCCTCTTATTATGATAGAGTTTGAAATAGGAGTAATGGGAGATTTGAGGATGATTGTCTCTCGGCTTCCACTGGCTTCATGCCTTCTCTCGATTCTTCTAGACTGGGAGTTTTGTTGGGGACTCAATGGGTGGGTTCTTAGGTGAGGGATGAGTCCACTTATCCTAGCTTTGTTCCCATCTCAAACACTGCCTAGGAAGATTCTAAGCTTTTCTCCCTTGATATTGGGGTTTCAATCCTCTGTGGAGTTTGAGATTCCTCACCAAGACATGGAGGCCTTAGAGACTGTGCCCCTTGAAGATCTTTTCACTACCCTGGAACCAGAATATTGATGAGGCTAAGATTTCTTAACCTTGAGAGTGTGTTGTAATTTATGGTCCCTTAACAAATTTTAAAGAATTTGCTCGTGTCCCTGCATCTTTATTAACGAAATTTTGAATATTCTATTTTGACAAGGCTTGACGCATGATTCTTGTTCTATTTCCTTGATCACAATATATAGAAATATTTGGTACTTTATTTCCTTATAATTAAACTCCTAGAGCGTTAAAATCCCTCTCTTTGAGTACAAGATCTCTCTGCCTCATCATAGAACCATCTTAAAAAATTTATAGCAAAAAGTTTAATTGAAACTTAAACTAGTATATAGCATTAGAAATTTTATGCATGTGCTAGACATTGAGCACCTCTTTTTGAGTTTCATGCACTAAAGTCCCTCTTCTCCAGCTTTGCCTAGCTGATGTTTTCTATTGGTAATGGCCTGACTTAGGGTGACAGGCTTCAGGTGTAATTTTAAACATGCCAAGTCTTTACTTAGAATGCCCACACAGCCCCCTCTCCATGTGGGTGGCTTCACCAGGTTATCCCCTGAAGGGGGCTCCTTCTAGTTAGGCTCCTAGTGGAAGGTTCAAGTTCTTTGCTCTCTAACTGGTTGTTGTTGTTCTTGGTGACATGTAGGTTGCTTACCTCTTGTTTCCACAAGAGTTTGCATGGAGGAAGTGTCTCTTTGCACGTTGGCTTCAAGGCTCCAGGTCTAGGCTAATAGCTCGCCTTGCATTCTTTGGTTGTCTTAGGACTTTAGCCATGAACAACTCATTAGTCTCACACTGCATTTTTAGAATATAAGCTAATATTATGGCCTTCATAGATTTTAGTGTTGGTTAGTCAATAATGATATTAAATATAAATGCTCGTAAAGATGCTACAAACAAATGTTGTTTTTACCACCATAAAGTCTATAACCATCTCACGCGTTGGGCCACCTTCCAACTTAACAGATAACCTGGACATGTCGCTGTGGTAGAATACATGACTGTGAGGACATGGAGATGGAGTTAGACCGTAAAACCTACAATCTCAATCTAAAAAAGCAATCATAAAATATGATGTACACAATGCTTTCGGAATCTATCAGAACTCAGTTAACCTGGAATCCGACCACTTATAGTTTGATCATTAGTGGACTGTGGTTAAGGCTAGATAAGGATCTCACTGGTTCAAGTGAGTACCCTAGCCCCTAGACTAAGCACGCCTCTCCTTGGATTCTGTGAGGTTCCCTCAAAATTTGGGCATGCCAGCCTCTGCAGGTGGCTGGCGTGTGACTATATGCACCACTCCTTGGAGTCCTTCCTCCAAGGAGCTAGGGTCTTCTTTTGCTTTTTGATCTCCAAGGATCTTCCTCTTTTTGTAGGATTTGTCCTTCATATAAGCATGCAGAATCCTTTCTTGGTTAAATCCTGGAGGGTTGTGTCTATATCCCTATAGTTATGTATGTAGTGCCCATGATCTCCATGAAATCACACCACTTGCCTTTATCCTTGAACCTGGATCTTTATGTCGTTGGCCTTGGTTCAATTAATGTAAATATGTCCTTCATTTCTATCAAAATTTCCCTCTTTGCCACTGGAAAGATGCTCCTAGACTTTTCGTTTCCTAAATAAGTTCCCGTCTCCCTACTCTTCTAATGAACCTTGCTCTTTTCACTAGGGTTTCCTTTCTATTGCTGTACATATCTCTTGTTGCTTCTGCCGACATACATCCCTCAACCTTCTTTAGCACTTCTCCAATTGTGTTGAAGTTCTACCAAAGGATGTAAGATCTTGGCTCTAGATTTGTGACTCCATTCTTCAAGGCTGCCAAGGTCATATCTTCTTGATTCAAATCTGGGATGGAAAGAGTTTCCCTGTTGAACCTCTAAAGAAAACTCATTAAGTCTTTTCCATCTCTTTGGATCATATTCATGTAGGTTGAGCTGGTTTTTATGGGCTCCCTGCTTCCAATAAAGTATGTTAAGAACTTATTCCTCAGGTCCTTCCATGTCTTTATGGAAGATATGGGCTACCCTTAGAGTGCCTAGAAAGCAACTACATAGAATTGCTTAAGTAGGAGAAGGAATTAGATATGCCTAAGCCTGGTAAGTACAAAAGTTTTCTTCTGTATAAGTGCTTCCATCGTCGACATTTATATTTAGAATCTTGAACTTATCCACTAGAGGAATGTTGATTATATCCTAACGAAGATGAGAACCTAGGTCACGCACTGCCCTGCCAACAGTTGTCACAACATTCTTGCCTCTTAGCCTATTAAATGGGTACTTACTCCTAACTGGAGCTAAAATAGATCATGACGAGGCTGTTAGGGATTTCTAAGGGGGTCTTTCCTAATTGGTTCCTTCAGTAGGATTTTAAGTTTCTTTGGACTCCGATCTTGTGCACTTAGGGCGTCTTCTGTCAAGATGAAGTATGGTTCCTTTCCGGGAATACTTCAAGGAGGATCCAAATGATCTTTAGATGATCTCTTTGAGGTTCCCAGTAATGGAGGCGGATTATGGCTTCATTTCAAGGTTTGTATGTCCTTTTTTAGCAGTTGGAGGGCCTTCATAATGGACGGAGGTAACTATAACTGCGGTTCATTCAGAATTTTCTCTTTCTAAAACATGTAACTTTAATTTTTTAGCAACTCCTCCATTAAGGGTACAATTTCCATTTTCTTTTTTCCCTTGTTGATTCTCTTTGGAGGGATCCTTTCTTCGAGTCCCCATGGATGGCGCCAAACGTTTGAACCTAAAATAGAGAAGATGCTTTCTCAGTTAGTGCATTGTAGAACTTGATGAAGGAGCATGCTGTATGCCTGCTGAGAAAACATGCCAAACCTCCCCCCCCCCCCCCCCCAAAAAAAAAAATAAGGAGCAGAGTGATGTTTTCCATTAACAAGCTTTCGATGCTAAGTTAGAGAGAGAATTAAAAGTAGGCACTGAATTGGCTAATTGAATTAGCTTGAATTGCTTACCTTTGAGGCTTAACCTACTGCTTGAGAGGAAGTCTATTAGAAATTTCCCATCAGGATTCTAATCCTAGGAGGATTAGATTTCCTTCCTGAATACTTTTATCTCATTAGAGTTTTGCCTCCTTGTAGGAGATTTGGTACATTAAGATCTGTTGGGAATATCACACATGAGTAAAGAAGTCTCACATCGGGAGTTTGAAAAGAAGGGTCATGGTATATAAGTCAAGTGGGCTACTTCTCCTATTGCCAATTGGTTTTAGGATGAAACCTCACTTGTGCTTGTTGCCATGGGCCTTGGTTGAAGTGGGCTCCTTCCTTGGATCTCCCCAACAAGTGGTATCAGAGCCGATGGTGCGTTCGGCTAGGCGACAAAGGTGTGGCATGGTGGACCCCATAGACGAGCCTGGTGAAGTGACACACAGGTGTTGATCGAGCGGTAATACGTGTGCTGCAGCGTGGCTTGATGGTGTGGATAAGCTCTTGATGGTGGTTTGACACCTTGGTAAAAGCTTCCGCTCAAGGGGGAGCTTGTGCGTTGATGTGGTGTGAAAGAGATTCATGTGTGAGGGGGAGATTGTTGGGAATATCACACATGAGTAAAGAAGTCCCACATCGGGAGTTTGAAAAGAAAGGTCATGGTATATAAGTTAAATGGGCTACTCCTCCTATTGCCAATTGGTTTTAGGATGGAACCTCACTTGTGCTTGTTGCCATGAGCCTTGGTTGAAGTGGGCTCTTTCCTTGGATCTCCCCAACAAGATCCCGTCTCCTTTTCCCTACTGCAAGCCATATTTAGATGGTTACGGGAGCTATTGGACCAAGTTTCCCTCAAGTTCAAGTATGTCCAATTAGGCTTCACCTGTGAATTTATATCTAGGGTCTAATTTTCTTTATTCTACTTAAGTTAGCAGATATTGTCAGTGAAATATAATCCTAAATGTTACTTATAAGAATAGAAAGAAAATCCAAAAAATAATATTACTTTAGTGTTAAAAGTCCTGATGTAAGATACTCAAAAAAAAAAAAAAGCACATGTATTAGGCTAAAGCTTATTATACCTATACTAATTTTTGGGGCGGGAGGATGGATAAGATTGAACAATTGAAGAGTGTTATTACTTAATAGATTATGTAAAATCACCTCATACCACAATTTCTTGCAGTTATAAAGCTTCAAATATAGTATTTCTTTATGTGCAAGGTGTTATTTGTATCCGTAGACATAATTGACAATTCTTCAATTTCACAACTAATAAATAATTATGTGATTTTCGGACGTCAATAACGCATGCTTTTGGGGGTATTGAATGCTAATAAAATCTTTACATAACAAATGGCAGCCAATCCAACGATCCGTCCATTGAGGTAATTTATTTTATGTACACCATCATCAAGTCAAACATCTATTGACTTAGTAATCTAATAACATTATAACTCGTTTATCATATGCGAATAATAGTGTTAAAAGAACGTAAAGAAAATATATGATCCATGTATAATTAGTTACAACTGCATCAAATGTATAATAAGTTCCAACTGCATCAAATAGATGATGCGAACTATATGTTACTCAATATTCTTATAAACTAAAACAGCACCCCTAAAGTTTGTGGATGCCTTGACATAGCCATGTGTTTATCACATGAAAATGGTGATACTAATAAAAGTGAAGAAACTAATATGTACATATGATAAGTTACAAAATCATCAAATCAATAAGTCAAAATATATTGGCCTTCGATAAATTCCATTGAGATACCGTATTATCATGCACCTCAACGTAAAATTGTTAGTGTTCAAGCTCCTTAATTGTAATGATTTTCGACACATGAGAGTATTAGACCAATACTAGACACTTGTTTTAGAAAAAGTCTGGCGACAAGAACTTTATCATCAGCCTGTGAGCATACACCCATGTCTCCACAATAGTGCCACTTACTGAACCAGTTTTCAAATTTATATTTGGTAACTTCTGCGAAGAATAATTCTTCACTGAAACAGCTACGACACCAATAGCTTCATAATAATGCTATCAACTAACGAGACCTGCTTAATACACACCTGAAAATGAAATCCCACTACTGAACTCAAATTTTGTCATCGGACCCTTAGAGTTGAAACATATTAACTGTCCAAGGCTAAAACTATAGCCCCACAAACAATTCGACAATTTTTTTTTTCAATTTTTTTTTTTTTTGGGGGGGGGGGGTGTGACCAGGCGCTTACTGCATCCATGCATCTGCTACATGAGTCAAATACTCAAGCACAGACTCCATTTAAAACGCATCTAACATATCGCAATTTTATGAATTCAAATCCATTTTACAGATCAAGTTTCTCTTCACAAAATCTTGTTTTGTGGGCCTCTTGGTTCGTACGGTCAAGGATGCAGATAGAAGTAAGGCTACCTACATCTGGATCTCTCCAGACCCCGCGAAAGCAGAAGCACACTGAGAGGTGATGTTGTAGTTGTTTACAGATCAAGCTCCACCCAAGCCATGCAAACAAATCACTCAGGCTTAAGCTTATTTCTACAGGTCAACTTGAGCTTGTACTTTAACACATTCTCATCAAACGAAGCTAAACCAAGCCCATCCTAACCCCAAGTACACAATGACTTGCTGGTCAACTACATTAACTAGTACTGTTTTCAGGTCGGTACAATAGAGATGGGCTCAAATTTTCATCTAATTGACCTTCATGCCTCCCTTCTCTCGCAACAAGAGAGCCGGGGGGGGGGTTATCTTCTCCAAAGCCACAGAATATTACAGCCATATTAACATGGTATCAGTCCTGTATTTACGTTCAGCATATACAGACTTGCAACATTCGAAATACCAAAAATGCCACCATATCGCACATTGTTATGCGCATCATGAATTGGCATGTTTTGAGAACTAGTTTAAATAGCGTCTGCAGTTGTTAGACTCGCAGAAACACAGAATTTTCTTGCCTTCGTCCTCATGATTGAAATGGTAATCATATGTGATCTCCTCTCCAGGATTGATGTCTCTTTGGGCAAAAAACACAACCTGAAACAACGCATTGATATACTCAGAAGAAAAGCTCACATGACATCTACATATGACATTCAGCAGCAACTACAAACATTCCAAATAATTAAAAAATGGTCTAGCAGAACAGAATAAAAAAAAAGGAAGGACTTTTTCTTTCTTTCTTGGTTGGTAAGGACCCCACCCCATGAGCTCCGAGGGTAAGGCAGCCCAGTGGGGCTGGTAATGGGCCAGTGGAGGGGTGACAACTTCGGATTGGAGCCTTTCATCCCATAAACTCTCGCTAAACAAAAGAAAGTTTGTCACATGAGACTTGATGCCTGGTGATGGGGCAGATTGCCCAATTGAGCCAAAGGCTGGTCAAGAAAAGAAAAGGGGAAATTAATCCTTCAAAAACATCAACATATCTTGATCTATTTTTCACTCATTATATATGCAGAGACAGGCCTCTGATCAAAGGCATGTTCTCTACAACTTGGTTCATCTTCAATCTGGATTTATCCAAATTCTAGATGTTAAATAATCTTCATTCGTTTGAATTTACACAATACCGCAGCAACATAATCTTTTCCTGAAAGAAAGGACTTCCAACAAAACAGATAAATGAAATGGGGGATTCAAGATGAATCTGCTGAATATGCATGCAGCGGATAACTAGTCGTCTGCTAACATACGCAGACATTGTGTAATGTTTCTTTTAGATTTATTTTACTAGACTTTGAAAGTCCATTCTTGAGGGGTGTCAGAATGAGTAAAGGGGAGTTCATAAGCGTCACTACTTTCCTCAAGGTATGCTGAAGGGTGATCGCCCCCTCCCCCCCCAAAAGTTTTCAAAGGCGCGAAGCGCACTGAGGCGCATAGGGTCCCCAAGCATGATTCGCAAGGCGCGAGGCGAAGGCACACGCATCATGGATGCAAGGCGCACTCTATGCAAATTTTTTTAAAAGTCTTTCATATCTCACAAAGCATATTTTACATAAACAAATTAGATAAATGCATTAAACATGTGATTAGACATCAATATGACTACTAATACTGCAAATAACCTTAAGATATGCTAAGAAAAAGAAGAGAAAGGCGGAAGATATAGCCTCTCATCTTTGAGGCGCACCTCATCCCCTCCGAGGCACTGATCTGGTAGCCTCACGCCGAGGCGCACCTAGGCGTGCCTCAGGCGGGCTTTTTTAAACTAACCCCCCCCCCCAAAAAAAGAAGAAAAAAGAAAATAAAAAAACCCCTCTTTTTACTGCTGTTTCTATCACCCCAAATAGAGCATAAATTAATCTGTCAAAGAACAAAAAATTGTTAATTTTACTCCAATTTTGAACATAAGCACTTAGAATTGTGTTCTCCTCTTTTTTTCTGGTTTGCAGAGTATACATAATTGCAAGTTCAACTTTCTGTTCCTTAATGAAGGAGATAATCATTGTTGCAAGTGCCATTGCATTGGCTTATAGTTTCCTGAGAGACAACTGTATGTATAAAGCAGAACCCAAAATTAATTATAGCGAAGACAACTAGTACTTATTTCATGATGGCTGTAGACGGATATGGCCGTCCAGATCCAAAAGGGAGGGCAAAGGGGGAAGGTTGGTTGGATAGAATCCACCGAACGAGCAGGAAGTTGTAGAAAGACCTTGTTAGTTGATAAAGGGCATACATGCCAAGAAACTAGTTTACTCTCATCAAAAGTCCCAAATACTAGTAGGCTATGTACTCTTTATAATGCTTTCTAACACTTACCCCCAGACAACTTTATTGACTATTGCACTCTTGCACCTCTCCAGTAAGCAGACCCTACTCATCCTCATTGCTCATACTCCCAGAGAATAAATCAAATCAAATCAACCCCACAAACAATGAATGTACATGTACCGTGCAAGAGATGTAAGAAAACAGTGTAACGAAGTAAACAAGGAACAAACATGGATGCACTATACCAGTGGTGTAAGTACCCAACATTAAAGAAATTAACAAAGAACAGATGTGGATTACCTTCTTTTCACTCCTAACAGTTATCACCTTGGCAACACAATTTGGCTGGTCATAGAAACATAGCCTAAGTAAGCACTAGTCAATACAGATGTACAATACTAAAGCTGAAGACAAAATTCAAGATCCTTTTATAAACTAAAAAGAACCCAGCTGATGCATTAAGCTTTAAGGAAATCCATCAAGTTCCAAGAAACCATAAAGAACCATCAAAACATGGCTTTCAATACTCCCTCCATCATCAACATTTTTTGGGAGGAACAAATTATAGCTCCACTTACGAGGACTTACAAGCCATGCCAGGTAATCCAATATCCAAAAACAATGTTAAGCTGACGACAATCATCACAAGTCAGCACCACTCAGGCTGGAAAAAGGAGTCGAGATGCTGAAATCACGAGAGAGAGTCTATTTTCAAGTGACACCGCTTTGTTTGATGCGCCATTATAAGGCTTAATCAGAAGGTTTTTTAGTAGGACTTTCAGCTAGGCAGCCAATGTTTTGGGGAAGAGGAAGGGCATTGCTGCGAGACTGCTTAGAAGCATATCTAATAAGAAATCGTCTGCACACTGACACATGAGACTTAGACAACGTTACTGAATTTTTGGCAATTCAAAATACGCCAAACACAGATAAATCCCTTGAAAATAGACATGACATGGTTAGGCAAATGATTCTGTGGGACCCAGGAAGACTTGTAAAAAGATAACAAGCACTAGACCTGGAAAATGGTTGTAAAGTTGACTGAGATTGCTGAAGCTGTGGCAAAGGTCAATGAAATACAGAGACAATAACAGTTCGGCTTTTGGTCTAGTGATATGGTCCTGCACCGGGTCTGGAGTTCAATTCTCACAAGTACCCCTGCTGATGCCATCGTTTTTTTTTTTTTTAAAAAAAAACATCATATCAGGATATCCAACCCATGTCAAATATAAAGCAAGTGAAAAATCAAATCAAATAAGCAACAACATGGGAGACACAACGATTCTAAAGTGCCAACTAACAAAGAAGTCATAACAAGAACTAAAACTGAGAAACAGTCATAAAGTCAACGGCGATTGCTCCAGTCCTCAGAGCAAAGGCGTATCAGGTTCATAAACAGAAAACAAAAGTTGGGCATTTGGTCTAGTGGTATGATTCTTGCTTTGGGTGCAAGACGACCCGAGTTTAATTCTCGGAATGCCCCAGCTCATGTATTCATTCCTTTTTACAGCCTACTAGATCATTAGACCCTGGTCGAAAAGTGTAATAAAACCCAATAAGCACTGAAATGTGAGATCAACCTTTATATTGCACATTCTTTCTACATTTTCAAGCATTAAGTCTTGCTGGAAGATACACCAAGCATTAGACCTGAATGACAGTTGTGAAGTCAACTGAGTTTGCTGAAGTCGCAGCACAGGTTTATCAAATACAGAGACAGCATAACAGTTGGATATCGGTCTACTGGTATGATTCTCACTTTGGATGCGAGAGGTCTGAAGTTCAATTCTCAGAATGCCCCAGCTCTTTTTTTTTTTTTTTTAAATGCCCTATTGGGTAATTTGACTCATCAAAAAGTGACACCTACACGGCTACACTAGATGTTGCTGCTGTTGTTGCTGTTATACCCATGCTGAAAAGTGCATAATAAAACCCAATAAGCACCAACATGTCAGAAAAACTCTTTATACACAGAGTCTTCAGAGGTTTTCAAGCATTAAATCTTGCTGGAAGATACAAGATGCACTAGAGCTGGATGATGGTTATAAAGTCAACTGAGATTGCTGGAGGCGTAGCAAATGTCTATCAATACAGAGGCAGCATAACAGTTAGGCTTTGGGTCCACTGGTATGATTCTAGCTTTAGGTGCGAGAGGTCCCAAGTTCTATTCTCATAATGCCCCCATTGATGTGTTTTTCCCTCCTGCATATCATATCAGGTAATTCAACCCGGTCAAAGCAAGTGAACCATCAAACCAAATAAGCACTAACAAGTCAGATCAACTCCGGGCACAGCAAATCCTTACACATTTTAAAGTTTTAAATTGAGTCTAGGTAATATAGTCACTATAGTGCACTGGCTACCTCCTCCCCCCCCCCCCCCCAAAAAAAAAAAACTAAAATAAAGTAAAAGCCACCAAGTATATTAGTTGTTCTCTGATGCAGCCAGCATCCGAAGCAAATCATGTGTTACTGTTAATTTACTAAGTACATAAGATTCAATGAATCCATAAGAAGTAAAGGGGCAGTGAAAAGTTGTGTGACTGCAGTACAAGTTACTTGGCAATAACCCCCCCCCCAAAAAAAAAAACCCAAAAAAAAGGGAAAAAAACCCCCCTAAGTGCAAGGATTGGGAGGAGCCAAAAAAGTGAACAGGGAAGGTAGATTTAAGGCTACAGGGAGGGGGAGCAGTTTACCAAAAAACAAGAACTATTACCTGGCATGAATGGTTAACAAACCGGGCAATCCCACCTTTGCGGGTGGCATCAATAATCTGTTCCTTGTCTATTCTAAAGAAGTAGCAGGCACCCTTGTACTGAAGCTTTCTGCCAGACAGATACTCAGACTCTCTTTTATCAGCAACACGTGGCCCCACTATCTCACCAACATATTCAACAACCTAAGAAAACATGACGAGTAGAATATCATAAGGTTCATCAACAGTAGCAAGCACTGGAATCAGCATTTTACCTACATTTTGAGGTATCTAAAAGAAGTAGTATTTTGGCTACTTTTTAGCACTAGATAACAAATCAAATGTCTCATCAAGCAGTGAAGCAGCGGGGATATCCAATGCCTTTCCATTACTCTAATTGAAACAGTTCCTCAGTTCCTCTGCAAAAGCAGAATGTATGTGCATTCATCTGAGAGGTTTTAGCTCAGAACCGGGCTTTAGCTGAGAACCTGGCAAGAAACCCTAGAATAGTGGTAAGCTATAGTACAGCATTGCATCAGCATATTACAAACCTCTGGATTGCAAAACTGAATTCGATACCATTTTGACAGATACAGAATATTTCATCATAGTTAAATTGCAGACTGTGACGTTCAGTCTAATTGGACCTTCCCCTGAGATTCACTTGAGCTAAAATGCACAATCAATTGACAGACATAACTCGTTTAAGGAAGATGAAAGTTCTTACCATGCCACCACGAGGGATGAACTGACAAGTGTAAAGACCAAGAGCATGTATTCCAGATTTATACACCACTAACTGTTTCCAACCCTTTGCTTGTTTGTATCGAGCATATTCTTTCTGCAAAGAGAATAAAAAGTATGATACAACTACTCTTCTAAACCAAAGGAAATCAGAATTAAATAAAAAGAACCAAAATGTTAAAAAGTGTTCCTATATTTCTTCCTGACATCTGTTGAATTCTCCAAAAGAATTGCCATGTTACAACATTGCATAGGACCATTGCAAAAATAATACCCACTATGGATCCTGCCAAAGCAGGAACCAGGGACACTAGATGTAGGTAAACGTATCCCTGCAAGAAAAGAGGTAAATATATCCTTTCTAACACAAAGGAAATATAGCAGTAAGGCGCAAGAGATGAACAAGATGGTATCGCCCAGGCAATTTGTGTACACAACCATTTCAAATATCCCGTCCTATTGGCAATAAAGAGTACCTGACAGCATTCTGGGGATAAATATAGCCCAAAATGAACTTCGTACAGACAAAGACCAAGATGGTTGTGGTCAGAAACTCAGAGTCGTTGCAAATTTAATTGCATGATAAAATTAAGACCAGTACTCAGGAATATTGACGTTCTCGATAATCCTCCAAAATGGTTTATGCAAATTGTTGTGGCTCCATTTCCTAATTTAAATTATCTTAAATCTTTACTTACATATATAGTTATTCCTAGTCAGTTTGAGTATCTTGTCATGCAAAAGGACAATAATGGTGCCACCAAATTTGTAAGTCAGTATTCTGTGAAGGATACAATGTTCCACATCGCAAATCACCATAAGACATCTTTGCAATTTGCACACCTGTAGCTCTTGCAATTCAGGCCAATGGAGAATAGGTGGTTTCAACAAAATATGATGCTATGCAGATGAGCCCGTGCATCAACAGGCAGAGGAATCAAAGAACAGTCAAAATTATTGCAAACAAGGAAACAGAGCTTTTAGCAAAAGATAAATCTTTGCTGAATGCTATATTTTCTCTTCTGAGTTCAGAAGCACATACCCTATAATCATGCTCTACATCTGAAACTGGACGTTTTGGTAGCCTTTTCAAGCCAAATTTTTGACTGTTGATGTACAGCCATGCATCTAACTGCACCTGGGTTACAAGGCATTTACCCTTACCATTATGTTGACAAGGACTGTGCTTTCCACCCTGCAGCTTGGTTCCCCTGTAAACCTAGTGGAAAGGTAGATAGACTATAAGGCTGAATCTTTACACATCACAAGGTAAGACAGAATTCTGTATTACCATACCTGTGTTCTTGCACAAGTTGGTTCTTTTTTGGGTGCATTTTCAGAATCATTCTTATCATTGGCATTATCACTATGTACTGCACTAGGTTGGTGGTCAGCATGAAGCAAACACCTCCCATAGAAACGAACCTTATGATTATCAAGACATTCAACCTCATTTTGGAGCAAACCCTGCAATCAATAGAGCCAAAGGAGTTAGCTTTACTATTATTTTTTATAGACATCACAATTTATTCATGTGATAATTTGTCATTTCTCTTGGTTTAGACAAGCACAAAGGAACCAGTTCATGCACATAGCAAGAAAGGAGACATAGACACCTTTCATGCACCAGTGTAGAGATATGCGTGTACTGTAGGAGATTCACCCTAGAAACTTCCTAACCGACACATCTTGATGCTGCTGCCCAAGACTGGTTTCTCGTTCTTTAAGAAAATGGGTCTTACCCTGTAAATTCAGACCATCTTTGGTTCTTTTTTACTATCAAGATAGCAAGA
The DNA here is from genome assembly GCA_029747015.1 of Carnegiea gigantea. Lineage (NCBI taxonomy): Eukaryota > Viridiplantae > Streptophyta > Magnoliopsida > Caryophyllales > Cactaceae > Carnegiea > Carnegiea gigantea. Next base: position 288,493 of record JAKOGI010000368.1, on the reverse strand, counting down.
CAGCAATATCTACCTTACGGGTTGCTTCAAAGACACAATTCAAATGTTGGATCCCTATGACTTGACTTCATGAAATGGCTCTTAAAACTGTCCTGTACATCTTTGGTTGCATAGCAGGCAGTCCACATATCTGAAATCTAGGGTCTGACAAGCGCCCCCCCCCCCCCTCTTCTCTCCAAAAAAAACCCAGGGAAAAAAACAAAGGAAAAATCAAAAAAGGAGGAGCTCAATAAGACTGCAGGCTGTTGATTTGGATCTTGGCTTTACTCAAATGCTTCTTATTCTTAGTTACTTGATCATATATAGCCAAAAGCAAGTGCTTATGAGCTTTGCAAGGACTCAGGAAAAATCTAAAAACAGTAGATATGACAAATGTGGGCAAGGATGTAATGCAAATAAGTAACTTCATAACCATTTAAAAATTTCTCCAAAATGCATGGATATCTTACCACTGTCCTCATAGACCAGTAATCGCTTGTCCCTTACAGCTGCTCCCCACCCCCCTCTCTCTCTCTCTCTCTCTTTCTCATGTTTTTGGCAGGAGGGAGGATGAAGTCAGCTGATTTGTTTCATTCTGAGGCAAAATGGCCAGTATTTGGAACAGCAGAGGAGAAAAGCTCATCAGAGGTGTTTAAAAGGCCTTCCCGCCTTACTAGATATAATCTTCATTGGTTCTGGCTTTAGACTGAAGGTCTGCATATGGATACAAGCGAAAAAAGGGGGAGGATCACATGATCATGTGATAATTGCTCTTTGGTCGAGAAACATGATAACCATTTAAGATCATAGGATTAGTTAATTACTCATTTTGACTTATCCACCCAAAACAACCCTCCCCCCCCCCCCCCAAAAAAAAAGGGGAACTGGGGTAATATATTTTGGACGTGAAAGAAATAAATGGTATCCGGGAGAAGTTCATAAAGGGCAAAAGAGATACCTGACATTATTATTATTTTTTTAAAGAAAAACATTCATTTATCCCTTCCCCATTTCCTTCCCTGTGTCAGACAGTGATCGATGGACACATAACACCAGCAAGCAGACAAACCTTTGACCAAAGGATTACTGGCATACAATGTTAGACGACTGTCCCAATAAGTCACTGACAAATCTTGGGGGATTTTGATGTCGTTGCATAAAAAGCTCTCAGAATCGTGCCATTTTCACCTAAACGAAGGATTCTGCTATCCCGCTTTCCCAGGACGCAGTGTGTCTTTTAGTGCAGTGGATATGGAGCATGATCAACCTGTCAGGGATGTCATGTTAGTCTGAGCTTTAAGTGAAAAACAGAGAGCTTTTCTGGGATTGAGTGAACAGCAAGGATGTTTATGATGAGCAAGTGGCATCAAACCAAGTAACCAACCACTAGATGGCATGCTAGTCCCCAGTTTGATCAAGGTGGGGGAAACCCCTAGACGAGGCCCAGAGGGAAGAGGAAGGTGGACCTAAAGTCCCAAACAATGTGACAGTAGACCAGCCACCAGCATGAGGGCCTGCGGTCAATGAGGCCAAAATAGCTTAGGCAATTGCCAGGGGCCACACTAGTGCATAGTTAAGATCAGAGGGATGGGATTTCAGAGCTAAGGAAACTGGCTGAAGCATCCTGGTGAAAGATTTGGAAAAAGAAAGAGAGCGTCCTGTGTAAGATTTGAAAAAAGAAAGAGATGCTGCCACATGTCAGCACCTCATTTCACAGTACAGTACAGTACCCCTGCCTCCCAAAAAATGGAAAACAGATGAAACAATAGAAGATGCTAAATGTCCTTCATAATACTTTTATAACAATTTAGTCATACGCTCAAAGTGTTTCAATGACAAAATCTCTAGTAAAAACCTTTTTTGATGGATGTACGGTAAAACCCAATTAGGATAGCAGGTGGTTCGAGCAAACCAAAACATTAGTTTAACAGTTCAACAACAATGCTCAGAAAAAGGCAAATGCTGCCACTAAGTTGAGGCATATGATGTAAATATGATCATCTGAACACAGGTAAAGAGGAATCAGATGCTCTTTACCAGCATAATCCATTGTTCATGATTACCTTTTGATGAGCACACCAAGGATGGAAATAAGAACTGCAAGTCTCAACATGACACTGTGTGTATGAACCACCAGGTCGCTTGCATATGTGGCAAATCTGAGGTAGCAACACAAGTACTAGTCACGCAGACACAAATTGATCCTGCTTTGCATAATAATAAGAAAATATAACGATTTGGTTTGATATCATCATAGTCCATAGAGTCGTGAAAGAAAAATTTTGGCGTAAATGCAACACCATGATACATCATCTAGCAATGGACCTCGAAGAGGTGAAAGGCTGAAAGGAGAACAGCAAGGCAAAACTGATTCTGCTATCACAAAGTCATATTCACCATAGATGAAATGAGAAATAAATTCACTGCTATTACAAAGCATGGCAACTTGCACAACAAGATCACAGAATGTTACAGAGGCTTTCATCTTCTTCATCCCCCCCCCCTTTTTCCGGGAGCAGAGAGCAGGGTTATGATACAACATCTACATAAAGTACAAGTGCTTACCATGTGAGCTTTTGGACGAGGAACACCAGAAACATCAAATGCACTCATTGTATCCACATTAGGACATCGGGTTCCTGGAGTCCATATCCCACACACCATATGGACCCACTGCCTGACAGTTCGATCAAACAATCCTGCTATTACACTGTTATGCACCATTGTTTTTATTGAAGAAGACGGTCGAAACTCTGTAGTTTCTGAGTCCAACTTTGCTGGAACTGTAAAAGAATGAAACTATTATTCAAAAAACTACAGAATTAAAGGTAGCTCCTATCACACAAATGTATAGCATATGAAGTAGGCATACCATATAATGTTTCAGCAGACCCCAAACCCATAATATGAGATTCCGTCTTGATATTCCATGCTTTCAAAAGGGTTTTCACTACACTGCGGCTCCCAAATGCTCGAGTCATGGCTCCACCTCCATAACCACAGAGGACACAAGCCTAACGTCAATGGACAGGTATTAGAAGCGGAATCACCAAGAAGAAGAAGAATGCAGATTCACAGGACAGCAACCAATTTTTTCTTAACACATAGTAGCATCCTTGGTGCACCTATTGCCTACATCTCCTCCATAGTGAATCTCTGCCTTTCTTGCCACAGACACAAAGTTATCAGGAACACACCCTGATATGTAGAAAAGGTTCAGGTACTCACTCCACCACCTAGCAGTGAACGTGGTACATGAGGGGTCTTTAAATTTTTCTTGCGATGGAAGACAGCACATATTTGAAGAAATAGCAAGATAAGACACATAAGTCACTTAACAAATGCCCCCGAATAATAAGATCCAAACCAATGGTGTTGGAAATGGAAAACCAGTGACAACAAGCACAGAGCTTAAACCGACTTCATTTCAGAAATAGATGAAAGCACAATGCTTTATCAAACAAGAACAAGGAGAAAAAGAAAATTGACTAACATAACTGCAACACCTGACTCACTACTTAGCAGAAGAAAAATGCATGCCAGAAGCCTAGAATGTAGACCAAATGAATTACAGTAAACAGTAAATCATTGAAGAGTGCTTTATCAAACAAAAGCAAAAGAAAGAAATTAAAGATAGAAGTGTAATGGCTGCAAAATGCCTAAAAAGCACAGAATGCTAGTTGCCAGCTACATGTGACCGGTGAGTGGAAAAGTCACCAAAAGACCCTCCTGAACAAAATTATGTGATCTTCCAGTCTGCTAAAGAAGTTACTATTGGCCAATTTTCTAAGATTCGGATTACAATGGACAAAGACATTTACTAGATTGCGATCTAATTTATTTTGTCGAGTACAAGTCAGTCAATGCATTTCAGAACTAGGTTGTGATGGAAACTATCTGTCTTTAATATAATAAAGTCAGGCTGCAGTCTGCACAAATCAACCCCCCCCCCCAACCCAAAAACAGGGGAAAAAACACAGGTTGCCCCCTACAAGACTGAGATAGTGACAGTAAGTCATAGAAACTCAAACAAAGCTGTCTGCCAGAGTCAAAAAAACATATCCCGAGAAGTTTCCTTAATCACAGATGAATCTCAAAGAGTGCTTTGAAATTATCTCTACCTATAGTTTTCCCTTGTCAGTTTTCACAGTCAAGATGGGTACTAAAATTGCTTCTGAACTCAGGGTGTGTTCGGTAGGGGTTTAGAAAATGATTTTCTCATTTTACGGTGTTTGGTAAAACAAGGAGGGGAAATTCGTTTTCAGGGAAAAATCATTTTCCCTAGAATGAAGGAAAATATTTTCACTTTGAATAGAGCGTAGGTTGATTTTACATTTCTTGGGCTCTCACAAGGTCTCACACTCTTTCTCTGTTCTGTGTCTATTTCCTCGAGATATGGTTCGAAGATTAAGGAAAATCATTTTTAGCTTTTTTGTCCATTTTTTTAAAAATCAAACTCATTATCCAAAAAGTTCATTTTTCCTTTTACCAAACAACTGAAAATATGAGCTGAAAATCATTTTACATGAAAAATCATTTTACATGGAGAATTATTTTTTAGGAAAAGGGTTTTCAACCCTACCAAACACACCATCAGTGAAAAACTCGAAAAAAGGATGGAAATGCTGGGAATAAATAGCACATTACCACATCAATACCATACGTCTAAACCAAAAAATATCATCATAGATGTACTACTTCCATCAATACATGCAGACCAATAAAATAAGCTAAACATGCAAAAATGATGGAACTTCCCAAACAGTCTCACCCGCCCAAATGCGAATGTAAAGCACAACACCCAAACAATAAAATTAAATAAACAAAGAAACACTCAAATCCAAAAATCTGAAATGCCAAATTTTAAATTCCTCCTAGTGGCGTAAGCACATTGAAGCTTTCCCTAAATGCGTATAATTGAACAATGACGCAACAAAAAGGACCTGAAAAACTTACGAAGGGACACTTGATAAAGAAGTGAAGAGACAAGTAACAGAAAATAAGAAAAGGTGGAAATTCCAAGTCCAAAAAAGCACGGTAAAAGGAAAAATTTGACTGTGATGGTCTTTCACAGTTGTCAAAATAAATCTTCACATCAGAAGACATACACAGTCCAAAAAGGATGTCACTTACAGAGTGCTGTCAGTCAACTCTCTACAAATCTAATTTAGCCCAAAGACTTAGGGTTATGAAATGATTTAAGAAGAAATAATAAGATAGATAATCCTAGGGTGTCCAGATCATATGCTGTGATACATTTACAAATCATTTTTCTGCAATTTGAATGCAATATTTCTGAGCCCAGAAAACAACCAATCAATGTGAAATCACAGGTAAAAACTTACAACATTCTTAGCACCTGTCTTGCATGGCCTGCAATACCAATCCCCTTTTGACACTCTTGAAACACCATAGCAAGCTCGATGAAGCTGCAAATCAGTAGCAATAAAAATTACATGATGTCCATTAAGAACAACAAAGCAACGGCGGAAGATATTTAGTCAGAACTAGATACCCGTATAAAACAACCACCACACTCCAACAAGCAGTCAGTGCTGTCTTTGTTGGGTATTCCACAAATGCAACATAGTGAATCCAGTTCTGAGACAAGGGAAGTGCAGTTCGATCTTCCCAGGGATCTGCATGAAAGCATCATCCCAGGAAATATCAGAAAAATCAAGGACTGATTGAATATAAATTAATGCTATACAACACTATTCAAGCACGCCATTCAGGGCATCAAGACTTGCAACTGCAATTATTACCTTCTAGCAGCAGAACAACATTTACCACCATCACGTTCTCCAATACCTTTAGATGCCTCCCTTTTCGGTTCACATTCGATTGACACTTCACACATCACAGTTTGGCAAAGACTAAGCTCTGCAGGGAGCACATCTTTTCCTGAAGACCAAAAACAATCGCCCAGTCAGTCCCTTCAGTACAGGAATACAAATAATCTCCGCATGAAACCCAGATTCTGTGAGAAACATACATCGAATACATACCAGCTGAAAATACACTACACAGTAAAGCATGCTTGTGTTAAGGTTCATCACAGGAGTAAGGCAAAGGTTACAGCAGAAGGTAAATATTAATATTACAATTGAATGTAGGTTCCTCAGTATAGTGATGTATATCTAGCAGCTAATGGACCAGACCCCGCAAAAGCGGGACCCATACTGGGAGTTGTTGTTGTCGTCGTCGTAATGGACCATACCACGGCCCAAGGGGAGGGGTGTGGGTGTTTCAATATCTCTTACATTCCTTTCTGCCAGGAGAGGATATATCCCTGATCTAAATTTTTCAGTGGACTCAATTTTCACCGATATTATTTTTAGCATGAGAACAGAAAAGTCATTAATCAATTAGTGCAACAAATTGTGATAGGATCCATCAGATTCACTTACAAATTACACTATGCTCCAACAAACTCTACCACAAAGCATTTCAGGGATGACATAAACAGTGAAACCAATTGTACTAACTACTAACTAGCTAAAGGGAAAGCTTTTTGTCTCCACATATCTTGTGAATAGAGATATTAGTTTCCATCTTAGAAAGCTTGGTTCCCAAAGTTCAAGAAAGCAAGGGAGAAAAAAAAGTTGGCATCATTGAACGTGAAATGGCACCTCACTATATCGTGTGCCATTGGAAGCACAGCATGATAGCCAGCCCCTAAACAGAAGAGGCCAAGTATATATTATATAACAAACTATGATACAAAGCAAAATTGCAGAGACATAAATAGATACCAGTAGAACCTACATTCTAGCATGCTAGTTAAGCTCCATAGTTCAACTCAAGTGCTTATGTTCAGCACTCAGTATCCTGCAATGGGTATAGACACAAGGGCCTCCATTTTAGAGAAAAAAGACAGTCAGCAGAAAATGGCCGAGTAAACATAGTCCGGTATCATGTACTCTCATGGATTCAAAATGTGGCAATGCCGCGACGAAATAGCCGTATTGAAAAGGTTTCCAAGATGGCCAAACCATGGTTTTGCCACGATATGGGATGAGATTGCTGCATCAGAGCGATTGTTTTCATACCACGACTGAAACTGCAATCGCAACCCAAAGCGCATTTTGAATCCTTGCTCTACACGGATTGGGAATTTAAAATCCAAGAAACACTACATAAAACTACATAAACATGAAATTTAAGAAGCTACCTCTCGTAGACAACTCATAAAGACTGCGCACACGAATTTCCTTTGGCTTTGAACGAGCAAGAGGACAACAGCTTGGAGAACTTGTGTTTCTTTTGCTTCCACTAACTCCAACTCTTCCCACGGCAGACCAATCATCGGCAGAATTTTCATCTTCCTCATGGTATGTTCGAAAAGTATCACGGGCAGAACTCTTATGAAAACCCCCTTTCTGTGATAGCACCTTGCTAACTTGCCCATTGCGAGAAGTGAAGGATCCACACATAATTTCGTGACCATCACTGAAATTAACCATTTTTCCCACTGAAGCCACTGTATTTTCATTTTCAAATGTAGAAATTCTCTGTGAGGATCTTAGAACCTGATTGAGCGAAAGAATCTTGGGAGGCTTTAATTCATCCAAATCCCATTCTCGGTTACATATAATGCCATACTTGCCGCAAGCTACAGGCTTTGCCTTCTGATTGCAAAGATTCTCGTCATTAACGACGACAGGATTCTGGCAGCAGTGAACACTACATTTCAAAATTCCATCAGAATCTAGATTATACAGACAAACTTGCTTGGCACCTTCAATAGCATTTACAGGTTTCAAGACTGATTCAGCAGGTTTAACCTGCCTTAACCTTTTGACAGCAACATCATCTGGAATTGCCACAGAGTTGCTATCGTCCCTCAAGGGTCTCTGATCGTCACTCTCACTTTCAAAAAAGTGATATATCCTATTTAGATCTCTTTTGCGGGAGAGCATTTTGACTGAAGACAAGGCAGACTTCCTCCTTTTAAAGCTACGATCTTTTGTATTAGAATCAAAAACATTAGATGAATCTTGATTAGATTGAAGAACCACTTGAACATCTTCAGATGCATAGGCATGATTGTCAGGAGTATTTCTGGTGTGTACTCGAGACTCTGAGGGTAACAAAGAGACATGAGAAACAGCTACAGATGTTTCCAGCATTTTCGACTTTATTATATGTTTTCTCTTTCTAAGCATAGATTTATTCTCATTCCTCTGCATTGTACATGAAAGTTCACCACAACTAGCTCCAGAATGACCCAAAATTCGCAATTCCTTTGATCCAAAATGTCCTTGTCTAAATTCATCATCGACGCCATGAGGTGCGACATTTAGCAATTCTGATGGGGATCCTTCTTCAGTATACCTAGCCTTCCTACAACGAACATGTTGAGAACTTTTAACACTATCAATAGCATCAGATAAACTTATATTGATCACAGATCCTTGATCTGCCGTCTGATCATCGCCTTTTCCAGTATCAACAGCATCAACAGTAGACAAATCAATTTTGTCAACCTCAATTGGTGCCTGAGTAACCGCTGGTGCAGAACTTCCAGACGAAATGTTTGATGATTCAATCCCTCGCAACTCAGCAAACTGGTCAATGGAAATGCCTTCAGCCCCAATCTCTCTCAGGTGCGATACAGCCTCTCCATTCTTGACCAATGATTTTTCTGATGCATTTGGACACTTCATTTTGGAAACTGAACTCATCTTGGGAGGAACATCCCTCCATTGTGCATCCAGGCAATCAAGCTTTCCATGTTTTGGCTCCATCTTCTGACTGTATCCTACTAGGATAGCTTTTTCAATAGTGTCAGAATTGTCAGAAAGTCTGAAGCCAGCTAATTTAGGGGCTCCAACAACTGCATTGTTTAATTGCTTATTTGAGCTATTCACAGTGCCTGTATCTTTAGAGTACAACTCTTTATTAGAGCGCATTGGTGGAAAACTGCAACAACACCCGCCTGAACTACATGCATATGGTCCTTCACAGTACCTCTGAAACATGTCACACGCACTGACCTTGTTTCCACCTCTGCCAAGACTGAAGTAAATAAATTACCCAAAAAATGCAATGGAAGATCCATTAAAAATAAAAATAAATAAAAAATAAAAACATGTAGCAGATAACTGATTGTTGAATTTTACAGGTAGGCTGTTCACAATAACAGCCATTACTCAATATGGATCAATTACAGCCACGTTTCGGGGAAGCAAAAAAGTATGCAACCTTACCTGCCATAAAATGCCAAAAAGGCATGTAGCAGATAACTGATTGTTGAATTTTACAGGTAGGCTGCTCATAATAACAGCCATTGCTCAGTATGGATCAATTACCGCCACGTTTCGAGGAAGCAAAAAAGTATGCAACCTTACCTGGCATAAAATGCCAAAAAGGCTGTTTCTTGGAGAGAGACAAAATAAGTTGGCAGTTCATAGGGATGAAAACACTACTATACTAATCATGACTCCTGGAATAAGAAGGACCACTCTGTTGTGCTCATCACAAGGGATTAATTAGATAACATTAATGACATCAGGGATTTCAAACTTGCAGAGTTGCTCTGGCTTTATGTTCAGGATTCAAGCTTTTCTTAAATTTTTGATTTAAGTTTAACCATGTATTCCAGCACTTAAAGGGCTTCAAGTTTTGATTTAACCATCCATTTCAACACTTGAGTTTTTCTTCTTGCAGATAACAAAAGTACAGCTCCACACATTCTAAAGTAGCAATCCAGATGCTCGAAAGTTGACACATCATGTAAACGTCGTAAAGTAGCAATCCAGATGGCCCCATACATCCTACCTTCATTGGAGAATAGCTTCTCCAGATATGCACTTAACAAATTCACATGAGCAGCAAGTAATTACAAAAAGAGAGCTTCTAGCTGCAGAAAAACATGATCAATGAATGTAACTAAATTAGAATTGATAGAAAGCTAACCTGAGTGAAGGCTGTTCCTTTGGCTGAAGAGCACATGGGCCTTGAACATGCTTGTCAGTCACCTCAGAATTGAAAGCCATCCCATGCATGAAAACTCGCAAACCATCCCAGTTGTCATTACCTGGATGGGCAAAGCACTCATTGAAGTACATCCGACTTCACCATAGTAACTAAAATGTTTCAATCAATTAAAGCAAATTAAATGCTCTTGCCTTCAGCAACAGTCCCATTTCCAACATCACGAGCTTGCTTACCAGCAATATCAAGCACAACATTTGGAGTGGCATCATCTCCACAGGTAAATGGGTGGTCATGCCTTCCTTTAGAAGGGCCTGGACCTAGAAAGGAACCACAACGTCCAACATTGGAGACGCTACAATTTTTTGTCCATCCTATTTGTTGAGGATAATTCCTTAGTCTTTGATTCAGTTCCATGGAAGCATCTGGCAGCTTTTCCTTCAGCAACTGGCCTGCACTTCTCAAAGCAAGAACTCTCAAACTCTCACCTGGCCCATGAGAGTTAACAGACTGAACATCATTATTTAGAGCAGAGTCATGACCAGGTCCATGAACCACTGTCAATGAAGTGGAGCCAGAGGAGCTTGCCTGCAATGTTTTAGCCACTCCAAACCCCAGGGATGAACTCACATGACCTGGGTCTGGTATGATTCCCGAGCTACATGCATTCTCAATATCGATCGAAGCACAATAGAGATCTGGAAGCGTGCCAGCCATCCTAAGCAAGTTGTATTTCTCATCAGGTACTATACAATTTTTATGATGAGAGGATTTGCCGCCTTTGGTGAGAAACCCAGTATTTTCCATCTGCTGTGCACAAAGCCTAAAGCTTGGATCACTCTGAACATTAGAATGATGTCCACATCTAGGGTTCGTGGTACTGTTATCTTTCTTTTGTAAACCTAATTCCTTGCTGCCTAAAGACCAGATTGGTCCATCACTTCCATTACATGACAATTCCATCACTCTAGATTTATCTACATGAGATTGAGAATGTAGTCTCCAAGGAATAGAATGTTTAATTTCCTCAGTCCCCCTATTGTTTTCCTTTTGAAGAACATCGCCACCTCCAGCTGAAGTATTAGATGAAGAAACTGGCACTGAAACGCCAGAGCTGTTATACAATGCATCTTTCCAATGCCTCAAACCGGAAGCACCATTTGCAGTACATCGTTCGTCGTTCAGAATATCCAGCTGGAATTGTTCTTTTGCTGGCCTTAAATTAGATATAGGATGAAAATGAAGATGCTGGTCACAGTGCTCAACAACTCTTGAATTTCTCACTGCACCAAGACAGTTAAAACATAAGATAAGTGACCACAAAAATGCAGGTGATGACTAGAAATATAATTAATGGAGTAATGGACTGGGACACAAGTCCTATAGACTCACAATTATCAGAAAGTTGCTCTTGGAAAGTGGTTGTTTGCAAATCCCTGATGTTTGATTTTATGGTTGACAAAGTGGGAGATCCTACACCCCAACCACATTGAGATGGCTGCCCCAGCTTCAACTCAATGCTAGAAGGAAGTGCACTCCTCTGCAGAACAATTTCATCCTTTAAATTATTATTGTGCATCTTGGAGCCAATACCCTGCATGTTCGGATAAGCCAAACTAAATGAATTCTCACTTGAGGGGATGATGCCAGAGTGGAGGGAGCGTGACTGACAATAGTCCGTTGATCCTCCATCAACATTCGCTCTTGGCTTCATCAAACAACTTGAGGCACCCCAAGTTATTAAGGGGTTATCTGTCATACTATATGAATTCCTTCTGGAGCTCACAGTGTGCCCCATAAGAGAGTACTTCTGGCACCCATTTCCCAGCTGTTCAGTTGTTGGCATCTTATTAACACATTCCTGGCTGAATTGTGGGTTGCTGGGGAACACACTGCTCCTAGGATATGAAGACTTGATTGACTCCGCAGATGAAGCGAAGAGACTAGACAAATCAAAAACCTTGCCTCCATCAGGAACAGCTGCTTTACTTCTCACCAGGCTAGAGGTCGTTAACAATCCTTCAGGCCAGTCCCATCCGCTATAGTCATCCGGAGCCGTAATCTACAGGATCATAAAAGCTCACCATCCTCATCTCTATTCTTGAAACACATGCCAATCAGAGAGAAAATTCAATACAAAAAGAATTAACAGTTCAAACCTATACTCGATGCTAAATTATGACTCTATGAGACAACTATTTTGCTATCATGATATACTTGTTTAGAATCAACAATTCTTGCACCATTTTTACTTGTCTCTTCATGAGGATTGAACAGCATGTGAATCCCTGTTGAGCAAAATACTTGACAAGCTTTCACATACAATAGCTGCATCTCTACAATCCAATTTGGGCCCAAGTTCAGGCAACAGTCAGGTAAACACTCATATCCTTAAACATAAGACATCAAAATAATATTCTCTTATCTGCAAGTAGTCAAGTGTTGTAAACAAGTCTCCCCTTCAGTCAGTCATTTACCCCTAGAGAAAAGATAATCGGAGGGGAAGGAAGAACCTGGAATTTCCAATAGGAATGGGCCAAAAAATCCGATAAAGGTAATAACAGCTAAAGCTCAATCATAAGAGTAACACTCAACCCCAGCATTAGTTGATGAATATGGATAAGCTGAATGTTGTCCATATCCACGAGCAACTTAACCTCCTCCAAGCCACCCCCGGGGGGGGGGGGGGGAGGCGAAAAATACACTCCATCGGACATACATATACCAGAGGTAATAACCCAAAAACAGTGACCATATCTGCTTCACGAGTAGCAGCAACCAGCTACCAAGCTGAGCATGACAAGAACACTGTCACTTGATAATTGGGTGAAAAATCCAGAAGGCAAACAGTATCCGAAAACTGCGAATAGTTCGAAAGAAGAAGCATACTTGTAGGTCCTAGTTGATCACCAAGTACCACATAAGTGACAATACAATTCAAGGATACATTTCAAATGAATCCAATTTATGCCTTACCCCAAATTTTTGGAGGTACAATTTACGCCACTGAGCAATGCACTCTCCATTGTCCATGCGCACAGCATGCCCAGGATTAACATCAGACAACCCTGAATGCTGCAGAATATGACAAATCATTAGAATGAGAAAGGTGCATCACAAATCTCTGAATGGAAAGAGAAACGGGAAGGAATACAAACTGATCAGTCCAGACCTATAGCAGGTATTGCCAGCTTATTATGAAGATTACCTCACAGAAGTTTGATACTGACATGTGCAAACCATGACATGAACAGAGAATACCAAGAAGACCTGTGTTGCTGAGTAGTAGATCCCCACCTTTTCAACCCATTGTGGAGGGAAATTCAGCATGACAACCATCAATATAACTGGAAAGCAGAGAAAGAAAAAAGCACTCACATGCACTCATGCAAAAGACACGAGGGCATTCACTTCTAACTGAAGTTTGATTCATAGGAACAGAAGAGGTTGCTCGTGGAGATGCTTCCAGCGCAGAATTGCCAATTGAACCATGGCACACCTCACCGTCAGCAGTCCTTGAAGGACGGCAACTTAACCCGCTACCATTTTCAGTTCTCATTACAGCCCTCAGAGCATCAAGGTCATTATGCTGGCCATGAATATTATGGTTATTGGTAATCGGAGTACGCCTAAACGGAAAAGTAGGCTGCACATCTGAGGCAGGTGTTGGTCTGCCTGGAATTAAGCTCCCACTGTTCTGCAACAGCGGCCAATTTGGCATTGTACCAGTATTACAGAAAGAATATTTTGTTGGATAATAGCTACCACTGGGAGACTTCCCAGTTGACTGCTCCTGGAAGTCATGTTGAAACATAGAAGGTACCACAGATACAACAGAGAGGAACGAATGCCCACTTTCAGCAGTAACTGGTTTGCTGGAACCAAAATTCAACATGTAGGAGAAGGTAGGTGCTGATTTTACTCCAGGAGACATTAACATTGGTTCTTGCGCACTGTGGGGAAGAACACAGTTACCCAAGTTCATTTTCATCTACAAGATAAGAAATGTCTAAATCAACAGTCGCTACAAAGGTCAGCACCAGGGAACCAAGCTGACATGCAGACATCACATGTAATCAAAAGAACCAATATGATTAAACAATGACAAAACTGACCAACATACCTTCTATAGACTAGTAGTGAGCACAACTAGTCTGCTCAAAATTGACTATTTAGAGTCGAATTGACCGTGTCATGTGCAACGTCCATCAATGATGGTTCATTAATGTCCATTGATTTAGACTCCTTCCCTCTCCCCAACTACAAAAACGATCGAGAGGGATCGAAGACCACAAAACAATGAGCAGGGAATCCTAAGTTATGTGACCACAGTACCAAACTACCAATATTGAGAATAAAACAGAGTGATTCTGAATTTCAGCCTTTTCCATTCTGCATTTGATCAGTAGCTACTTGATGGCATTGTACACAAAGGGGAGAAAACATGCAAAGTTGAGTCCTCCTAAAGTAATTCATATATGGCATATTGTGATTAATCCCTTTCCAAATGAACTCCAACTTGCAGTAAAAACCAAAGTTCCCAGACCAACCTTTTCCTAAAGGCACTCCAAAGTCCAAACATCAAGGACACTCCAGTACAGACATGAAGACACAGGAAACTATAACAGGTCCCAGGGGATAAGCCAATTCGGTGCCAGTTTTATTTAGTGCAATTTACCATGTAGTGCCACGTAGCGCAGGCCAATACTTGGTTTCCGAAACAGTCGACATGCTTCTATAAAATGAGACACTCCATAGGCACAGAATATATAATGCAGAGGTGACAGCCAACTTTTTCATTGCAATCAATAAAAGAGCTTCTGGTTCCATGCAACAAGATTGTTTTTCTAACTTGTCGATGCTGCTTGTGTCCAAAATAGAAAGCAGAGGTCACCATAACCTATCCATTTTTACAACCTTTTCTTCCTCGATTTCATACAGTTCATTGGAACTTCCAGACGCTTTCCCCACAACAACCCCCCCCCCAAAAAAAAACAAAAGCTCAATTAATTATCCTTTCAAAGGGGAACACAATACCATAATGGTCAAGTTGACCTTTTTTTTTACAAAAAGAAAGTCAACGTGAGATAATTAATTTGGGATTCAAGCCTAGTCTCAACTCTCTCCAAGATCATTTATGATTGATCCAGCCAATTTTTACTCCTAATTTTCCTATTGCAACTGAAGCATATTCGTGAAATTAGTAAAAAACATCTACTTTGCAGCTTGGTATAATGCAGCGCCCCCCTCCCCCCCCCCCCCCAAAAAAAAAAAAAAAACCTACTACAAAGCAGTGTATAGAACATGCAAAGGCGAAAATACACGGAAAAAAGCAAACCCAGCCTCGTAATCTTAAAATACCTGGTTCCTGGGCTCCTGGAGTGGAATCTGCGTAGCTGCTGCCGTCGAAGAAGCATGCATTGAAGTCAACAGCGGAAATGGCGGGCCACATTTCATCTGCCAACCGTTATCCATACTTCAATTCCCTTTCCCAAACTCCTAATTACACATAAAAAGGGCCAAACAACCGCAATATTTCCAAATAATCTGCCCCATGTGACATCAAAACTTGCAACTACATCCCAAAAAATCCTGAAAATGCCCAAAAAATTTTGAAATGTAAAGATACTACCGGAAATCAGGAAAAAAAAAAGGGTCATCGAACTTGCATTAAAGCGATTATGGCGCTGGACTGAAGCACTGTTCCTCAAATCAATTGAAGAATCCAGTAAATGAAGAAGCTATGGCACAGTGAAAAGCGCATACATACACAGAGAACAGAGACAGGCAGACAGACAGACAGAGAGACTAAAGATGAAGAGAAGCCCTACTTGAGAATCCGGAGATTGACTCGGTGAATCGGGATTCTCGATCGACTCCACAGCTCGGAACTTCAGTCGAGCAGTTGAGAGTGGGATACTATGACAGCGAGTGACTGAGGGAGGAGTAGAAGAGAGAAAACGGGAGAATCCTGTGTTCTGTGTAAGGGTTGTTCGATGCACGCATGTTCTTTTTTGCGTTAAGATGTGGTGTAACAAAATATTTAAAGGCACATGTTTTTTTCACAATAAGATGTAGATGTGATATATAAAAAATATAAAAAATTATAAAAAGATATAAGATGTTATAAGATAATTTATTAAAAAGTTATATAATATAATTTTTAAATATATATGCATAATTATTAGCCTTTAATATATAAATTATGAAAAATTATTTCATGAAAATAAAATATGTGTATTATTGATATTTATGAAATAAATTTTATAACATCACTAAACAAATTATATTTAACATTACAGAAGAAATTTATTTTTCTACAATTATCATTTTGGATAATAAAAAATGATATTGAAATAACATAATTAATGAAAATAAATATTTAAACCAGTCAATTAAATATCAATAAGACAAATTTAAACCGATAAATATGTAGAACCAAATATGTTCCACACTTGAAGTGATTTTTTGGTATTAACATTAGTTATACCTCTCTATAAGTAAATTTTTTTAAAAAAAAAATTTTCTCAACAAAATTGAATAGAACTCTAAAAATAAAATCCAATTTGAATTAAATATTTGGCCATTAAATTCAATCTAATAAACAATTGTGCGATGACAACAACCATGTTGTCATGGATAAACTTATAAATGAAATAGCTGAAATGCTTTCGTTACCTATAATTTGACTATGTTCATACATAATTCACATCGAAACTCAAACATAAATGCGATTTTTGTATTATAATTTTAAAGTATGTTTACTTATTTTCTCTATAATGGCATATATGCTTCACGTTAAAGCTCAAATATTAATTCACATCATTAAATTCTATTTTTATATTTATATAAATATTATATTCATAAAAAAGTTGTAAGATTTTGCATATTGGAGTATATAAAAAAATATATACATATTTCTATAAATTTGAGAACAAAATAGATGACAAGTTGAATGTTATAAAAAATATATAAGGAGATTTAAGAATATGTAAGGAGATGTAAAAAGATGTAAGGAGTTGTAAGCTAAATACTCTCAATTGTTTAAAAAAAATAAATAAATAAAAAATAAAAAAGGGCATAAGAACTTGTAAAAAACTGTAAAGAGCTATAAGAACTCTAAAGAAGCTATAAGAAGATGTACGAAGTTGTAAGAAAATGTATAGAACTATAAGGATATATCTCAGGAATTATTGAATTATTGAAAAGTTATATAGTATAAATTTTAGATATGTATGCATAATTGTTGATGTTTAATGTATAATTTGTGAAATAACGTATATTATGTTAGTCACATTTATGAAACAAATTTGATACCATCTAAACAAATTATTTCTTAATAGAATTGAAACAAATTTGTTCTTTTTTTACAATGAGCATTTTGGATGAGAGAAAATAAAATTAAAATAACATAATTAGTGAAAATAGACCTTTAAACAAGTTAATTAAACAACAATAAAAAAAATTCAACTCTATAAATTTTTTTAGCAAAATTTTCTACACTTTAGGTGGTTTTTTATATTAACATTATTTTTACCTACTATAAGCAAATTAAAACAAAAAATAACCAATTGTTTTTGTCAAAATTGACTCGAACTCTTAAAATGTAATACTATTTTAACTAAACAATTTTAAATTAGTATTTTCAATATATTATTACCAAAAAATTTTATAAATAAACCCTTGATATATAAAGAAATAATTTTTGTATTATAATTTTAAAAGCATGAATGCACTTTTTGAATTATAATTCGTCACATACAAGTTGAGAGTTTTCGTATATGATTCAAACTCAAACATGAATGCAATTTTTGCATTATAATTTTAAAATCATGCTAACTTATTTCATCTGTAATGACATACATGTTCAAGTCGAAACTCAAATATAGTTCATGTCATTAAATTATGTTTTTACGTTTACAGAAATGTAATGCCCCCTATTAAGCATGTTTCATTGTTTGCAATCATTATTCTAATTCCCTCAATTGCAACTGATAAACCCAATGATTGAGGCATTACCGTCATCCCAAAAGGACAAGGCTCGCTGCAAGTATACTGGAGATAACATAGTTAGGCATAACTTCAACCATATGCATTCACTCATTAACCAACATAAGGTTTATATACTACAGTAAAACAATTCACCACAAAGCTTACACTTTCATACACTGAAGATTACAGAATACGACTCCATAGTATGCATGGTCTATATCACTATTGATTCATCCAAGTTTTCCTTGCTTACTTATTCTCTTCGGCTGACTCGCTAGTATGCTTTTCGGCTGACTTGCTAGCATGAGGGCGATTCACTGAGCGTTTGTCTAAAACAAAACATAAAAATATTTCGAACTGTGAGTCAAAGCTCAGTATATGTATTCCTGTATTGTTAAATGATCACTGCATAAATTGGTTGGGCGCCGCTTTGTAATTCATTTTAAGTTAAAACAGTAAATAACATGAATGTAAAACTGCATTACTAGTTATTATCTGACAGTGAACTCGTTGTAACTGTTCGATCTATAGATAGGTGTACACCTGCCAAGTCGATTGGGACCTGACCTAAAGCCGCGCGGGTAACTGAAGGGTTATGCCCTGTAACTGATAACTGATGGGTTCAGTAATTATGTTATAAATCACTAATTAAACTGATTCATTGATATGCTTACCAAAATACTATAATTTTGATAAATGCGTGTTGATTTCTAAAGATACAGACAATGAATGTACCTGAAATCTTTAAAATTCAATCTTACTTGACAATACTTATGCACAATGGGAAACGATAGATTAGGCCCCGATTTCTATGTAAGAAATATAATTATAGGTATATGTAATTAGTAAACAACGTTGACTTTAATAATTTGTGATTGTAATAGAAATTCATTAAAAGGCATCCATAACTCAAATAATTCAATAGAAGATAAGTTCTGCCAACATGATTTGAAAACTAAATGAATTAGGGTAATTTAACTCAAAGTGAAATAATGTTGGTGTAAAACTGATCAAGGTAGAATAATTGAGATCATAAAAGAAAGATTTTGATGGTTATAATTGATCACGGGTTTTTGATATTTCTGAGATGGATAACAAAGGTTTAAATGTAATTGGACTAGTGGTAGGTTCAAAATAACTTTAAACACACTGGTTTGAACCAATAAATACTGATCTTGAGTTATCAATCGTCCCACTTCTTCAATTTCGTAGCACATACCATACAGCTTAGTTTTCCAAGCCAAATAAGCTTCTAAGTGTAATCAAAATTGTTACCGATTTAAGGTCCACCCTAAAAAATTTATAACTTTCACCCCAACCTCCAATTGAGCTATAAAACCCCCATATGAAATGATCAAGAAGTCTCGCAACACTGTCATTTACAGCCTATAACACAACCACCACCACACAAACCCCAAAATTGAGCTAAAACATCACCTTGCACAGTTTTGGTCTGGTCTGCGTAGTCGAAGTAAAACGGCCATAACTTTTTCCACAGAATTCGGATTAAGGTGATGCAAAAGCCATTTGAAACATAACTCATTGATCTAGTTCCCCACCAAAAGTCATAACTATTTGACAAGCCACGCATTACCAGTGTTTCCCGGAACAAACCTCTATTTTCGGGCCCTTCACAGCTTGCTACCTACTTTATTATCCTCCTTTTTTACATAATTACCCTCTAAAATCACTTGTTGAATTACCAAACCATGGAGTGACCCTTAAAATCACTTGAGACAGCCATAATCCATAATTTTTTTACTTCATAATCATCCAAGATTCATTTTGCACCAAGGTTCATACAAATAACATGCCTAATCCAAGAGTAAGCTAAACCATGAATAATCATTAAAACCCTAGCTTATGACCAACTTAAATTCACCTTTAACTCATCCAAAACAAACATAAACATCATCATGACCATCAATAGGATTAAAGACTATAAAATCAAACACAAAAAAAACAATCCAAATCCATCATTTCAACTTAAGCTTGCATGATCATGAACAACCTCAACCCTTGCATGCTTTCAAGCTTAACTAACTAGTAAAACATCAAAATAACACTCATTTATATCAAGATAACATGATCCATAATCAATCAAACATAAAAATCCGAAGTTAAACATGATTAGGTTAGGATTTACCTCACTTTAAGCTTGAATTTTGAGAGATGGAGGTGACATTTGGTGTTTGTGAGAGCTGTAGGTGATGGCTGGTGGTTGATGGGATGGTGGCTGGTGGCTGATGATGGCCGCCGGCAACAGCAGGTGGTGGCAGTAGGTGGTGGCAGCAGCAGGCCATGGGAATGGATGAATAGGAAGAGAGAGAGTGTTGATATTTTGATAGTTTACTTGGTGAAAAATGATCTAAATTTACTTGGTTGAGTTTATATCCACCAAGAGTAACCTTAGACCAATGATAATTAGGCACATCTCATGGTGATTAGCTAAGTAAAATAAAGTAAAGCTTGTTGGGCCGAAATTTGACCGAAATGAGTTTGGGCCCGAAAGAAAATTATGCTTAATGCGATTAAAATTTTTCATAGCTTGAAATTAAATTTTTGTGATGCTATGAAAAATTATTTAACCGTTTAAATCATATTTATCAGGGGGTACTATCGATTCACCCGAAATTTTACGATAATTAAAATTCGAATTGCCAAGTGAGGCCCAAAATGAATTCTCCCAATTGGGATGATTAAATGAGATAAATAAATATGAAAAATTAATAACATGACTTAATTAAGTAAATAAATATGAGTTAGGGTCGGGCTATTATAGTCTTCCTCCCTTAAAGAGTTTCGTCCTCGAAACTTACGAACTTTGCCAAAACATGCAAGTTTATCTTAAATAGATGTGCGTACTTGGTTTGCATCTCATCCTCGATCTCCCGAACTGGATTTTGAGGAGGTATGATTTGCCAATGTGCTTTGATTAAAGGTATTTGCTTGATCCGTAGCTACTTATTCCTGTGATCTAATATCTGAACTGGGTGCTCTTCAAATGCGAGACCCTCAATGATCGCAATGGGCCTAGTTAAGAGAGCATGGTTAGGATCTGAAATATACTGCCTGAGTTATAAGGTAAGAAACATGCTATGCACGTGTTTGAGTTATATAGGCAGATCTAGTCAACAAGCTATGAGATTAAAGGTGTCTGCGCATTATATAACTACTTAATCCCGTGTTTCAGTATCAAATCCGGATACTTCTCACACACTAGTTTCAATGAATTCAATTACTGGGTTCAAAATGGGTATTCTCTTCTAAAGAAAAGAACTTGTTACTAGTGAGGAGGTGCTCACTACTACTTCATCACCTTATCCACTAATGAAAACTGTTGTATACCCTGATAAGTACTCTAATACTATTATGAGTTATAAAACACGTTAAGTACATGTCCGGGTTTAACAGGCATATGCAATCAACAAGTTACAAGATCTAACCTTTCAATAAATCATAAGGCCTAATGTAACTAGTTCCTAATTATCCTTGGATAGTCGGTCTTTCACTATCTTTGACTAGAAAAGCCTTTTGAAATACTCTATAAACCATCTGAGGCTTTGGTTGTTTTCTTGTTTTACCAACACAACTTTGTTGTTGACCTTGTATCACCTCAACATGTACCTGAATTTTTCCCTCTTGATGCTTGCTTGGGTTAGTTCTGACCCTATACTCAATGTTTCTTCTAACTTACTCAAATATAATTAGACAGTGTTTGAGACTATGCCCTTATCAAAAAGTTATCATATGATATTCTTAATGTATCACATGATCTCCCCTCATCAGACTACTCAAGGATCTGCTCCCGGTTGATAATGGGTGATGAAATGACCGTGATTAAGGGTGAGAGCGATGGGATTTTTAGCTAAGTGAATCATTGCATACAAAAGAAATTAATTGCATACAAAAGAAATTAACAATGAGACTAAAAAAGGCTAATAAATGAGAGATTATCATGGGGTAGTTAGAATAAAGATAACCATGAGTGTATCCAGAATTCTGAACCATAATACCACAAGAATTATGGTTTATAAATATTGATTATAAAGGATCCAATATATAGTTATCGAAGAAGATAGATGGTCTGGTTACCTTCAAGTTTAGCTGATGATTTAAAAACAAGATGGCCAGTAACGGAGTTCCAACAGGGTGAGTTTCTAGATACCATTGACAGGATAAATGCAAACAAGGGAGTGGCCAAACAAAATACAATAAATAGAAAATTAGATTGGATGAAGACGGTATAATGGATAAATAAATAACTTGAACAAGCAAGGTCTAATGAATAGATAAATGGATTGAATAGGCTATAGTGGGAGCATGCCTTTGCTCATATGGAGCCAAATCAAGTACGACAATAAGATTAAATAAGCATTACTGAAGTTTACTTATGAGGATATAAGACATAGGTGTGAGAATTGCAAGTGCAATAAATAGATCAATGGATTGAACCGGTTAAGTGCAATGGATAGATCAATAGATTGGATGAACAAAGTTCCAATGAATAAGTAAATAGATTGAACAAGTGACATTAGAAATGTGCCTTTACTTATATAAACCAATTCAAGTCCAGCAATAAGATTGAACAGAAAAGTTGGAGTTTACTTGTAAGCATGTAAGATATATGTGTGGGAGTTGAAGTTCAAAATAAGGAGAGTAAGGGGATTATGACAACCACAATCACCCACACCAATGAGAGTTGAATTACATGTTAAATTCAAAACAAGTTATACGAGCTTATCATTATGAATAAATGAGATATAAGGTAGGTGTATGAATCGGCTGTCAATGAAATGAACTACAACTCATGATCATGAAATAAAGATGGTGAAGGTCGACAACACTGGAATGTTGACAATTGTATAAGGTCGAACAAAAATATATTGCACATTTAATAATGGGCTTGCAAAGACATGGAAGATCATGCTAATAGGAAATATTGGGTTGAAATGCAAGGAAGATTAAACAATATTGGAGAGTATCAGGTTTTGAAGATGAGACAAGCAAACAATTACAATAATTGCTATAAAAGGGCATTCTTGCAAAAGATAAACTGTGGTTGCATTATTTAGGTGTGATATCCGGACCTCAAATCATTCCTAAAAAAGATTTTTGTTGTTGGCAGTTAATCCCATAATCATTTATTCAAGGTATAGGGAACTTGTTTTTGATAGTGATCTTGTTCAACTCTCTGTACGCTATACACAACCATAAGGTTCTGCCTTCATTCTTCGCACATATAAAACTAGGGTTTCCCACGGTGACACACTTGGTTAAATAACTCCCTTCCGTAATAAGTCATCTTACTAAATTTTTAGTTCTTTGAACTCTGTTAGGGGTCATATGATAGGGACTCTGAAAATGGATTGAGCATCTTGAATTAGGTTGATCTGAAAATCAATGTTTCTTGGGGGAAAACAATCCTGAAAGTCCTCAGATAAAACATCTCTAAATTCACAAACTATAATTATAGATATGTATATACCGAGTGTGGTTGCATATCACTAATATTCAATGCATTATTGACACGATAACTTACTTGCTTGCACAGTGTAATACGGCGAAAATGGGGTTTTTCTTCACTCTGTCCATAGAAACACACGTCTGGTCTTTCCTAATTCCTCAAACTAACCTTAAGATCTTTATAAGTCATCATTTATAAGTACACAGTCAGTTCACCCCTATAATGATAACGAGGTTTACCAATCAAACTGGATTGAATGCCCAATGAATATGGTTTCGACGATACTAATAGAGGCATATTTATAGCAAAAAAATACATTTAGCTGCTGATTGGTCTCAGTAAATTCAAATGACAGGGGGATAATCTAAAGCATAAAGAGATGTAACCACACCATGAACTCTTGCAAAAATATTTCTTTATCGGTTATATAAGACTGGCATGTAAGCTAAATGAATAAAAGGATGAAGATTCATAATGAAAGAGGTAAGGCATATAAATGACCTGCATATACAAGACATGCGGTTTATTTATGATGGTTATGATAGTAAAGTAAATGACCGCTGTTATGAAGTTGAGAGGGAGTATTAGGTACTAAAGATGAAGAAATCTAACAGATTACTAAAGAGGCATTTGAAAAGTCATACGGTAGCCGTAAGTAATTAAATGACAAATATTATGGTCAACACCACCAGAAGAAAAATTTTATTCATCTAGTGTTTGAAAGGCCAATACATCAAGATAAAGGAGTGAGTCTTATGACTGAACATGATGGCATCCGCATCTATCAATGACACATTCTGCAGTAAATGGAAGTCTTGGGTAGGCATATAAACTTCGAAACTGCTAGCGGATGAAAATAGCACAAATAATTGTTTATCATTAATAAGATAGGCTGTACTAGTAAAGAAAGAATTGTCAAAATAACTTGAGTAACGACATGCAGTCACAGACACAGAGTAGTATGCCAACATGGCGTTCCAGTGCTATAGGAACACGAACAATATGGATCTATTTAATTATTGAAACGGCGTTCAATGACTGGGTCTAAAGCAACCAAAGGCTTTGCAAGCAATAAATAAATAGTGTCCAAATAGAAGCAAGGCGTTAAAGTAGGTGACAGTAAAAATATGAACATAGTGATGATTGAACTATAAGTAGAATACATCAAATATGCTTAGGAAGAATTGCAAATCACACAGTAATGCACAGCAAGGGTCATTATAGGCTCCACCATGGTAACAGAGAATTAAACGATTATAATTGTTAGAATTTGAGTCGCCTATAAGAAAGGTTGCTCAGATGTGTTTAAAGGACTCCATACAGACCACATACAAGATTTTTTTTTTTTTCACAAACACTCTGTTACAAATCAAGAGAGTATTAGTAGTAAAGAAATGATACCTCTAAACAATTCAAGGTAACTAAGGCAGAAATAAGTCAATGATAGGAAGTAATGGGAGCATTGCTGATGTAAGGTCTTAGTGTCAAGACCAGATAATTCCTATATACGACAGCTTAATCTTTTTTGTACCACCCATATAATGCCAAGTAGTACACCATAAGCTACTAACTGTTATCACTAGATATAAGCACTCATTGTAATCTTCATTTCATATTAGTTCACTTAAAGATATTGCCCCACAAGGCATTTCCTTATCTAAAGGTTTACATTTAAGTTGACACTGTATTAATCTCTTAATAAGTTGCAAATGGCATCCCCACATCGGGTTTCAACCATCACTGTAGCTAAGATTAGGTAGATTAATACACCTCAATAAAACTCTCAAATCTTGGGGCAAAACGGACAAAATTCTGCCTAAAAACTTACTAAAATCCAGGCTTAAAGCCTTACAATAGATACCTGAAATGAAAAAAAACACTTCAATAGCTCAACGGCCACACGTCGGAGTTTATAACTCAATGGGTCATGCACCCGGAGTGTACGATTGCAAAAATCTAAATAAATGAGAGAAATGAAACATATAATACAACTCCCAGATAAATGAGAGCATGCCTCATTAGCAGGTCACCCAAATGGTTCCACACTTTAATTTGCTAATGCTCGAATCTCAAGATATTATCAAATGATTGAATCACCCAAATGAAAATGGTTCCTCCTTATATGCCCATACATTTGAACTTATAATCAATTGCTCAGTTAACTAGTCTAACATAACTCATATACACCTTAATAGCTAACTCATAAACACTTGATAACTCACAGTGCCCTTAAAACCTTAGCTCTGATACCAAATCTATAACGCCCCTTAATTAAGCATGTTTCATTGTTTGCAATCATTATTCTGATTCCCTTAATTACAACTGATAAACCCAATGATCGGGGTGTTACCGTCGTCCCAAAAGGACAAGACTTGCTGTAAGTGTACTAGAGATAATGTAGTTAGGCATAACTTCAACCATATGCATTCACTCATTAACCAACATAAGGTTTATACACTATAGTAAAGCAATTCACCATAAAGCTTACACTTCCATACACTAAAGATTACAAAATACAGCTCCAAAGTATGCATGGTCTATATCACTATTGATTCATCTAAGTTTCCCTTACTTACTTATTCTCTTCAACTGAGTCGCTAGCATGCTTTTCGGCTAACTTGGTAGCATGAGGGCGATTCACTGAGTGTTTGCCTAAAACAAAATATGAAAATATTTCGAACTGTAAACTGAAACTTGGTATATGCATTCCTGTATTGTTAATGATCACTACATAAATTGGTTGGGCGCCCTCTTTGCAATTCATTTTAAGTTAAAACAGTGAATAAGATGAATGTAAAACTGCATTGCTAGTTGTTATCTGACAGTGAACCCCTTGTAACTGTTCGATCTATGGATAGGCGTACACTTGCCAAGCCAATCGGGACTTGGCCTGAAGTCGCACGGGTAACTGAAGGCCTATGTCCTGTAACTGATAACTGATGGGGTCATTAATTATGTGATAAATCACTGATTAAATTGATTCATCGATTTACTTACCAAAATACTATAATTTTGATAAATACGTATTAATTGCTAGAGATATAGACAATGAACGTACCTGAAGTCTTTAAAATGCAATCTCACTTGATGATACTTATGCACAATGGAAAATGATAGATTAGGCCCCGATTTCTACTTAGAAAATATAATTATAGGTATATGTAATTAGTAAACAACGTTTACTTTAATAATTTGTAATTGTAATAGAAATTCATTAAAAGGCATCCATAACTCAAATAATTCAATAGATAAGTTCTGCTGACATGATTTGAAAAATAAATGAATTAAGGTAATTTAACTCAAAGTACAATAATGTTGGTGTAAAACTGATCAAGATAGAATAATTGAGATCGTAAAAGAAAGACTTTGATTGTTTAATTGATCACAGATTTTTGATATTTTTGAGATGGATAACAAAGGTTTGAATCCAATTGGACGGGTGGTAGGTTTAGAATAACTTTAAATATACAAATTTGGACCAATAAACACTGATCTTGAGTTATCAATCTCCCCACTTCTTCAATTTCGTAGCACATGCCATACAGCTTAGTTTTCCAAACCAAATAAACTTCTAATTGCAATCAAAATTATTACCAATTTAAGCTCCACCTTAGAAAATTCATAACTTTTATCCTTGACCTCCAATTGAGCTATAAAACCCCAATATGAAAAGATTAAGAAGTCTCGCTACACTTTCATTTATAGCCCATAACACAATCACTACCACACAAATCCCAAAATTGAGCTAAAACACCACCCTGCACAGTTTGGGTTCGGTCTGCATAGCCGAAATAAAATAGCCATAACGTTTCTCACAGAACTCGGATTAAGGTGATTCGAAAGCCATTTGAAAGATAAATCATTGATTTAGCTTCCCACAAAAATTCATTATTGTTTGATAAGCCATCCATTACCGATTTTTTTCGAAACAGACCCCTATTTTTGAGCCCTTCATAGCTTGCTACCTACTTTATTATCCTCCTTTTTTACATAATTACCCTCTAAAATCACTTGTTGAAATTATCAAACCATGGGGTGACCCTCAACACCACTTTAGATAGCATAATCCATAATTTTGGCTTCATAATCATCCAAGATTTATTTTGCACCAAGGTTCATACAGATAACATGCTTGATCCAAGAGTAAGCTAAACCATGAATAATCATTAAAACCTTAGCTTATGACCAAATTAAATTCACCTTTAACTCATCCAAAACCAACATAAACATCATCATGATCATCAATAGGATTTAAGACTACAAAATCAAACACCAAAAAAAAAAATAATCCAAATCCATCATTTTAACTTAAGCTTGCATGATCATGAATAGCCTCAACCCTTGCATGCTTTCAAGTTTAACTAACAATTAAAACATCAAAATAACACTTGTTTATATCAAGATAACATTATCTATAATCAAATCCAACATAAAAACCCAAAGTTAAATATGATTAGATTAGGATTTATCTCACTTTAAGCTTGGATTTTGAGAGATAGAGGTGATGTTTGGTATTTGTGAGAGTTGTGGGTGGTGGCTGATAGTGGCTGCCGGCAGCGACAGTAAGCGGCAGTTGGTGGTGGTGGTGGTGGTAGCAGTAGGTCATGGGAATGGGTGAAGGGGAAGAGAGAGAGTGTTGATATTTTGATAGCTTACTTGATGGAAAATAATCTAAATTTACTTGGTTGATAATTAGGCACATCTCATGGTGATTAGCTAAGTAAAATGAAGTAAAGCTTGTTGGGCCGAAATGAGTTTGGGCCCGAAAGAAAATTACACTTAATGTGATTAAAATTTTTTGTAGCTCGAAATTCAATTTTTGTGATGCTATGAAAAATTATTTAACCGCTTAAATCATATTTATCAGGGCCTACCCTCGATTCACTCGAAATTTTACGATAATTAAAACCCGAATTGTCAAGTGGGCCCAAAATAAATTCTTCCAACTGGGATGATTAAATGAGATAAATAAATATAAAAAATTAATAACATGACTTAATTAAATAAATAAACATGATTTAGGGTCGGACTATTACAAGAAATGTTGTGATTTATAAAAATATTTACAAATTTATTACATTAGTAATATAATAAACAAATATATAGATATTTCTATAATTAATAGAAAAAAATAAATGACTTATTGAATGTACAAAAATATTTATGGAGATGTAAGAAGATTTAAAGAGAATTGAGAAGATGTAAGAAGATATAAAGATTATGTAAAGGCTATAAGGAGCAGTAAGAAGATGCAAGAAACTATAAACTATAAGCCAAATCCTCCCAGTCACCCAAAAAAAAGCAGGGCCATCATACACCTTTCCTTTCTTTCTCTCTGTTTTTGCTAAGTCTTGAGCCAGAAAAAGGTTCCTACATTTTCTGTGGGGAAATTATTAAGCCACCCTACCGTAAAAAATTATAGTCGGATACTTACATTGTGTGAAAATCATAATTAAATGATCATGTTGTTAAAATATATTTAAAAGTCCAATATTATGTGGAAACTATTTTAAGGAGATAGTTTACTGTTTTTGTTTTCATCTTTTACTCTAAACTTTTCATATTTGCATATTTTATCCCAATACTTAAACTTACTTTTGAAAATTTTATTTTTGTGCATGTGATATTATGCTCAGAAGTACTACTTGGAGCCGTCTTTCAAATGAAATCATCGCCATATGACCAAAAATAATTAAGTTAATTAAGATCATTAATAATTAATTAAGCTAATTAATTGTGTTCATGCTTGAATCATCTTTTACTTGTCATGCAGCCAATTATTCATATATTGTGCATATTCGAGAAAGAACCGATTCAGTAGCACCACAATTAAATTGTATCACTAACTTAATTTCAGAATTAAAGGCAAAATTAGCCAAAACTAAGACTGAAGTTAAGGAAATAAAGAAGTAATATCTGTCATTCATCGTTCTTTGATCAATGAGATTAGACATATGAAAATATGATTTAAGTGCTAGTAGTCCATTTTAGCACGAATATCCTTCCCAAGGCCTAAACAATAAAAATCAATTTCCTTTACATAATATAAAAATTCAAAAAAAAGTAGGAGAAAAATCAACTGAAAAATCAATTGAAAAATCATTTGGAAAGGTAGAGAAAAAAAGAAGAGGATGAAGTATAAGTAGTACAATCTTGAAGAATTACATAATATGCTTGATAAAGAACAAAACCCAGAAGAGTTAAATAAAATCATGGGTGTAATAGTTAAAAAACAAGATATATTATCTGAGGACAATGAAGACACAAATGATGTCCAGTTAGAAGAAGAATTATATTAGCAAATGAACTTAGTTAAATTATAGGATCCTAAGGTTGTTTTTTTAGGATAAATTAGGAGGAAACTAGATAAAAAATTTGGTAACATGGTATCTGACGGAAAAATCAGTAAGATTGGCCAAGAACTCAGCATAGACGAAATTGAGTCCATTCTAGTTAATAAATAGTCCTGAAACCTGAAGAATTTGGTGAATTATCTAGAAGAAATACCCATTTTATGAGATCTAGGTACATTCCAGTAGGACTGTAACGCCCCCAAATTAAACATGTATCATTGTTTATATTCTCTTTAATAAAACACTCAATTGTAATCTGATAAATTTAATGATAGGGGTATTACCGCCATCCAAAAGGACATGGCTTGAAATGTGAGTCCTATAAATGACATAGTTAAGCATAGCCTCAATCATACACCTTCACATATGATCAACTGTTCACAACTATATTAACCAATGTAGGGTTTATAGACCATAAGAAAATAATTCACCATTTACTGAAGAATTCAAAATACAACTTTAAAGTATGCATATACCGTATTACTTCTGATCCATCCGGATTTTCTTACTTCACTTATTCTCTTTAATTGATTTGCTAGCATAAGGGCAATTCTCTGAGCATTTACCTAAAACAAAATATGAAAAACATTTCGAACTGTGAGCCAAAGCTCAGTACGTGCATTCCTGTATTGATAAATGATCTTTAAATAAATGATTTGGGCAGCCGCCTTGCAATTCAATTTAAGTTAAAACAGGAAATAAGATAAATATAAAGCTATATTGCTAGTTATTATCTGATAGTGAACCCCTTGATACTGTTACGATCTATGGATAGGTGTATACCTGCCAAGCCGATCGGGGACCTGGTCTGAAGCCGCATGGGTAACTGTAGGGCAAATGCCCTATAGATGATAATTGACGGGGTCACGAATTAACTAATAAATCATTGTGTAAACTGATTCATTGATGTACTTACCAAAACATGGTAACGCTGATAAATACACTCTGATTTCTAAAGATACAGGCAATGGACATACCTGAAGTCTTTAAAATGATATTTCACTTGATAATGCGTATGCACAATGAAAAATGATAGACTACGCCCCGATTCTGATAAAGAAATGTAATTATAGGTAAATGTAGTTAGTAAACCAAATTTACTGACATAATTTGTAACTTTAATGGAAATTAATTAAGTAAGAAGGCTTCAACAATGCCACAAATTGAAATCTCATTTAAAATAATGCAAATCCATCGCTTCAAACTAACTTGCATGATCAAAGACAACTCAACCTTAGCATGCTTTCGTGCTTAGCCAACAAATTAATACCTCAAAAGTAGCTCTTACCATTATCAAAATAGGATGATCAATAAACAAAATCAGAATCAAAACCAAAATATAACAAATCAATAAGATAAGGTTAGGGTTTACCTCACTTGGTGATTAAAAGGGAGAGATGAAGATGATGCTTGATGTGGGAGGCGTTTGGGTGGATGATGGCTGGCTGGTGGCTGGAAAGTGGCTGGAAGGTGGTGGATCAGCCACGAGAAGAAGGCAGCCATGTAAGAGGGAGAAGGAAGGGTGAGTGGATGAGAGAGGAGGATGGCTAGATCACTAACTTGAGTAAGCAAAATACTTGGCTGAAAATTAAAGTAAAAACACTTGGCTGAAAATGTAAATCCCCAAAATAATATATTTGCTAATTATAATTAGGGTTTATGATGGTAATTAGCTAAACAAATGGATTAGGAACTTGTTGGGCCAAAATTGGCCCTAAATGAGTTCGGATTCGGAAAGTAAATTAAATCGAGTGCGATAAATTAAATTTGTTTTTCTGAAACTTGAAATTAAATGTGATATCATGAGGAAAAAAAATAATTTAATCTTTTAAATCATAATTATCAAGGCCTAATATCAATTTCTCTGAAAAATTATTTTTGGTAAATGAAACTCGAATTGCAAAGTGGAGCCCCAAATGAATTCTCCCAACCGGGATGATTAAATGAGATAAATAAATGTAAAAAATTAATAATATGACTTAATTAAATAAATAAACATGATTTAGGGTCGGGATATTACAAGGATGTACAACCCATTTTTCCTTTGGGTTCATCCCCAGGAAAACCACATATTTTGAAGAAATTGACCTCACCCCAATTAGCCAAACGGGATATATCTTAAATATCGATAGAGCTCCTAATAGAGAAGAAATATTTGAGCATTGGAAAAGAGGCATGAATAGTATTCTGAACTTGAATACCACATAATCTATTAGGAATTTCCTAAACTATGTTGAACATAATTTTCTGAAATGCAGGTGATTGGTATGGTTCATTATATGAAGAAGGTAAAAATGTATTAAGCATGATGGAAACACTAGCTGTTATATTCAAAAAATTATGTAAGCAAATCAAAACTGAATTTATCATAGCTAAACTTGATTCTAAAGAAAAAGTTAGAGAATGGCAAAGAAAGATTAATAACATAGAGCTTTGAAACATGAGATATATGAGAACTTACACTACTAAATTTAGTCAATATTATTACAAAATTATGCATAATGAAATCAATCTTGGTATGTTCTATGACAAATTATCATATCCGATAAATTCCATAATCAATGGAACGTACATAGCACGGCTTGAAAAGCAGCTGTCATTAATATCCTTGGAGCCAAAATCTCTTATTTAAGAAAATGGATCCATAATCAATGTCTTGATCTCCAAAAGTAAAATAAAATGAAGAAACAGTTTCTAACTTATTGGAATTCTCCTCATTAGTGGGGACGTGAACCTGAGAAGAGAAAAAAAAGAAAATTCTACAAGAAAAAAGAGCTTTAACAAGTAAAGAGGTGAGAAATAGAAAAGAAAATATTATAAGAAATCGAGCCCTAAAAACAAAGATTTTTTAGTAAAGCTACTTATTGTCCTGTCGAGAAAAACGATTGTAAATGCTACGCATGCGGAGAAGTAAGTCGTTATGCAAACGAATGCAAAAATAGGAAGAATAAAAAGCTTATAGAAACCTTGGATAGTTTAGATTATTTTGAGCTTAATAAAAAAGAGGAACTAGACCTAACTCTGAAAAACAACAAAGGAACTATTGAGATTGTACTAGAGGATGAATATAAAGAGAGTGATAATGAAGAAAGAGTCACATGATAGAAAGTGGTTCAATTAGTTTTGATGATCTTTAAGGAGAAGAATTTGTTGTAGATAATGACAATGAAAATATCAAAGAAGATTGAATCCTTCCTATAATTCAGAAAGATATGATCTATAAAACATCCATCTTTCTATTAAAGAGCAAGTACATATGCGAAATGATCGAAAAAGATCTAGAAATAAAATCTTCTGAATATGATGTGGTATAAGTTAATTTCATTAATTAGGAAACATCCTTAAGCACAACAAAGATAAAAAGTACAGGTATATCCATGTTGAAAGTGTCCAAGTTCAAATTTGTAACACCCGCATTCTTTATTTTTCATCAAGATGAGTATATTGCCTTTTTACATTATAAAATCGTATTTTTAATAACTATACGAGTTAAACTATTATTGATGTGCTTATGTAAGTAATTAAGGTATATTTTCCTCCTCTGCTTTATTGTTCCTTTGTTCTTTAGCTACAACTTCTTGCTTTGCTTATGTATCTTGCTCATTTCTGGCTGTTATGTTCTCCATTTCCCCATTAAATATTTTTCCAAAACCCTCTTCCATAAATTGTTTTCTCAAAATTGTGTTTTTGTGGGTCTCTTGGAATCAGCCTCCCTACGGGTAGGGATATCGGTAGGGGTAAGGCTGCCTACATCTGGATCTCCCCAGACCCCATGAAAGTGGGACCCACACTGGGAGGTGGTGGTGGTGGTGTTGTTGTTATGTGAGTAATAATTTTATTAAAAGAATATTCTTTTCGCTATTAATATTATTATGAGTTCGAAAATGTTATGATGATTTTTAGTAAACGTTAATAAGGATTATTAACGGGTACTAAACCGAGTAGGAACCCGAATGCGATTAGGTTGTCAACCCTAGAATTCGTTTCGTTAGTTATTAAATCGAACCTTGATGTATTTGGGAACGAATGATCGACAAGCAATTGTATTAACGATTGGGTTTAGAATAAGAGGTAAGAGATTAGACTAGCGATTTTAGTTGATTGAGCAATTGACCAAAACAACAAAAAAAAGAAAAAGAAAAAAAAGGAACAAAAGGGGGTCGAGGCTCCCCTTTCTCGGACCAAAATCACGCAGGCAAGGGGAATTCCCAAAACCCCAGCCCTGACCCCCCAGCAGCACAGAGAAGAAGGCGGAGAGAGAGAGGCGGAGGAGGGGCGACAACGGCGGCGGTGGGGCCATCCCGGTGTGCACGCTAGCCCTGCGCCTCCTCCACGAGCCCGACCCAGCCACGACTGAGCGAGAAAGAGAGAGGAAGAGGGAGATTAAGTGAAAGAGTGAGGGAGCGGAAAGGGTTCGAGGCTAGCGCGACCTATTGCCGGCGACTGTCGCGACTGAGGTAGGCGACCAGGAGGCGGTTGGGTGTGACACTGGCGATGAGGCATAATCGAAGGAGGGCTAGGATCAAATCGAGCAAGGCTGATTCGAACTAGGTTGCAAAATGGGTCGAATTGGGGTCCGATTTCGCGTGAGTCAGGGGTGGATTGGGTTTGTTCGTGTGGTCAGGGAGCGAGGAGACAAATATGGGAGTTTGCAAGCACCTAGGGTCAATGCCCAAAGCCCTTCGAATGAACTCCTAGTTTGGAATCTAGATGGGTGTTTCTCGCCTCTTAAGTATTAGTAATTTCAAAACGTTTTAACCCTTAAGATGAGATGTATGTTAGTTTGAGGTTGATTAGGCTGATCGAAATTGTGAAGTGATTATTTATGTTAGTTTCATTGAATATACATGCATGTATAGCTTAACATGTTTGATTGAATTCAGGCCTAGATTATGCATGCTAATTTGGTTAGTTCGTGTTTACAAGTGAAATGACCTAAGCACGCTTTAATTCAATGCATGTTAATTTAGTTAATTCGTGCTGGAAATCGGCTTTAACAGAACCTAAGAATGTTTCCAATCTATACATGTCAAGTTTAGTTAATTAATGCCTGAAAGTAACTTCGAAATAGCCTAATAATGCTTCGAATCGATAAATGTTAGCTTAGTTAATTAATGCTTGAAAGTGGCTTCGAATCGATATATGTTAGTTTAGTTAATCCATGCTTATAAGTGGCTTTGAGATAACCTAAGAACGTTTTGAATCGATGCCCATTAAATTAACTAATTCATGATTGAAAGTAGCTTCGAAACAACGTAAGAATACTTCGAACCGATGCATCTCAAGTTAGTTGATTCAAGTTTGAAAATGGCCTTTCAAATGACATAAGAATGCCTTAAGTCGATGCATGCTAATATGGTTAATTCATGCCTAACATGACCTTGAAAACGACACAGTAATCTTGGTTAGTTAAAACAGATACGTAAGCCTTAATGCGACTAAGTTATACTTTAAAAATGACACGAATTAGGCATGCTTATTGCTTTGAATCGATGCTTGTTAAATCAGTTGATTCGTACTCGAAAGCAAGTTCGAAAAGAACTAAGAATGCCTTGAATCGATGTCTGTTAAGTTAGCTAAATCATGTTTAGAAGTAGCTCCTAAAACGGCCTAAGCATGTTTGAATCAATGCTTGTTAAGTTAGTGAAATTATGCTTGAAAATGACTTGAACCTGGCATGCTTACTTCCTAATTGTGGAATATGAATGCAAGCTAGTTTCACACTCTATTAACTTATTTCAGTTCATTAGGCACTTCATTTGAGTCAATGCAATGTAGATATATGTGCATGTATATGTTGATATATGCCGTGGTGTGTCGATGAATGGTTGCTGCTCGCTCGGTAAGTTTATATGTAGCTATTTCATTTGACTTTTATGATAATATGCTATGGTTATGGAATTGAAAATCGAGTTGGTGGTCAGATAGCTTGAGGATGAACTAATGAGAGTTTTGAGGTTCTTTGTGGTCGGTGCTGTGTGAGAAGGGAGTTTAGGTTGTGATTAATTGTAATCGCGTGGATTGCGAGGCCATGTGTGGCTTATTCTGCTAAGTTGTTTATGACTTGTTTGAATGTGTTACGTGTAAACTCCCTTCCTTTTATATTATTAAGTTTCACCTTGCGAGTGAGGATGAGTTTGAAAAAGAAAGTTCTCATGGTTCTAACTTATAGTACCCATAACTATTAGCAATCGATGGCCTATTTTAACCACACGAATATAGTTTTGGGAGTGAACTCATTAGAACGGGGGAATTCATAAGGAAATTAAAAAAAAAGAGAGTGCATCGTATGAAAAAGGATTTCGCTGTGAGAGGCAGCAAACTTATTAGTTGTTATGGCCATACGCTTTAAATTGGCTAAGATAATGTGCTTAGGGACAATAAGATGGAGTGAACCTGCTTGAACGGGGGAATCCCTAGCCTAGGGAGTAATCCCGGTAGTGGGAAGCCCTAGAGACCCTGACGAGGGTTAAGGTCTAAAAGTTAATTGCCATCTCGGGAGTAAGAGCTTAGCGTGAGTGATAGTCTCACTAGGGGTTGAGAATAGATCTCACCCAACCAGCACATTCTGATGATCTTATACCCAGAGTATTTTCCTAATAAGTAAGAAAAGTAGTCGGCGTTTTGCTTTTTTAAGTATTTCAAAAAGAAAGTTTTTAAGAGTCATTATAGGACCAATACGAAAGAGATTCTTTTAAGAATATGAGCCTTAAAGAGGCTAAAAAAAGAGCTTTATGAGCCTCAAGAGGTTAAGAAAAGAGTTTTTATGAGCCTAAAGAGGCTAAGTAAAGTGTTTTCCTTCTTTTTGTGCATATCATGTGATTAAGATTCTAAGTACAGTAGGAATGAATTTTCAAGTACATAATGGCCATATCCTTGTAATGCATCGAACATATGAGTTTGAATGTGCATGTTTAGCTAAAGAAAGCTCCTTCCATAACCTCTACTTCATGTGTTTAAGCATCTCGTATGAGTGAATTAGATAGATAAAACATAAATCACGAATTATATCACATAACCTATGAAAGAAAGTTCTGTGCTTAGCCTTGTTGCTTGCTTATGTATTCGACTGCTTGTTAGTGAAGGAATTTAGTCATTCAGGGACCTGAAAATGGGTTTGAGTGGTTAGAATGAGGTTTATGGATAGTGATCCTTCCTTGGGGACCATGATATCCTAATATGATAATAAGGTATGAATACATGATATGTGACTATTAAAGATATTACTACCCACAACGGTTTTGATTTTAAGGAGTCGGGGAATACTCACTGAACGTGTGGTTGCTCATTCCATTACTCTTTTCTCTTTTTTCCCCAAGTTTACATTATGATAAGTAGAAGCCAAGTCACTTATACCAAGATGAAATTTATCCTTGCTTGCAAGGTATCATGTGTGCCAATTTGAAGGGGGTCTTACATGTTTAACGAAGTCATGTAATGTATTCCTAGAATTATAAATGTTTGTAAATAGGTATTCTAGTTCATGTAGTGCATTCGGTTTAGGAATCCCTCTGTATGGCCATATGAGCTAACCATCTAATTTTTCAGTTGTCCTTTTTGCTAAGATCAGTTATGTTTTATGATGTAAACCTAGCACTCCGGTTGTATGAATTGTTGAATTGTATCTTTCACTTCTCCTGTGTTAATGAACTATATTATTTGATATACTCTGAACGAGTTGCTCATTGAGTTATGAACTCTAGCGTGTAGCCGTTGAGCTTATTTTAGAATGTTTTACGCCTCCGTTGATTGCAGGGGTTTATTATAAGACTTTTAGCCTGGAAATAATCCGTTTTTAGGGGAAACTCTATCCGCTTTGCCCTAGAAGTTAAGTAAGAAGTAAGAAACGTAACTCTCCTGGCCTTAGGGGCTGGGGGTGTTACATTGATGGTATCAGAGCAAGGTCCTGCAACCACAGGCCATGACCTGTGTCTTGTATTTCATTTAGTTATCTAGGGATGCGTTCATAATAATGCGATATATGCTTGCTTTGGTGTGCAAATGTGAGTTTTATATGAATGTTAGCATGTTTAGCTAGTTAGGTGCGGCTTGAGTGAGCTCACTAATCGAGTGGATGAACGAATTGCTAATAATATAAGCCGAATCACTTGCATTCTCGTAGATGAGCTAAGTGTTAGCTCAGTCAACATTGTTATGTGTGTGCACCGTGGTCATTTTAATCGAAAGTTTAACGAACATATGATTTGAATTCAATGATTGAAAAAGTCTTAACTCTAGGCTCATATTTACCCCTAAAGTACGATTTGCTCCTCGGGCTCCATAATGAAGTGAGCAGACGTACTCAAAGGTTGGTAGAGAGAGAGCCAGAAGCAGTTAAACTATCTTCTTTTGAAAACCTAAGGACCTTAAAAGTTAGAGTCTTCCGATTAGTGAGTTAGGGTTGTGCCTTCGCATTAGAAACCTTTCTAATTGTTTGGTTGGGTCTTATTGTTTCAACTGAAGGCTCGCATTTGCTTTGCAATAATGCTTGGGTTAACCCTACGAGGTTAACTCTCTGTGTGTAATCAAATGATTTTGAGTATCCACCTGCCAAGGTGTATGCATTATCGGCTGTTTTAATGATGATTTGTTGCAAGTGATTGGAGGCAGCTTTCTATGATCGAAAATCTCACTAGGTGATACCCCCTATATGTGAATTTGGAATTGTAAGAAATTAAATAAGATTTCGATATGCTTGGATAGAAATTAAGCAATAGTAGTGCATTTCTCTTGACCATTGCATGAAAATTGTCCTCATTGTCTAGCTCGATGCTTGTTGCCATCTGTACAATGATCTTGATGTCCTATATGAAATTGGTAGTGTCCTGGCTATATTTTAACTATGCAAATACAGTTTTGGGAGTGAACTCGCTAGAACGTGGGAATCCCTAAGGAATTTAAATAAAAAGAGAGTATGTTGTATGAAAAAGGATTTCGCTTGAGAGGCGGTAAACTTATTAGCCGTTATGGTCATACGCTTTAAATTGGCTAAGATAATGTGCTTAGGGATAATAAGATGGCAGTGAACCTATTTGAATAGGGGAATCCCTAACCTAGGGAGTAATCCTAGTACTGGGAAGTCCTAGAGGCCCTGACGAGGGTTAAGGCCCAAAAGTTAGTTCCCATCCCGGGAGTAAGAGCTTAGTGTGACCGATAGTCTCACTAAAGGTTGAGAATATATCTCACCTAACCAGCACATTCTGATGATCATATGCCCAGAGTATTTTCCTAATAAGTAAGAAAAGTAGTCGGTGTTTCGCCTTTTTAAGTATTTTAGAAAGAAAGTTTTTAAGGGTCATTATAGGACCAATACAAAAGAGATTCTTTTAAGAATATGAGCCTCAAAGAGGCTAAGAAAAGAGCTTTATGAGCCTCAAGAGGCTAAGAAAAGAGTTTTTATGAGCCTAAAGAGGCTAAGTAAAGTGTTTTCGAAAAAAGAAAGAAGGATTTTTGTGCATATCATGTGATTAAGATTCTAAGTGTAGTATGAATGAAATTTCAAGTACAACATGGCCATATCCTTGTAATGCATCAAACATATGAGTTTGAATGTGCATGTTTAGCTAAAGAAAGCTCCTTGCGTAATCTCCACTTCATGTGTTTAAGCATCCCGTATAAGTGAATTAGCTAGATAAAGCATAAATCACGAATTATATCATATAACCTATGAAAGAAAGTTATGTGCTTGGCCTTATTGCTTGCTTATGTGTTTAACTGCTTGTTAGTAAAGGAATTTAGCCATTCAGGGACCTGAAAATGGGTTGGAGTGGTTAGAATGAGGTTTATGGATAGCGATCCTTCCTTGGCGACCATGATAGCCTAATATGATAGTAAAGTATGAATACGTGATATGTGATCATTAAAGATATTACTGTCTGCAATGGTTTTGGTTTTAAGGAGTCGGAGAATACTCACTGAGCATGTGGTTGCTCATCCCATTACTATTTTCACTTTTTCCCCAGGTTTGCATTATGACAAGTAGAAGCCAAGTCACTTATGCCAAGATAGAGTTTATCCTTGCATGCAAGGTGTCATGTGTACCCATGTGAAGGGGGTCTAATGAAGTCATGTAATGTATTCCTAGAATTATAAACGTTTGTAAAGAGGTATTCTAGTTCATGTAGTGCATTCGGTTTAGGAATCATTCTGTATGGCCATGTGAGCCAACCATCTAATTTATCAGTTGTCATTTTTGTTGAAATCAGTTACGTTTTGGGATGTAAACCCTAGTACTCCAATTGTGTAAACCGTTGCGTTGTATCTTTCACTTCTCCTGTATTAATGAACTATATTGCTTGATGTACTCCAAGCGAGTTGCTCGTTGAGTTATGAACTCCGGTGTGTAGCTGTTGAGCTTATTTTAGAATGTTTTACGCTTCCGTTAATTG
The DNA here is from genome assembly GCA_029747015.1 of Carnegiea gigantea. Taxonomy (NCBI): domain Eukaryota; kingdom Viridiplantae; phylum Streptophyta; class Magnoliopsida; order Caryophyllales; family Cactaceae; genus Carnegiea; species Carnegiea gigantea. The sequence continues at coordinate 248,375 of JAKOGI010000368.1, read as the reverse complement.
CAGGGATTTATTGTAAGGCTTTTAGCCTTAAAATTGTCAGTTTTCAGAGAAAACTCTGTCCGTTTCACCCCAGAAGTTAAGTAGGAAGTAAGAAAACGTAACGCTCCTGGCCTTAGGGACTGGGGGTGTTACAAAATTACACCATTACAATATTATAGCAAAGATACTGATCTTTATGCTTTGCTCTGTGACATCACACATATCAAATTTAATAATCAACTTATCATAGGGATTAAGACCAAATGTAATGGATTGGTAGGATTCAATTGCCGACCTAAACATTATGTGAGTCTAAAAGATGAATTTGCCAAAAACTTCCTATCTTTAAGATAAAAACAATTGGAATGGATATGAAAAGAAGAGGTCACCCACTAATAATATCTTAAAAAATAATCTACCAATTAGATAATCCTATCGATCCAAAGGCTGAGATAACACTAATAGAAGTATAAATGTTTGAAAGTCCTACTCCAATGCAAAAAATTCAAACAATATCCAATCAAAAAACTGCTCTTAGGTGCTCCACTTTTTGCAGAAATAATTTTTAAAAGACCATGTTATTAGAATGTATTATGAGATTCACAGTATTATTAGATAATTATTAAAAGGGTACTTTTTGGTGACAAATGTGTAAATGTCGATGAGCTTTTATTGTATGATACAAATGCCCTTATCAAAACTCGCAAAGTGTAGGCAAGTGTTTAATTAACCCATACTAGAATTCTAAAGGCCATCAAAATAAATTCATCCCCTCTCTCTCTCCCCCCCTCTCTCTCTGCTTCAACTCCAAACATTATCTCCCCTTCAAATTGGAAAACCCAAATTGGAAATCTAAAGACCACCATTCAACAAAGAAGAGCAAGTGAAGAGTTCTATAATCTGCAGCTGGAAGCTAAGTGAAATCAAAGGTTTCTGCAATGGTAAGTAGTGTTTAAAACCCTAATTTTATTGTAATTTGATGGTTTTGTTGCTATGATTATCTGACAAATACTTGGTTTCATTTTTGTTGCTACGGTTAATGTGGGTTGATTATGTAATTGTAAGCCATGTAATGAGAATTTTTATTGGTTTGTTGGGTTTATTAGGTTAGGGGTTATGAAATGCGTTGGTCATAAAAAACCTAATTGACAAGTTAGGGCTTTGTTTAAGCTAATTAACTCAATGACTGTGTTGAATATGTAATGGATAGGCATTTAATCAGTCTGTGGTTGTGATGGGTGATGTTGAATTGCATGTTCTATATTTAAATGAGTTGTTATGGTTAATTGTGTGGTGGTTTAGTGTAGCTGACATGATTATAGCAAGTTACCATTTGCTTAACAGGGTGGTAGATGTTTGGTAGTTAGGTATAAGGACATAATGATTTCACTCCGGGATATTAATATTGATAAGTATCGAAGTATTGACATGTTTAGGGATATGACGTCTTCAACTAGGGAAAATGCAGTCAAGTTGCCTAAGTTTCTTGGTTCTAGATGGTATCCTCCTAGCAGAGAAAACCAGAGCTGGCTACTTAGCACAGATGGTGACTATATTATGTTAGCTAGTCACTAGGAGAAAATGAAAAAGAATATTGCCATCCCTTTATACATTATAGAGCTCACTGAGGCAAATAGTTTGCATAAGCTAGTTGAAAGTTTGGATAAGTTAGATGAAGTCAACCAGAGAGCCTAAGACTAAACGTAACCCAAACCCAACCCCAACCCCAAGCCCAAGCCCAACATAACACTGAGCCTACACTTAGTGAAGCTGGGACATGGGCTGACGATTTAATAGTTTCCCCTTCTACTGAGAATGTGGTTCTTAGTGGAAACTCTTCAAAAACCTAACCCAAGGTATCTTGAACCGCTGTAAGTAGACCTAAGAAGTTGCTAATTAGGAGATTCATACTAAGGGCAGTACAACATTCTATAATACCATTACAAGTTGATGAGGGCCTGCACTATAATTCAACAAGTTCTAAAAGCTCTTATTTCTTGAAAGTCACTCCTTCACCAAACTCAGCTCGTACCATAAAAGGCCCAGCCTCACCTTCTTAGAAAATGTCCTCTTGACCTATGGCTTCCCAACCTATTACCTCTATGACCTCCCAAGCTGTAGCTTCTCTTAATAGGCCCAGAAGGCCTTCGACTAGATCTTAAAGTACCCATCAAAACCCTGATTCTCTAACTCCATCCCTTGTAAGCAGCCCTTCCTAACATGTACCTACAAAAAACAGCCCCTCCCAGTAAATCTACAGCCCTAGAAGGTCCCTTACTAGATCTCAAACTATCCCCATAACCCCTAATTCTCCAACTTCTACACTTGCACAAAAGTCCCTCCTAAATAGTAGTTGCACAGAAAAGCCCTTCCCAGCAAATCTGCAACCCTAGAAGGCCTTTGACTAGCTTGCAAGCTACCCCTAGCCCTTCAAAAAGGAAAGATACAACTAAGGATACTTCAGAACCAAGGGAAGACTTTAATTTGGGGATGGTGATGGTTGATTTATTAGGCCTACATGATTTTGATATGTACTCATTATACTAACCACAAATAGCAAAGATTGATGTGTTTGATAGTGAAGTGAAAGAGAATTTGGGGCAGCAGATGATGAAGAGAGTGACTATGATAATAGTGAGGATAGTGACTTTAGGGAGTGTCAATCATATGAGTTTGAGGAGTCTGAGAGCTTCTCATTGGATGAGAAGGATGATTTGGAGCTGGAAAATGAGTCATTAGATGATATTGGCTTAGGGATTGACATACAGTTGCACATGACCTTAGGACATGTTCATATTAATGATGATGTTGGTGAGAACATCCTAATTGTCAAAAAATGGCTAAGGTATCCAGGCAAAGCAAGCTGTGCACTAGAAATAAGGATGGGAAGGTGAGCTTAATTGTTAGTGATATCTTCACAACTAACGAGGAGTTGTTGAATGTGATGAAGAATTACTATGTTTAGCATAGTATTACTTTAAGGAAAATCAAGAGTACTAGATGCAGATATAAACAAAAGTGTATCAACAATAACTGTCCATTCAAAATCTATACAGATGTGTTTGTTGATAAGTGTACTTGGATGATTAGGTCATTGATTGAGAGTCACAAGTGTTCTAATGCACAGTTTAATAAGCATGCCTCATCCAGATGGGTTGCATCTAGACTGCTGGATGACTTCAAAGACAATCCAATATGGATAAGGAGACAACATAGAAAATTCTAACGAGGAGATTTGGGATGGCAATTCTTGATTACACTCGCTGGAGGGCGAGAAAATTAATGAAAGATATGGTTGAAGCCAGATATGACGAAGGGTATAAGGTACTGTATCAGTACATGAATGTGTTTAAAGAAAGAAACCCTGACTCTATGTTCTATCAACTGGAAGGATGAGGACTCTGGTAAGAATCCATCTTTTAAGAGGTGTTAGATTTATATAGAGTCAGCCATTGGTGCTTTCAAATAGCACTGTAGACCATTCATTGGCATTGATGCCTTTACTTGAAAGGGCCATATAAAGGTATCCTCATCATTGTCATGGGGTTAGATGGCAACAATAGGCAGTATTCCTTAGCTTATGGAGTTGCACCCCAAGAAGACGAAGATGAGTGGAGCTTTTTTCTTCATGGACTAGCAACTGCACTAGATGCATGGGAAAACACTTCTAAGTATACAATCCTGTCTGACAGGCACAAGGTAAACTTAGATCCCTGCACTTTTTTTAATTTTTGTGATTCTCAGTTACTTACTTAATTTGTTATTTATGATGCAGAGCATAATCAAAGCATTAAAGAATGTCATGCCCTAAGCTTCAAGAAGGATATGTGTCCTCCATTTCTATAAAAGCTTTGCCTCAAACTACCCTGGTAGGTGCATATTCAACATATAATCAAAGCTTTCAGTATTTGGCTTTGGTTTCTGCGGTAAATACTAACATATCTTTTATTCCCTTCCCCTTAAAATGGTGAAGGTGCATGATTTCGTTGCTTCTTTTATATTGCTGCCAATGCATACCCAGAATTTATTTTAAAAAAGATAATGGAGAAAATTAAGGAAAAGGACATTTCTATTTTTCATTTGTTAAGAGACAATGAGCCCTTGGAACAATGGGCAAGGTTTAAGTTTTATCAGACACTTAAGCTAGATGACAACACAAATAACTTCGTTAAGAGTTTGAATAATGTAATTGTGAAGCATAAGAGATAGCCAACCTACACTATATTAGAAGAGATTAGAAAGCTTTATCGGGGCTAGATTTGAAGAGGTTTTAGATGTCAGCTGATGGGATGGTAAAGTGACACCATTTGTAGAGAAAAACCTTAAACAACTTAAGTTAGAGTTCAGAAACTGTAGTAACTTAGTGCCAGCTAGGAGGGGGGAGTCTGATGCTAGAGAGGGATCCACAAATTTCACTGTGAAGTTGGGGGACCAGTATTGTGATTGTCAAAGGTGGCAATTTAGTGGCTTACCCTGTAAGTATGTTGCTAGGTGCATTCTTAGCCTAAATCATGAGCTAGTTGATTATTGTTGTGATTGGTTTCATGTTGAGAGGTATGTGAATCTTTATGATGGCATAGTACACCCCATTCCTGACTCATGCTTTTGGGGGGAGTGTACATTGCCTACTTTGGATCCCCCTTTTGAACTTAGGAAAAGGGGAATGCCAGAGAAGCACAAAAGAAAGAAAAGCAAACTTTCCATCCCTCAACAAATGTCTTCCATACATTTGAATGGCACTGAAAGGGGCAAGAAGGGCAAGCAAATAGGTCATAACAACCTAATATGTTGGAAGCCAAGGGATAAAATGGTAAACTTAAATATAAGAAAAAGCCTCGACAGAAGACTAACAATCTAGTTAGCAGGCCAAAAAAGATCCAAAAAGTCAGCCAAGCTTCTATCTCAGTAGCTACAGTATCAAGGGTTCCAACTCAGTCTAGCCAAGCTATTTAATTCACATTTGTTATATTTTGTTAGCTTCAGCTTCAACTTGTTGCATAAGCTAGTTGCAGTTGTAATCATTTTGGTGGTTGTATCTAGATAATGTTATAATTAATTTTATTTCAGATGGATGTTAGTACATGGATCAGCATAACATTTTGTGTATGACAAGTACATGTATGGATGCACAGAAGATTTTCTTAGATTTAAAGTGCAACTTAACAAGATTTATATGTAACCAGGTTTCAAACTCAGTTCAAACATGCATTTACATGCTTCGTATTTAGCATATTAAATATTGCTTCTTCCTAATGAATCTCAAAAAGCATTACACCCACAACAGGCATTACAATTTGCCACATACAATATCTAAACAAACACAAGTCCCTAAAGTCCAGGATAACAACCAACCTTGCATAAAACCACCTTCCATATCCAAGTTCACCATCACACCTACAACAAATTATAATATTAATACAAGTGCAAGCAATACAATTATACCAATCTCTAACATAACTAGGATGCTCTACCCTTTCTCTAGTATTTTGAACATCATCTTTAACTCCTTTAGCTCATGCTTCACTGCCTCAATCTCACTTAATAATCTTCTTTCCATATTTAGGTTTTCTTCATCAACCCAACCTAAAAACTTATTGCCTCTCAAACACTTAACATACGCTCTACCTGGGTTTTGGCTTAACTGTGACACCTTTCCCATTCCTTGAACATTGCACCTTGGGCACATGACAGTTTCTTATTCATACTTCTCCTCAAAGAAGTTGATCCTTGCATTTTCTCCTTCAGATCTGAGTACATCAACATTAAGTCCATTCAATTCCACCAACTTTATGATTGAAAAAAATTACAACCAATAATTCAAACCACTAAATAATTCAATTACGACTGCAAATATCTAACAATTCTTGAAGAATGCCTGTTGATACTCCAACAAGAGTAAGGAAACAACACAGAGAGAGTAAGAGACAAAAGAGGGTCATACAAAACTGGGGACTGCTTCGTAAGTTACAACAACAAACAGAGGGGGGAAAAAATTTACCTTCTCCTGCCTTGCTTCAATGGTGTTCTTCAAAAGTGGAGAAGAAGAGAGAACTTTGAAGATGAGAGAAATGGGAAATTAGGCGAGAAGATAGATATTTAACATAAAAAAAAATACCGTTACACCTCAATTCTTTCTGGAAGGATATAATTGGAACATTCAATTAAAATTACAATTTCCACCAAAAACTCATCAGCATTTGCACATTATCACCGGAAAGTACCCTTTTAATAATTATCTGACAGTACTGTGCACCTCAAAATATATTCTAATAACATGGTCCCCTAAAAATTATTTCCATAAAAAGTGTGGTACCTCAAAGCAGTTTTTTTAAAATTCGATCTGCACGAAATAAAAATCTATAGGTCTTGGATATATAACTTTTTCAATCCTGTAAAAATCAATAAGAAAAACATAATAAAAATTGATGAAAATAGTAAAATCACCATTAAATCCCAATTATTAAGAAGCATGAGTGCAAGATCAGAATGGGAAGAAGGATCTTCGACAGCTAAAAAAGTGCTTAAAGAAGATAATACAACTAGTATGACCAGTGAAATGAGTAGAATGAGTTTTGAATCTACAAGACACAGTGTTAACCGAAGTATTAGTCTAGATTGAAAAGTCAATGAGTACAAAACATGAACTGTTAGTGAGCCAACATGTGAGAAAGAATTAGTCAAAAATATGACTATGAAGATATGTTATGAAGTCACAAATACACATCTAATAGAATCTATATCCCAATAAATGTATGTTTAGCAGGATATATTAAATATAAATTATGTGCCTAAATAGACTGCAATTGTTCTTTCTATTTTGAAAAAAGTATCTTTATTTTCAGAATTTATGTGAAAGAAAATCAAGATTTCTTTACAAGAAAGGATAGCTAATGATAACATAATGAGCCATAATGAGGGCATAGAAGGGTTATCAATAGAAATAAGAGGAGTCTAATATATTATATCAATCCTATGGGGGTACTGATGAACCTTCCCATGACATGATTATTGGAATAATTTTCAAAGACTATATTCTCCATGCACACAGACTATAAACCAAATAATATTCGCAATAAATGGTTACTCAGTCCCTATTGATAAGTTAAATAAGGTTTATGCTCATTAAAAAATTGAATTTACGCATAGCTAGCGTGGGAGAGCATAATACCTGCACAATATGAGATAACATTAACAATCTCACTATTTAAGTTATCTATTGGAGAGCATATTGCTGAACAATAAAGGAAATTATGCAAAAAACTCTACTCTGATAATGCTCTAAACTTTTGGGATAAAGATAAGATATTTGCAAAGATTACTTATTAAATCCCAACACTATTATTTGAGTCAAACAACTGATGTATGCATACAAGATATCCAAGAATTTGATAAACAAAGCAAAGAACTTTTGAATAAAGGGTTAATCGGAAGTAGTAAAAGTCCTCACACCAGTTCTGCTTTCATGGCAAGAAATCATACTGAAGAAAAAAGAGAAAAACTAGAGTGGTAGTCAATTACAAAAAGCTTAATGATAAGACTGTCTTTAGCAGTTATTATATTCTTAACAAAACAGTTCTTTTCAATAGAATTCAAAAAGCCTCTTAGATTTCGAAAATGGATTGCAAAAGCAAATACTGACAGATAAAAATACATGAAGAAAGCATTTCTTTAACTGCATTTAGTGCTCCTCAAGGATATTATGAATGGATAGAAATGAAATTTGTCTAAAAATTGCACCTTAAATATTTGAAAGAAGAATGAATAATATCTTCAAAGATATTAATCACTGTTGTCTAGTTTACAATGATGATATCCTCATCTTTTCTAAGACCATAGAACAATACAAAGATAGTGTTGTAGCTATCACCCAAAGATGTATTGATCATGATATTAGTTTTAGTAACAACAAGTGCATTTATGGTGAACAAGAAATCGAGTTCTTACGCCTAGAAAAAAAATGGACAAATCATTTTACAGAAGTATATTCTAGAAAAAATAGAAAATTTTCCTAAAAATATTAAAGGTAGGAAGAAATTAGAAAGGTTTCTTAGATGCATTACGTATACTTCAGATTTTATTAAAGATTTAACTAAATTGAGAAAAACATTACAACAAAAACTCAAGAAATAAGTAAGTTGGACATAGACCCCTTAGTGATTCGAAGATTGTTTAGAACTTCAAAAAAATGTGCAGAAACCTTCCTGTTCTTAATTTGCCTGATGAGATAGATAATTTAATTCTTGAGATAGATGCCAGTAATGAGCACTGGAATGGAGTACTAAAAATCGAAGAAGTAGAAAACATCTGTAAATATTGTAGTGGAAGTTTAATAAAGAAGAATGCAACTATCTCATGATGGAAAAAGAAATCCTTATAGTCATAAGGGGAATTGAAAAGTTTTTAATCTTTTTAGCCCTAAAATCATTTTTAATTCACACTGATTGCACAGGGATACTTGATTTTGTGGAAAAAAAAAATATCGAATATGCAAGTGCTATGGGCGACTCCTGCGTTGACAATTATGGTTTAAGCAGTTTTCTTTCTCTATCGAACATATACAGGGATCAACGAATTGTTTGGTAGATGGTTTAACTCGTGAACACACCAATGGTGGTCATCAGAGCCGGACTGCTGCCGAAAAAAAAGGAAATTGAAAATGAAATTTCATTACCACTAGAATGGGTTTCTCCTTCTAGTAGAGTCATTATGGGTATTTTGGAATTTCACACAAAAAGTAGATCACGCCTTGGTTTGCTAGCTTTTGCCTATCTTATAGTACAAAGATTCAACCCTTGAGAGTTACTAATGAATCACCTAATGTGTCCTTGTGATATTCAAGAAAAAATAAGTTTTCAATTTCTCATGTTCAAGAAAAATGGTTCAATGAATAGTATGCAGCTTGCATCGACTACTGTCATAATTATTCTTATGATATTTGGGAGTCATGGAGTACTATGATCTTCTTGCCTGATAGATTTGGAGTTGGTGGTATTAGATTTCTACCAAATTTAATCTCTCCATATGACTCCATTATGAAAACTTGAGAATATGGAATGATAACTTGCCTCATGAAAATCTCATATTCAAAGTACCCTTTAAATAATGTATATTTAAAAAGATCCAATGAATTCTTACATCTCCTAATGGTTCAGCAAAAATTCCATGTAATAAAAGTCTGTATGTTGATGTGCGCTGCGCAGTAATTGAGCATGAAAATAGAAAAGTTAAAACTAGCCTATTATCTTGTTCAATTGATTGATTTAGACAATCCCAATGATCAACTATAAAAATGGTTTTCAGAATAACAAGAAGTAGTTAGTGATCCTACTTTCGCAAGAGTCATTAGTTTTTACAACATTTATCATCAAATTTGGGCATTAATTGAACAAGAAAAAAGACTTATGCATTACAGGAACACTACTTTTGTTTATTATAATGATTTCACCAAACATATGAAGATAAATAAAGTAACCTTAGAAGATGTCTTTGATTATCTTTTTGATGTTAAAGCTGGCAAATTCTTATCAGAAAAATGAAAGAAATATCCTCATGAATTATTTGAAAGATGGGATCCTAAGCATTTTCAAATTGATGAATATTTTGATAATTATCTAGATAATGATGGACTGAGAGATAATATTGGAGATGAAGGTATATAGAATGTTAATATGAATGACTAGTCTTGTTAGCATTATAGGCACTGAAAAGTTGTTGAACTATTATTGTGTCAGTTTTTTAAATGTCAAGTCAGTAAAATAATGTAATTTACTATAACCATGTGAGAGTAGTTGTAGTCATATGAAAATATCAGTGTGTGTACTATAGCAATCGAGGTATCAAAGAAGAGACTGAGTGCTTAGAAAGGACATGGTCATTTGAGCATACTTGAGCAAAAGAGAAGTTGAGTATCTCCATTTCTCTATGAGCAAGTATTTCTGATTATCTTAGCGGTCTAAGTCTCTCTTTAACTCTTTCCATTGTAATATTTCTGCTTTCAAGCTTTTAATAAAAGAAGTTTCATAGTAGGGAGCATTTTTCAATCGAATCTTATGTCTTAAATATTATGATTTTCTGATTAAGACTCATTATCCTTAAAAATATTAAAAACTTGATTAGTGACTACATCCGATGTGAGAAACAAAATGGATATATGATGTGCCTGATCTAAGAAAGGTATCGTTGAGATTAACAATCTCTGAAAATTGAAAGTAAGAGGAACGCTAGGGTACAGCGCCGACCAAGCTTAGGTAATGGTCAAAACTCTCTAATTAAACTTTAATGATTTTGTCAAGCATGGTGGACCTTTAATCACAAAAACTATGATATTTATGATATAAGTAGTAGATTGTAATATTTAGGACTAGTAAAGTCATGATAAAGAGTTCAAACATTAATATAAGCTTAGTTTTGTAGAAAAGCCCAAAACTTTGAGTATTTGCGCTTTGAACCCCATTTAGATTAAAAATAGAAATTTTAGAAGTTGTAGATCGAATTTGCAAGAAAAAAACCCAAAGAATCACCATTTCATAAAATATTTATCCCTGCAAATAGTTTACCTAAAATAGTAGGTACTTGAAAACTAAAAAAGTTGTCCCTTAAAAATTATTTTCATAAAATATAGGGCACCCCAGAGTTGCAAATTGCACTATACCTTCCTGTTGTTTTAAATGCAAATTATTCTGTACAATTGGGCGGACACAAGAGCATTTGCATTGATTAGCCTACGGTCTAAAAAGTTTGTTCATGGTCCAAAAAATCCTTTACACTTGCGATCCACTTGGAAGGGGTTCACTTGCTGCTATCTTTTCCTTTTTTTGCCAGTGCATTAATGAAATGGCGTCGTGTCATTTTGGGTCGACTGGTTTTTTTAAAAAAAAACATGACTGTTGGGCTTTTTTCGTTAAAGAAAACAAAAGGTTGTATATGATCATTGGGTTGGTCTAGACAAAATAGAACTGTTGCCCCAGGCCCCACTAGCTATTTTTTGGCCTTTATAATAATTTTTTTTTTAAATTTTGGCTTTGAACTTCTATAAATACTACGCTTGTGAAAAATCATCCACAAAAAAACTCAATCTCACATTATGTAAAAAAATTGTGAAGTGGCAAAAGAGGGTTGTTAGCAAAGTGAAGAGACGATAGAAGTTTGGTATTTTATAAGTAATTCTAGTGATTTAACTTTAGAATTTATTTATATTCATATGTTTGTTTTTGAAATTTCTAATTATATATTTTAATTAATTCATTACTGTTAATTTAATTTTTGTAGATACATTTGAAGGGCAATTCCAACTAATCAGTCCAGTGAAGCAATTTGAAATTCAATTCTTCTAATTCTAAGTTAATGTTAATATTGTGGTTATTTTTCGTAATAGTATTGCTATGTTTATGTGTTAATAAACAATGACATGCTTAAATGTGTTTAGAAAATGATCAAAATAAAATATGGCATTCTTAAATTAATTTACTGTCAAATTTGATTAGTTTTAGTTAACGCATATGTTCAACTAAAATTTTGAATTATAATGATAACTCATATGGGAATTGTTAAGTTATAAAATGTTCAAGTTAATTTAATTTTTTATGTGGTACTATTATATGTCATATCAAAATTATCTATTAGTTGCATGTTAAGAACTATAATGTAGAAGTAATTTAATGTTACCTGTAATTAAGTTTAGCTGATATATGTTCAACTAAATTTTTGTGTGCTATAATAATGTATATCTGAATTGTTAAGCTATGAAATGTTAAACATAATCTTAAAATTTTATGCGTTAATATTATATGTGGTGCGTGCTTAAATATTTTATTAGTCACATGTTAGAAACTTTATTGTTAAATATGTGTTAATGTAATGCTTAAATACTCTACAAGTCACGTCTTGTTTTGTTGTACTAAATGTTGAGCAAATGCTATACTTAAATTAAGTTTAATTTTTAATATCATTATATTAGGGTGCAATTATAAAATTTTAACATGTTCATAGCAAATTTTGATACGTTAGCAAATAAGTCAATACGTTACAAAATTAAATGAATAATTTGTTAGCAAATTATGTAAATTATGTGAATAAATGAGAGGAAATAATGCAAGTTATGACGCAACAAAATTGTTCCATGTATCTAGGCGGCCATGTAGATCCTAATAACTCATGTTCATTTATGAGTTTACTTGATGGAGATGGTGAACTAGAAAATGTCGAGCGCAATGACACAAATGTGCCTACTAATCCCCACATGCCATATCCACCATATCCTCCACCACCAAACTACCCTTACCCCCCTATTACCCAAGAATTTCAAGTGGGTGGGGTAGTTCAAGCCAAAATGGCCCACATTACCCCCCTCATTATTACCCCCCACATTATTACCCCCCACCTCCACCTAATCATAACACTAGGGCAAGCAACTCGACACTTTCATCGACACCAACCGGATTAGTTGCAGCCTTAGGGCATTCTGAAATTGATAATGATTTGGAAGGGCTTGAAGTGGAGGGGGCATTGCAGGGGGGAAGAAATGGTTAGTGGAAGAGGATAAACAATTGATTACTATGTGGATTAACACAAGCACTGACCCCGTTACCAAGGCTGACTTTAAAAAAAACATCTTTTTGGGGGTAAGGTGGCCGCCAACTTTAACGTGCATGCACCAAAAGGAGCTATGAGGAGAATGGTCGGTTGCAACCGGTGCTACCCACTGGTGAACAAGTGCACTGGGATCATGAGATGCTTCGTAACAATATAAGTGGGTCAAGCATGGAAGATATTATGAATCATGCTGATGACACCTATCTTTCAAGGATGGCAAAGAAACTTGATTTAGAACATTGGTACTATTTGCTTAAAGATCAACCAAAATGGAAGACATTTTGTGATACTCTATATGAAGGATCATCAAAACGATCTAAAATAAATGCAATGGGAGGGCATTCTAGTACTTTACCCCCAACTAGGGAGAGTTCGATGTTGAAGAAGTTGATGGGGTTATCTGTGCCATTGGAAGAAAAGTTGCTAGGAGAAAATTTACCAAGAGAAAAGCTAAAAAAAAGGCAAACAACACAATGCTTGACTTGATGACTAATCACTTTTCTATAGTGGCCACAATAGCAACTGAGAAGGTCCAAATCTTCCACTACTTGGTAACTATAGTTGATAAGAAGGCAACTGTAACTTATAAAGTAATTCTCCTCAGCAATGAGGTTTATAAATACAGGCGGAGTTGGAGTTGAGGAAGCAAGAACTTAAGGAGAGGCAGTACGAAGATAAAATAATGATGATATGCCTTGCAACTCTATCTTCAGAAGATGCTACATTTCGGAATGATGAAGGAAGAAATTAGAAGGAAAAGAATGGGAAACCCACCACCAAATTAGAAGTGACTAGATGACCCTTATTATTAGTAAAACTTTCATTAAATTACAAGTAGAAATTAGTACGCCTAGTTGTTTAACTGCATTTAGATTGTATTAGCTTATTGTTAAGTTAGGTGTATTAAAGCTTTATCTTGTAATGGCATTTAGTTATAAAATGAAAAGTTCTGTTGTTTAAATATTGATCTTACTTACATTACATTTTTTAATCATGATTATGTTATGCAACTGCTAAACAATTTAAAATCTCAATGTTGATTTTACTCCCCTTGTAGAAGATTCTTCCTCCTCCTGCTTCTCCTTGTCCCTATCCTCTACATCATCATCAGATCGTTTGAGCTTCATGGTAGAGGATTCTGATAATGTATTATGCCTATTGTGGAAGAATTACTTGATGATGAAACTGACGCCCAAGAAATGGTATCCCTTCTAAAGGTTAAGTAAGTTGCATAAGAGATGAGACCTTCATCCTCCATGCCCTCGAGCAAAGAGAACATGTATAAGAAGAGATTGAGAAGAAGTTCATGAGCACTCATACAGAGACTATTTCACGGAAGATTTAATTTATAATGAGTAACATTTTCAACGTAGATTTAGAATGCAAATGCACATATTCATCTGCATAGTAGAAGCCCTTGAAAATAATTCTGAGTACTTTTAGGTGAGATATATGCAACTGGAAAGCGTGGATTGACGCCACTCAACAAGTACATTGTAGTCTTATGGATGCTTGCCTTTGGTATATTCACCAATTATGTCAATGAATACATGAAGATTGGTAAAAGCATATCATTGCAATGCTTGAAAAAGTTTGCATAAGGTCTCATTGCAGTATTTAGGAAGAAGTATATCAGGAAACCAACACAGGCCAATGTTGATCGTTGTTGATAGTAGGAACCAGTATGACTTTCCCAATATGTTGGGAAGCATTGATTGTATGCCTTGGGAGTGGAAGGATTGTCCAACAGTTTGGAATACATCATTTGCTAAAAGACTTTGTAAGGCTCTAAATATCATTCTTGAGGTCGTTGTATCATATGATGTTTGGATATGGTATGCCTTCTCCGGAATGCCAAGAAGTATTAATGACATAAGCGTTCTTGATCATTCCCTAGTGTTTAATAAGTTATATCAAGATCTTGCTACAAAATGCAAGTATTTTGCTAGTGGTCACGGGTATAAAATCGTATACTATCTATCCGGTGATATTATCCAAAATGGATGAAATTTGTGAAAACTATCCCCCTTGGCAAGATCCAAAGGCAAACTTATTCATTAATGTCTAAAGGTAATTAGGAAGGATGTCGAGCAAGACTTTGGTATGCTTTAAGCTCGCTTTGCGTGGCCCACCTTGATACATGAAGGAGAAAATCATGACAATGATAATGAAAATATGTGTAATATACTATAACATGATTGTTAAGGATGAGCAAGATTCGTTTGACCTTGCTTCCGAATATGAGCACGTGGAAGGAACCACCCTGGAGCCTAATGCTTAGCATGACATTCATCCGTGCGATACAACTTACCTAAGCAGAACAATAGCAGTTCGGATCCCAAAATACATGCTCCTCTTCAAATGGAGTTGGTTGAAGAAATATGGAATCGATAGAGAAGTAGGTCATGATGACATTTTGTCATGTATTTTTTTAGTTGAACTATTCTATTATATTTTTTTAAATCAAAACTTCTATATTTTTTTTATTCGAACTCAAGTGTTGTATTTAATTTAAGTCAAACTCTTATTGCTTTTTCTAGTTAAGCTATTGTAATTTTTTTCAATAGTCAAACTATTGTACGATGGACTACTTCTATTAGTGAAAATTATTATATTGATGTGTGGTGTTCCATATATTAAATTTTTTCAATTATACTTATAAAAAAATTCCGCTATTATAGCTTAATTATTCAATTTTTTTGAAAATATATGAATTATTTTTCTATAACTTATTCACATAAATAATAATGCCAAATAAAAAAAGGTAAAACTAATTAAATATGTTTAGGGGTAGTTGTCTATGATAAATATTTTATTCGGTGATCCAAGTTGGTGATCCATGAGATGTAGACGGGAGAGAAAAAGTTAGATTGTGGGATAATGTGTAGGGTGTAGCCCCTACTTGTGATCCAAAAGTATGGATCACCAGTGCAAATGCTCTAAGCTAGGTCTGGCTACCTTGCACCTGCTATGCTTGGGGCTGTGTGCTTAATGGGTCGTATTATATAAAATAGCAATTTGTTGATGCTTAGTTCATTGGATATGCGCAGTCGAGTTGCATAACTCCTTTGTGTTTTTGTTGGTGGTCAAGGGTTCAAAGATTCCCTCCCCCCCTTAAACAAATGACTATTTTTTTAGAACTTTTCGTTTTTTTAATTGTTTTGTTGATTTTCTGGTTCTTTTCAATCATTTGCTTGAGTTTTTTTTCCCTCCCTTGATACATTTCATTAAACTATACCTATAACTTTTCAACCATTTATAATATTTGATATTCTTTTATATTTTTTTTACCACTTAATATTCACTAAATGAGATTAGAAGATGAACATAAAGTATTACTAACTAATTATATACCATAGACTACCAAAGGTTATAGTGCAGTTCACTAAAAAATATCATGTCTCAAAATATGAGCAAGAATTTGCAATTGTGTATTGTATTGTTTACTTGCTCATTTTGATTGATAATAGTTAGTATTGCTCAATAAATCATATTGATTACTGAGTATATTTTATAGCTCACCAAATATCTATCATAGTTTACTACATAAATATCATATTTCATTGAAAGAAATAAAACAAGTGATTGTAACTTTTCAAATATATCATTCTTATGCATGTACGGAATCTTATAATTTAGTTAACCAAAAGATATATCACATCATATTATAAGATAAATATAAAGTATTTCTCATTAAACATATGCCACAACTCTCCAAAAGTCACAATGCAGTTCACTAAAAAAATCATACATTAAAATATGAACAACAATGTAGATGTACTCACTAAAATTGCATATTATATGTTTGCTCACTTTTGTTTTATTATGAAAAATTAGTACTACTTAATAAATCATTTTGATGACCAAATATATTTCACCACTCACCAAAGATCTATCACAACCCAATAAATAAATATCATAGCTCACTGAAACAACTAGTGTAGATAACTATAATATAATTTAGTGAGATTCGGATGTACAATAACTTTTTTTTTGAACGACAACAAATTTTAGTGAGCTACATATTATTTTACTGAGCGAAAGTTGGGTAAATAAGACGCATTGGTTTTGGTCTATCTACTCACTAAATGTTTTCATTAGCTCAGTAAAAATATGTCAATGAGCTGTATAACATTTTTAGTGAGCCAAATCCGATTGTACAAGTACTTTTGTACAACCAATTGTATGATATAACAACTGTGTTTTATACAGATAGAATTTGTGGTGTAGTTTAATTAAAACATGCTCTTATCGATACTAATTCTTTAGAAGATTATAATGAAAACTCGTGTATCAAAATATGGTACCTATACGTTCAAGTGTACAATGGCGGAGCTTGTAAAAACTATTTGGAGGGGGGACTAAGATTTGATTCCCCAACCTTTTTGATAAGATAGAAAGAGTTTTACCACAATTCCAATGTAAACTTATGTATATTATGGATAATACATTATACATATATAATAGTGCAAAAAAAAAGTTCGGGGGGCTGGGCCCCCTTCGTCCTCAACTAAGATCCGCCCCTACATGTGCAGGACACATTTAGTGAGATTTATATGCTTATTCTATAATATACCTTCTTGTGAGTAGAGATACTCTAGTGGTAAGAATGGGAGAGCTAGTCTTGGGGTAATGAGTTTGAAACTGTTTGAAACTTTCAACTTGCCTTTCTTTTTTTCTACTTAGTGAACAATGTATTACTCTTTGATGGATAATGGGTTACTTGTTGGTAACAACAAATGATTGTTGAGTGAACCTAATTATAGATTCATAGAAAAAAGCATGTGTAAGAGAGAGAAATTTGTAAGTTCAGGGCACCATTGCATTTAAGAAGGTCTTGTGGGACACTGCTAGGTGAAACTTGCTGTCGTCAACGTCAACCGAGGCCCTAAGTAGAAGTTCCTATTAGGATCAAGCTCGTCAATGATTGTGTTGGTGGTCGTGTGATTGGAAATGGGTGGAATTGAGAAAGAGAAAAGTTGCTGAAATTCATGAAACTAAGCTCAATGTGGTTATCGACAGCAACTAACACTAGCCAAATTGTCGTCTGAGACTGTCGTGCCTTATGTTGTCGTTGGTCATCAGGAAATGATGCACATGCAGGGATTATCACCATAGGTTCTATGGTATTAGAAATGTTGTTATTGAAATTTGTTGAATGTTGTTGAAAGTTACTGAAACTTATTAAATCGTACAAAAATTCACTAAAAGTTGTTAAATGCTATTGAATGGTAAAAAAAAAAAAAATTGAATAGGTATGTTCAATACGTACTTAGTTTTTGTTAAGAATTGTTGATCGTGAATGACGTTGAATGGTGTTGAATGATACTAAATATTGATGATAAACACTTATGATAAACACTTATGAAGAAATTGAAAGAAAGAGAAGAAAGGTGAAAATTTTCTTAATTTAGTAGTTAGAAATCATAAGGGATCCTATAAAGAAAGAAACTACTAAGCAGAGAACTTGTGTATATTTATGACATATATTATAATTTAGTTACTAACAAATGTTAAAAGTTGTGCAAAATTGATGATCAAAAGACTAGTTGACAATGAATATATCATAATTGCATCTTACAGGATATTGAATATACCATTGTTGCCATTGTACAATATTACAACCTCATATCAAAGTAAAAGTGCATTTAGGTGACTTTACAATAAACTTCATTTAGCAGTTAATTTTCTACTGTTGTAATATTATTCAACCTGAAGTAAATTATGTGCACAAGTTCACACATTTTTAAAAATTCTTTTGATCTTTATAGCTTTCATTTTTCAATTCGAATATCAAGTTGTATATGGGGTTATCCTTAATATCATTTTTTGTGTCTCTTGTGAATGGGATGTTTATCATTCCTTTAAGAACTTTGAAACGAGAAAATGGTTGTAATTCACACGAGGCTTGTTTTTCCTAAACTTAAAAATGTAAAGCCCTAGTCGACGATGCCTATGATTGGGAAAAATTCAATAGCTTTAAAAATATCACAATTTGCGGGTGTGAGGTGGAATTTGCATAATTCAACTCAAAAACATGTATCATGACTATGTTCATAATTCGTATGATTTGAACTTCTTTTTAAAATGATCATAAGTTAATTTTAAAATGCCTTAGTATGCAACTCGAATGGCTCAATTAGTATGTAATGATGGGAAATGATAAAGAAAAAGATGAACTTTTGATTTTGCGGGAACATGAAAAATTGTCGCTGGTGATATCATTTTAAATGAGAAGAATGGTTCTCAGTGTTAAATATTACGAGATATATTTGATTCATCGGATATCAAAGTAATATGATTCAATCAATATTGCTATCCAATGAGGGAAAGATAGCTTCCAATAGTTAACCCAAAGATTCACCATTCGTTTCCTAAAAAACTAAAGCACCATTTTTATAGTATTACTTTTCATATCGAATAAAAAAAAAACTTGTACATTTTGGTTTAAGGTACCAAAAAGACTAATATTGGTCATTTAAGGTAGTATGAAAGTTCTTAAATGTGCTTGTTCTCTAATCTAAAACTTCTTGTCCTTCTTTTTGTGGCTTTGATCAAAAAAAGGCTTGTTATCTTTATTTCCATTAGTGAAAATTCTTTGTATAATCTATAATTAGAAAGGTGACGTGTTATTTTCTTATAAAGTTATCAAATTATAAAATTAGTTTTTGTGTCCAAATACAAAGTGATAATGTTAGAGTTGTTCTGATTTAAAATTTTGTTCCCGTATTTTGATTAGTAAAAATACTTAACGAAGCTAATTTGGATAAAATTTAAACGTTACAAATAGAAATAAATTTTAGATGTTTCACAGAACATTGGGGTTTCATATATGAAAAGAACTTAGTCACAAATAAGGCAAAGTATGAAGAATTTGTGATAAACAAATAATCACTATCTAGAAATTGAACTATGCCCTTTTTTTGGAGCCAATAAGATGGGGGTTTTATATTAACTCCGAACCGATGAATTATGAATGTACTTTGATGCCAAATTGTTGACAATATGTGGCACCATAGTTGGAAGCGGATAATAGCATGAGCAACTAAATTTCACTCTCTTTTAACATGGTTCCAAGAGACAAAATCAAAAAAAGAAACAAGGCTAAGAATGCTATAAAGAAAGAAACCTGTAGCCCTATTTGAGCATTCCTTCCTCTTCAATTTGTTAATGAGAAGTAGTGAATCACGTTCCATGATAAATCTTGTGCACCCATTAGCTCTTGCCAACTTCAAAGTAAACAAACAACCTCGCGACTCGCCCAGCTCTGGCCCATAGAAACCATGGCACTGCTTTATTCCGACCACTAACACATCCTTGATATGATTACAGCTGACAAAGCCCCAGCTATACCTTTCTTATCTTATCTTAACTGCATCAAAATTGATTTTATACAATCTAGCATCAGGAGGACACAATAGCTAAAGTGATGGTTCAACTTTCAACTCTAAAGGATCCCTATCCTCTCTGTAACCTTACATAAAGTTGACGACCTAACTCACCAACAAAGCTTGATTCATATCATTGTGCCCAAAGACAAATCTATTTCTAGATTCAATACTCCCACATCACTGCTAGGAACTCACCCAATTTATCAAAGCTTAGGGCACAAAGGCTTGAGCAAGATGATTAGCCGTAGATAGGGATAACAATAAAATCCGTACCCATTTAAAACCTGAAAACTCGCCTCATTCCAAACCTAAATGGGTAGTGAAAATGGGTTTTAACTTACTATAAGGCGAGTATTACAAAATGGGTGCAGGTACAGGTGTGGGTGCGGGTACGGGTCTAGGCCTTATCTGCCTCATGACTACACCCTATCCATACCCATTTTTACAATAACATGAAAAAATCACTTTGGTCAAGTGATTTCTTGGTTGAAGTTCAATTCAAACCCACCTAGCAGCTGGTGAATAATGCGCTCAATTTCACATCTCTAAATAAATATACTCTCAAATACCACAACTTTATAATCTTATAATGACCCAAATGTACATCATATTTGGATATGGGTCACATATAGGTTTTAATCTTCATTCTTTATGTGAACTCAAAAAAACCTACAATCCCACAAAACCCGATGGTTATGGGTATGGGTTTTCTTTTTTGATGCACAATGGATATAGATATTGGTATGGGTACGGTTTTTAAAAATGGGTATAGGAACGAGTACAGATTAACCTGTCTCATTTCCATCCCTAGCTGCAAAGTAATCATATCCATCCTAAAGCTCTTTATCAAACTCACTACCTATCCAAATCTTAATAGCTAGGGGGTGCTCAAATAGGAAATGAAGGTCAACCTCCTATGAGGCACCACATACCTTATAATCCATTTGAAAAATTGGAACTCTATGAGAGATACTGGCTCTTATAAGAAGTGCAGTTCATATTTCTACAGGTAAAACAAACTCTCGGAGGCATCTCAAGCTGCTATAAATCCCTCTTGAGTTTTTTTTTCCAACCCCAGAACCAAAGATGGCATATCCCTCTTCTTGAGGAGTCTAGCTACGTGATAGCCCGACCTTACAGAATGGTCATTATTAGGAGCAAAATGCTAATTAAGCTTATCTATTGGTCAGGACTCAAACAAGGAAAGCCTTAAGATATAATCAACATCATAGCCTTAGAACCCTGGTTTGACCATTCTTCCATCCAAGACACTTCTTCTGAGTTAATATATTTAGACACCCTCGCAGGAGGGTTATCAACATGGGTAGGCTAAATATAAGGAAAGAGCATAGTCATAGAATCCACCTAAATGACCAGATGCCCATGCTTTCACCATTCCCCACTAACTACCAAGACTTCATTAACATGATTATCTGTATTCAAGTGAAGCTTAGTTTTGTCCCCAGAATTACATCAAGAACATTATTGTGTGAAAAGCAATGAGCTTTAAGAAGTTCCAAAAAAGAGTATTAGGTCCTTGGACCAACCTCCATACTTGTTTAGCCAATAATGCATCATTAAAGGCCGCTAAATCTTTGAACCTTAAGCTACCATCTTCGTTTCTATCAGAGAGACGAGAACTACTAACCTAATGAATCTTCTATTCCTCAGACCATGACTCAACTAAAACGAATTAACGATTGAATGGATAGAATAACAAAGGTCCTTGGGTAATTTGAGCACACTCACAACATAAATAAGAGTTCCCTGAGGTACAACCTTTATGATCTTCCTTTATCCAACCAAGAAACTGAATTATCCATCCAGCCTGCGAGTCTCTTCCCAACTTTTTCCTTTATAGAGATGAATGTATTCTTCTTAGGTATGCAAACATAAGTAGGGAGCCTAAGTACTTATCATTGGGAAGGACCTCCCTTCTATCAAGTGTGAAGAGGATTTCATCACACCTTCCCAGAGGGGTATCCTTTGCAAACACCACACTAGACTTCGCATTGTTTACCTGCTACCCTAATGATTTCTCATATGCAATAAGGATATTTGTAGCTTCAAGGCCTGCTCACTGATGCTTTGCACATAAGAAAAAAGGAGTCATTGGCGAATAGCAAGTGAGAAATACTAGGATTGTATTTGGAAAATGTAATGACTAAATGTGCTTCTGAGAAGACCAATTAGCTCCTTATGACAAAATAAAAGGGGGAGATAAAGGATCTCCCTGCCTCAAGCCCTAGAAGGGAATACTCCTCATTTATATTTGATGGGGAAAAAAAATGACGTAGATTTCACACAAGACATCACCACATTCACACAACTCTTCTTGAAGCTCAATTTCGTTAGTAGCTCTCCTAAAGAAAATTCAATCCACACGATTATAGGATTTAGCCATATCAATTGTGACAATTATAGACCTATTTTAGCACCTCTGATTTAGCATAGAATGGAAAATCTCTTGAGAAATCAAAATGTTGTCAGAGATTAGCCTTAGTCTTACCTAGAATGAAGGCACATTAGGTCTCCAAAACAATCTAGGAAAGGTGTCATTGGGTCTATTTGCAATCACTTTTGTTGCTGGCCTATAACTGACATTGCATAAGCATATGGGCCTAAAGTTCACCAATTTCATCAGATTAGAGATTTTTAGGATGAGGATAATAGTCCAATGGTTTAATCCTCTAGAGACCCCCCTTCCCATAAAGAATGTCAAGCAAAACCTGAGAGACATCCTTACCCACCACATCCCAAAATTGTTAAATAAACAAATGATTTTAACCATCCAACCCTAGGGCTATGTTAGGGTGCGTCATTTAACGACATTCTAAACCTCTGACTTATGACATGATATGTATGAGGAATTATTCATGCCCATTGTTACGTTTACATCTACATTCTTCAAAATCTCTTCAACCAGATGTGTGCCTATGGAGGAAAAAAGATTATAAAAGGAGATGACCACTACCTCCTCAATCTGATCTTCATCTCCACCCATGAACCGTCGTCAACGCTTTAGCTTTATTTTTCAACTTACTATTGGTAAGTGAGATATACCAATCCTAACTTAAAACAAATTCACAAATATAAATAATAAAAGGAAAAACCAATAATAACTATATTAATTTATGTCAAAAGGAGGAATTAGAAAGAAGAGATGACAAAAGAAGAGCAAAATACAATTTAGAGCAAACAATCTAACTTAATTTAAAGTATTAATTAATAGTTTGCTTTGGCTATCAATGTAAAATGCTTTAAAAGTATAATATACTCAAATTTTCTCAATGCATGAGGAAGCAATAGTTGGGCTAATAATATAAATTTAAAACAACTTTGAGATTAAATGTAAAATATGAAATTAAGTAGCATTATAACGTGCACCCCTCATATCAATGAAATTTTATATAACATAGATATATATTGGGAATTTGGAATCTAATTTTAAGTAAATTAATAGAAATTTAGGTAAAAAGTCAAAACAAATCAAAGAATACAAAAGATTGTTTGTAAATCAAACAATTGAACAAATAGAATTTTAGCTTGCAGAACACGTGACTTATTAACTTATTTTCCAAGCCGCATTTAAAATAAAAGTGCATCCAACTCTTTTGCCCACCTAGTGCTTTCCAAATAATAAAATGAAAACACAAGAGATGGTATATGTATTCGACTTGTATGTAAAATAATAAATAAAGCTGAATATGTAGAGCATAAATGTCTTGTATCATAACTTACTTTTTTAGTACTTCCCTTTCGTTGACTATGTCTCATCTTTTTATGGTGGATTAAGAAGTATTCAACTACAACGCTTAGTTAATAAAGAGGGGTTCCTTGCTTGACACTTACTCAAAGCCAAATATTTACGAGATTGCAATACTTTGAATGCTAATCTTGGTCATTGTCCAAGCTTTACATGGAAGAGTTCATGAGCTATGAGCATGATCATGAAAGAGGGGCTAAGGTGGCCGGTAGATAATGGCTTCTCACTTAGCATTTGGGATTCTAGGTGGCTTTCTTAGCCTTCTTCATTTATGGTAATTTTACCTTTTAACTCTTATTTCTCATTAATTCAAGAAGGGGAGTAGAACATTAATATGCTTAATAAGATTTTCTTGCCTATCAATGTTGAGTGTATCTAATCTATTCCATCGAGTACGAATTAGCTTCATGACCATTTTGATGGGCACTGCTCAGCTAAGGGGGAACTCTCAGTAAAATCATCATATCATTTTATTATGCAAATCAAGCATATGAAGGGGCCTACAACTCAGATAATTGGTGTGAGGGATAGGGAGCTCTCTTCATATATCAAAAAGAGGGGGATGGAGGGATGGGATGCTCTCTAGTCCATGCATGTTCCATTGTGAATTAGAACTTTTGCATGGAGATGTTGTGTAGGAGCACTCCTATAAGCATTTAGATTGTCTCCTTGCATCCCAAATTCTTCGATGAAGTGCAACATTTATGGGGCTCTTAAGTAGTGCTCTTGAGGAAACGAATATCTATGGATTGGCTAAATTCCCTCTTGCTCAAGTTGTTTGAGAGGGTAGTCAATTTTTGGACTTCTTTGATGAAAAGCAGTTTTGTTCACCTTGGGATCTACTTTTTGAAGCTTCTCAGCTATTTGATACACTAGATTACGAGTTTTCGTAGCCATTTTTTAAGCAATTTGGAATGGTTGGAAAGAGTTTTCTTTGGTAAAGGGAATTGGGATGTCTCATATTGAGTTTAAGTGTTGAAAATTTGTTCAAGACTACAGAAATTCCAATGACAATCTAGATATCACACACTTAGTTCATCGCTATGTTTGGGTACTTCTAATGGCTGGTTCCTTAAAGGTTAAATTCGATATAGCAAGTAATAGGCACGATGGCCACAATGGAGTTTTGTGGTTGTCAATTCGGGAAATCTAGTTCTTTCCATAGTTCATTAAGAGCTTGGCTTTCTTGTTCTCGAGGTTAAGGGGTTAGGCCATGTAAATTTATACTCCCAAAGGTCATCAAGTTGGGTGTCTAAGAGCATGGAGACAAAGGAAATTGTCTCACCGTCATTTCAATGTCGAAAATCAACACTTTGTTACACCAAAGATCAACCTCTTAGTTCTCCATTTTTTATTGCTTGGTCTAAACTTAGATTTTTATTTGTTTTCTTTTGTTAAGAGGGAGGGAGACAAGGTTGCTAATTGCTTAGCTCACTTCTAATGTTACGATTTGGGTTCTTGAATTTGGTTGGAAGGCCACCCAAATTATGTTTTGTAAAGTGGCATTATAGGACTATTGTTTTACTTTGCAATATAAGTAATATATCCCTCATGAGTCTATCATTTAAAAAACAGAAAGATAAGAAGTAATAGTCTAATGGATTAGTATTCCATCGCTATCTATATATTGGGTTGAGAATTACTGAACTATTAGAATTTTTTTTGGTTTGATGAGTCTGTCCAGCTATAGCCATCTACCAACACTTAACTAGTCAATATTATAAACAATAAAAGTTATTATTAATTTTTAATATGAAACAAGTCAAATAACTATACTAATAACAACAACAAATATACAGAATTTGTAATTGGTTTATTGATCATTAACTTTCAAATGATGATGTCTATGATTAATCCCTTCAATTTCTTTCCTTTTTTTCTTTTTTTGTTTACATCATTAGAATATTTATTAATTAATTTATAGTCTTAAAATTGTAATATGAATTTGCGTTAGTTAATTTATATTTTTTAAGCTAAAATTGGATATTCTAAACAATTATAAGAGACAAAAATATTCTCTATGCAAACTAATTTGTATTTAACTTTATAAAATTAAGTGATTGGAAATTACACACAATTATAAGAAAGCATTTTCATAAGCAATGGAAATAATTTACATGAAAATCAATATTTTCATTTGTAACTAACAATCTGACATTATAATATCCAAATGCTTCCAACAATAAGGCTACCTATATTTGCATCTTTCAAGACCCATAAAAGCGGGACCTATATTAGGAATAGTTATTGTTGTTTGTAATTTGATATTATAATATCCAAATTATGACTAACTTAGTCATATTTATCATAGTTATACTCAATTGTGATAAGACAATATAAATTCAAAATGCTGAAACATCAACATATATCAAAATTGAACTTTACCTCTTTTTTTAAAATTAAAATGTTCCATACCAATTGTTACCTTTTTATACTCACAACATTATTTCCTTTTCTTTATTTTTTGAAATGCATCATGACATTAATCATGACATCAACTTGATGGATTCAGTTGTGTTTTTTTAAAAAAAGAAAACAATTAAAAGTATCAATTATTTTAGAATATTTTTAGAATGAGATGAGTCAAAAGTTAGAAGGAAAAATATGCATATGGGTACATTCAGGTATAGGTAAATATTTTTTCGATCCACCCAATTTGGGCAAATATTTGTGAATCCATCAAGGTTTTGATTAATATTCATTGGAGCAAAATCCAGCGAGAAAGTTTGATATCTAAACGGAAAAGTAATGTGGCACACGGAGTGACATAAAACTGATTTTATGTGCTGATTCACTATGGTCGTTGTCTTATTATTTGAATTTTTTTGGTTTTGTACTCTACTCTCACTAGGCCCCACTGTATGTTATTTAACCCTCTTCATGCGCTCCACTTATGTTCTCTCTTAGCTATTCCCTACTGTGTGTGTGTTCTTTTCCTTTATATTGTTGCATGGTCCGAACTCAATTGAAGGTAAGTAGTTTTTTATTTTACTTTCCTTAATTTTGGAAAATGCATTGTACTTGTTAATTGAATCATGATAGATTATTATTTCAATGTCACATACTAATTTTGTAAATTACTAATTTGCACTATTGTATGCTTGGTTTTGATTAAATTTGGAGTGTCCAAAATGCGATAAATTACATCGCAGACCATCGAGGTACGAGTTAATATTTTTCTGAACTGACTATTTTGGATGAATATTATAAGGTCTATTAAATTTGGGCTAATATATATTTTCTGAAACCAAAAGTGACCAAGTATGACTTTTTAAATTATAGCAAGTATTGTAAGTTTAAAAGAAATTTTTTTTTAACTCCAATTCTTAAAAACTTACTTTCGAAACTTTCAATTTTGTGCATGTGATGCTTTTCTTATAAGTACTACTTGAAGACCTCTTTCAACTGGTATCAGAACCATATGACCAAAAATAATTAAGATAGTTAAGCTAATTAATAATTAATTAAGCTAATTAACTATGTTTAATTCTTGAATCATCTTCTACTTGTCCTACTCCTAATTGTTCACATATTGTCCACACTTTAGAAGGATCCACTTTAGTAGCACCCTAATTAAACTATATCACTGATATAGTTTTGGAATTAAAAATAAAAGTAGTGAAAATTAAGATTGAAGTTAAGGAGATTAAGAAACAATTATCTATAATCCATCTTACTTTAATCAACGAAGCCAGACATAGTAGAAAGTCCGATTTAGGTATAAGTATTCAATTTCAACATAAATATCCTTTCTAAAACCTAAAAAACAAAAATCCATTTCCTTTGTAACACATAAAAATTGAAAAAGAAGTAGGAGAAAAATCTACAGAAAAATAATCGGAAAAGGCAGAAAAAGAAGAAGATGATGAAATATAAATAGTACAATCTAGAGGAGTTACAGAATATATTCAATAAAGAAGAAAACTTCGAAGAATTAAACAAATCATGGGTGCAACATTAGACAAACAAGAAGTCCTATATAATGATAATAAAGAGACAAATAGTGTCCAATTAGAAGAAGAGATATATCAACAAATAAACCTAATTAAACTAGAGATCTCGATGTCGTTCCTTTAGAGGAAATTAGAAGAAATTTGGATTAAAAAAATGGAAAATTGGTAGCTGGGAGCGAAATCAAGGAGATTGGTGAAGACCTCAACATCGACAAATTTGAATCCTATCTTGTTAACAGTGTTATTCCAAAACATGAAGAGTTTGGTGAATCATCTAGAAGAAACACCGTTTTATAAGACCTAGGTACGTTCGAACAGAATGTATAATCAATTTTTCTTTGGGTTAATCCCAAGGAAAACCACATCTTGAAAATAATAATCTTAACCAAATAAGCCATTACATCTTAAGCACTCTTAATCGAGAATAAAGATTTAAACATTGGACAAGGGGTACGAATAGTGTCCTAAACTTGAATAGCACGTGATCTACCGAAAATTTCCTAAACTATATCGATCATAGTTTTTCTAGCATTGTAGCTGACTAGTATGACTCATTAGATGAGGAAGGTAAAAATTTATTAAGAATGATGAAAATACCAGCTGATGTGTTCAAACAATTATGTGAAGAAATCGAAACTTAATTTATCAGACCTAAACTTGATTCCAAAGAAAATGCTAGAGAGTGGCAAAGGAAGATTAATAACATTAAGCTTCGGGACATGAGATATCTGAAAAATTATATTACTAAATTTAGTCAATATTATTACAAATTAGGCATAATAAAACCAATTTATTATGTTTTATGATAAATTATCCTATTTGATCAATTCCATAATCAATGAAAAATATATTATATGGCTTAAAACAACATATGTCATTGATACTCTTGCAACTAGAATGTCTTATTTAACAAAATGGGTCAATGATCATTGTCTTGATCTCCAAAAAATAGAAGAAAATGAATAAACGATTTTTAACTTGTTGGAATACTCCTCATCAATGGGAAAATGAACCTGACAAGCGAAGAAAATGAAATTTTTTTGAGAAAAAGATCTTTAACAAGCAAATGGGAGAAAAATACAAAACGAAGTATTATAACGAGCCTAGTCCCAAAAGGCATACATTTTTAGAAAAGCTACTTATTGTCCTACAGAAAATAACTTTAAATATTGGGCATGCGGACTAGTAGGTCATTATGCAAACGAATACAAAAACAGGAAAAGCAATAAACTTATAGAAACATTGCAAAGTTTGGACTATTTTGACTTAGTGAAGAAGAGACATTAGACCTAACCCTGAAAAATAACAAAGGAATTGTTGAAATGCAAATGGACCATGAATATAAAGAAAGTGATTATGAAGAAACTAGTCATATGATGAAAAATAGCTTAATTAGTCTTGGTGATCTTTAATGAGAAGAATTTATGGTAGATAATGAAAATGAAGACGTCAAAGGAGAGGGTTCTTCCTATAATTCAGAAAGACATAATCTACCAAAAATCCATCTTTCAACTAAAAAGTAAATATGTATGCGAAATGATGGAAACAAATTTAGAAATAAAAGACTGTGAACACGATGTGGGAGAAGTTAATCTTATTAACCGGAAAAAATATCCTTAAGCATAACAAAGATAGAAAGTACTGGTACATCCATGTTAGAAGTGTCCAGGTTTAAATTACGTCATTACAATATTATGGCAAAGATATCAATCTTTGTGCTTTGCTCTATGACATTATGCATACCAAATTTAATAATCAAATTATCATAAGCATCAAGACCAATCTATGTAATGGTTCAATTGGATTTAATTGCCGACTTGGATATTATGTGAGCTTAAAAGACGAATTTACGAAAGACTTCCTATCCCTTAAGATAAAAATAGTAGGGATGGACATGAAGAGAGGAGGTTACCTATTAAGGATATTTTGTAAAATCTATAAACTAGATAATACAATAGATCCAAAGGTTAAGTTAACAATTATATAGGTAGAAAAATTTGAAGTCCTACTCCTAGCAAAACATTCAAAGGATAAAATCCAATTCACAAGAGGTAAATATTCATAGGTCATGAATATCTAGTTTTTCCTATCCCACAAAAACCAATAAGAAGATTGTAACAAAAATTGATGAGAATGAGAAAATTACCATCAAGCCCCAATTATTAAGAAGCACAAGTGCAAGATCAAAGTGGGGGAGAAGGTTCTTCAATTGCTAAAGAAAAGCTTAAAGAAGAAGATAAAATTAGTATGACCAGTGAGATGAGTAGAATAAGTTTTGAACCCACAAGATATAGCGTAGATCGAAGTATGAGTTTAGATCGAAAAATCATATGGTACAAAACAAGGACCATTAGTGAACCAATTTATGAGGATGAATTAGTCAAAAATATAACCATAGAGATATATTATCAAGCCTCTAATACTAATCCTAATAGCATTTATATCCCCATAAATATATGTTCAAAGAGATATAATAGATATGAATTGTATGCTTTTATTGATAATGGTTGTTCCGTCTGTTTTGGAAAAAGATTTTTATTTCAAGAATTCATGTAGAAAAAGAAAAAAAATCCTTTACAAGGAAGAATACCTGATAATAGCATAATGACCCACAATGCATTACACTAGTTCTATGGGCTACTGATTAACTCTCCTATGATATGCTTATTGAAAATAATTTTCAAAGGCTACATTCTCCATGCGCATAGACTATAAGCCAAATCATATTCACAATAAATGGTCTCTTCGGTTCCTATTGATAAATTAAATAAAGCATATATTCATCATAAGATCGAGTTTACACACAGCTAGTATAGTGAGAAGGTAATCCTTGCACAATGAGAAGCAGTACTAAAAATCTCACCACTAAAGTTATCTATAAATGAGCATATTGTTGAACAACAAGAGCAATTATGTAAAAAACTCTACTCCTCTTATATTTTGGGACAAAGATAAGACATAGGTAAAGATTACTTTGTTAAATTCCAACACTATTCTCTAAGTCAAATAAATGTTATATACACACCTGGATATCTAAGAATTTAATAAGCAAATTAAGAACTCTTGGATAAATTAGAAATAATAAGAGTCCTCACACTAGTCTTGCTTCCATGGTAAGAAATCATGCTAAAGAAAAAAAAAGAAAAAGCTAAAATGGTGATCAATTACAAAAAGTTTAATGATAATACTGCTTTGATGGTTATTATATTCCTAATAAAATAATTCTTTTCAGTAGAATTCAAGAAGCCTCTTGATTTTCGAAAATGGATTGTAAAAATGGATATTGGCAGATACAAATGGCTAAGAAAAGCATCCCTTTAAGTGCTTTTAGTACCGCTCAAGGACATTATGAATAGATAGGAATGTCATTTGGTGTAAAAAAAATGAATCTCAAATATTTCAAAGAAAAATAGATAACATCTTCAAAGATCTTAATCACCGTTATTTAGTTTACATCAATGACATTCTTGTCTTAGAGATGACTTCCTAGCTGTCACCTAAAGATGTACTGATAATGATATTATTCTTGGTAAAAACAAGTGCATCTATGCTAAGCAAGAAATAGAGTTTTTAGGTCTGGAAATAAAAGTTGGACAAATTATTCTACAAAAGTATATTCTAGAAAAAATAGAAAAATTCCCTGAGAAAATTGAAGATAGGAAGCAATTAGAAATATTTCTTGGATGTCTTACCTATACTTCAGATTTATTAAAAATTTAACTAAATTGAGAAAACTATTACAGTAGAAACTCAAGAAAGAAGTTGAAAATTGACCCCTAATGATTCAAATATTGTTCAAAACTTCAAAAAGACGTGCAAAAATCTTCCTATTCTTAATTTGCCTAAAGACGGAGATGATTTAATTCTGAGACAAATGCCAGCAATGAGCACTGAAGTGTAGTACTTAAAATCAAATAAGGAGAAAACCTCTGTAAATACTACAGTGAAAGTTTTAATAAAGTAGAATGGAACTATCCCACGATGGAAAAGAAATCCTTGCAGTCATATGAGAAATTAAAAAGTTCTTAATCTTCTTATCCTATAAACCTTGTCTTATTCGAATGGATTGCAAAGAGATACTTGATTTTATAAGAAGAATTTATTGAGTATACAAACACAAGGGTGACTCCTACATTGACAATTATAATTTAACCAGTTTTCTTTCTCTATTAAACATATATAGGGATCGAAGAATTCTTTGACATATAGTTTAACTCGTAAACTCGTTAATGGTGATTATCAGAGTAGAACTCCTACCTGAAAAGGAGGAAATCCAAAATGATATGTCATTACCGCTAGAATGAGTTTCTCCTTATAATAAAATCCTTATGGACATTGTGGAATTTCATACCAAAGTAGATCACGCTTTGTTTTACTATCTTCTGCCTATCTAGTAGTATAGAGATTCAACCTTTGAGAGTTACAAATGAATTATATAAGGTGTCCTTATGACATTCAAGAAAAAATAAGTTCCTATGTTCAAGAAAAACGGTTGAACAACTAGTGTGCTGCCTGCATCGATACTATCATAATTATTCCTATGATATTTGAGAATCATTGAGTACTACAATCTTCTTCCCTGATAGAGCTGGAGTTGGTGGTATTAGATTCCCAGAAATTCAATCCGCTAGATGACCCCATCATGAAAGCTTGGGAATACGAGATGGTAGCTTACTTTGTGAAAATTCCAAATCCAAAGTACCTATTCTTTTCATGACTAACTAGGTTTTAAAGTGTCTGTTTAAAAGGATTCACTAGATTCTTACATCTCCTAATAGTCCAACAAAAGTTTCATATGATAGAAGTCTATATGTTGAGATACATTGCGCAGTAATTGAGTATAAAACTGGGAAGAACAAACCAGCCCATTGTCTTGTTCAATTAATTGATCTAGATGATCCTAATGATCAATGACAAGAATGGTTTTCATAACACAAAGAATGGTTTTTAGAATGACAAGAAATAGTTGGTGATCCTACTTTAGCAAGATCCATTGGACTCTATAACCTTTATCATCAAATATGGGCATTGATTGAACGAGGAAACACACTAATGCATTGTGGGAACACTACTTTCACTTAATCAACAAATATATGAAGATAGAACAAGCTACTTTAGAAGATGTCTTTGATTATCTCTTTGATGTTGGAACTGAAAAGTTCCTGTTAGAAAAAAGGAAAGAAATACTTAAATGAATTATTCAAAAAAGAGGACCCAGAGCATCTCAAACTTGATGAATATTTTTATTGTTGTCTGGATAATAATAGACTAGAAGATAATATTAGAGATAAAGGCATGCAGAATCTCAATATCGATGATTAGACTTGTCAGCATTACGTACTCTGAAAAGTTGTTGCATCATTAAGTGTTTTCTTATCAAGTGTCAATTTAGTCTACTGTAGCCATGTGAAAGCATCTATAATAGTATGTGTATTGTAGTCACTAGGACATCATATGTAGTCCATCTACTCTATAAAAAGAGACATTGGGTGTTGCAAAGGGACACTACCATTTGAGCATATTTGAGCAAAAGAGAAGTTAGATTTCTCTATTTCTCTATGAGCAAGTATCTTTGATGATCTTAGCTATGAAAGTCCCTCTTCAAATCTTCCCATTGTAATATTTCCACTTTAAACTTTTAATAAAAGAAATTTCCCAGTAGAAAACATTATTCAATTGAGCCTTATGTCTTAAATATTATAATTTTTTGATTGAAGTCACACTATCCTTAAATTATAAAAACTTGATTAGTGACTATGGTCCGAGGGTGGAAACGAAACAGATATATGCTATGCTTGATCTAAGGAAGGTGTAGGTGAGATTAGCAATTTCTGTAAACTGGAAGTTAGAGGAACATTAGGGTCCAATGCCAACTAAGTTCAGGTAACAGTCAAAACTCATTAATTAAGCTCTATTAATTGTGCGAGGCATGGTGGGCCTATAATCACAGAAAATATAATATTTATGATATAAGTCGTAGATTATGATAATTAGTACCACTAAAGTCATTATAAGAAGAAAACCCACGAAATAGATCTTATTCATAAAAATACCCTAGAAAAAAAATATGTAACGATTGTATGTCATCTTGGGGCCAACTTGTAATTTCACAAAAGTTTAGGTCAAAAATAAAAATATTTGTCCTCCAAAAGATTGTTAACCCAAACCGTTGAACTCTAAAAATATATTACTCAATTAGTTGTACTCTAAAATATTTAACAATACTACAGTAGACCCGAATGCTAATTTTCCCCAAAATGTATAGGAAATATAATATCAAGGGTGAAAATTAAAAAAAAATGTATCGCTTGTCTACTTACGGAGGATCGAAAGGAGGCTACTTTCAGTATGAGAGGGAAGTCAACTGCCTAACTTGTGGAAGGCATAGGGATATCAAATTGTTAAGGTCTCGTGATAATCCTTGAAGTTTATTTTACAAATGCCCTGAATGTAGCAAATAGGCAATCCTGGTTGATGAGCGAGATAGAATATCAAATTAAAACGATGTGAACAAGATGATGATGACGACAGAGCAACTAAGAGACATCAAAAGAGTGGTGGAATGCATCAATGGAAGGGTCTTAATTTTGATTGTGGTGATGATTGCAGTAGTTGTGATACTTGCTAATAAATAAAATATTGGGGAAAAAAAGTGATAGCTAGCTAGCCTTTATAGTTAGTAGTTCTTTTGCGATTATTTAAGTTGTAAGTTGTAACTTTGAAAATCATTGTTAGTGAAAGGCACCTTGAACCTGCAAATTTTTTTTAATTCAAACTGCCAATATCTAAATCATGAAAAGCAAGCTTAGTTTGCCTAAATCGCACATCGAAAAGCATCAAACATCAAAAACAAGTTCAATTTCCATCATAAAACCAGTAACACCATAAATTATATAAGGACTATTAATCTGCATCTTGGACTGCATCAAACTACCACAAGCATCACATTACCAAGTTAAACATGTTCAGATTAAAGACCTAAATCACACTTGCAAATATTCTTAACTAAAACAATCAACCAAAGGGGTGTAGGGGAATTTTTCAGTTTGCCTCATTAAATGCATGATTGCATTAGTCCAAACACATCAAAAAGAACCAGTAGCACCCAGACGAACATATCCCTGGAATACTTCAGGATTAAACAAAGACGGCATAATCAAATCTAAATCAGAGAGTAAAACCATATCTTTAGCACAACAACAACAACCTTTTGAAGCATCATCTACCCCCCCAAAAAAAAAAGACTATACATTTTTTAAAAAACAAGCCTCACCCATGAAGAAAAAGCAATTTGTACATACTTCAAGATGTAGAGCTCTTTGAAGAGGAAGGTTGACTTGCTCGCTTTGAAGACGAAGGTTGTCTTGCTTGCTTTGAGGAGGAAGCTTTGCTTGCTTTTTTCAAAGAGGAAGACTGAATTGTTTTCTCTAAGGCAGAAGGTTGACCTATTTTGTTTGAGGAGGAAAGCTAATTTGTTGCCCTTAAAGAGGAAGGCGATGTGATGTTTTTCATTTCTTTGCTAGTGGTCTTTTTTTCCTAGGTCTTCCAACCTTCCTTTTTTCTCTTTTCTCTTTGTAGTTTGGCCTCTCTTTGCCTTTTAATATCTTAAGCACACCATTCTTCCGGTGGATCCCTTTCTTATAACGAAACTATGAACTTGTATGTTTTAGTACTCTATCTGCACAAGTTATTGATTTTTTTTCACCTTCCTATCCTTGTTCTTTTTTTGGGGGGGGGGGCTACATTTGCTTACTTTTTTTTCTTAGTCAAATTTTGGTTTTCCATCAAATTTTATCCACCAAAACTTATTCACTAAATGACAATCTATTAGTCACCAAAAATTAACTACCAATAAAAAATGGTCCATTCGTCACAAAAAGCTAACCTATTGTTCACAAAAAGTTAACATAAAGTTTGCAAAATAGACACCAATCGTTCACAAAATAGAAATTATGCTAAATAATATTGTTCAAAAATTAAATCAAATTGTAAGAGTTAAAAATTAAGGGTTTTATTTTTAACAGTCTAAATATCTAATATTATAAAGAAAAAATTGTTATTATTCATAAAAAGTTCACTTGTCATTCACTAAAATTTATGCCATTTTTCACCCAAAAAAAAATTAACCTATTGTTTAGTAAATCTTAACCATTGTTTACAAAATGTTAGCTTATAATTCACAAAATATAGGTCTATTGCTTACAAAATAGAATTTTATGCTAGAAGGGTTCTATTGTTCACCCAAAATTCTTAGTTTTCTTTAATTCTAAAAAAATATATTCTATTTAGTCAAAGTTCCAATTTAAAAAAAAGTTCTACTCACACAAGTATTTACATATTGTTCAAAAACGTTAACCTATAGTTCAGAAAATATAAATCTATTGTTCATGAAGTAGAATTTTATGTTAGTAATGTTATATTATTCACCAAAAACTTTTAGCATTTTTTAAAAAATATTTTCTAGTTTAAAAATATGTTCTATTGTTCACAAATAGTTAGCATGTTGTTCACAAATAGTTAGCATGTTGTTCACAAAATATAATTCTATTGTTCACAAAACTTAACCTCCTATTCACAAAGATATTTTAAGTCAAGACATTCAAAGAAGGAAAGTCATCAGTTTACAATAACTGTCACCATTTTAAATTATCTAGATCATTTTATAACTATCTTGTTCTTTCTTGAGATCCACCTAATGCATTATGATATTTTTATTTAGATGATGTTCATTGTTGAACAAATTTAATTAAATAAAACACCTTCAAAAAAAATTTAAAAATAAATCATGAAAGAAAGGGATGACAATACAAAAGAAATTAGGGGGAAAAAAAAAAAATCAACCTTCACAGAACATACTTAAAAATGAAATAAATCAAACAAATAATCACAAATGAAAAGCCCAAAAGCCAGACAAATATAAGAAGAAAAAAAAGATGAGAAGTTAGGACGAGTGGCAGGTGCAATTAGCGCGCGTCAAACCACCATCCTCCATCCTACCATATGATAACAAGGCTTAGACTGCTTCCTCGCTTCCTCATTTGTGATGCTTAAACACTACAAATATTTAATTATACAAGCGAAAATTAGTCCGGGTGTGATAATTGACAGCCACGCTTTTAAGAAGCTGATAAAATTAACTTATGGTCTTTAAAAATGGTATTTCACATTTTTGCTCAAAATAACTTCATTAATTTTATACCTGCGAAATTATTCTTTTTTATGTCATATAGCTAGTAATCAAATAGCACAACAACTAAATTTAATAAACGCAATTTCTTCAATCATATGACTAAGCAATTATCTCCTGATAACTATGCACTACAAATCTCTATGAGCTATTCGCTGTCTCAACGACTCATTCCACTTGAACAGGGACTTCTGAATATGAGCTCATAATTTTTGTGCAGAATTTAACGTCCGCTCTGTCCCACATGTACAGAAAAGAAGTTGCATACTATCAAGTAAGCAGGTGGAATCTGTTGGATATTTGGCAGAGACTAGAGTAAAGATGCCACATGAACTACTTGATTAGGTTCAACATACGGGCCTGAGAGTCGGAAAAGCTCGCCTATTGGGTCACGTGGGCGAGACAACTTGTTATGCATGGGTTCCGCACAGCCAAATAATAGAAGGCGGCTTGCCAGCTATCCTCCAAACTTGTCATCACGTTCCTTGTAGGTATTGGCAAGTCCAGCATGGGGCTGGCTCCCACCAAACTCGTGTTGATGTTGGTATGTTACTAAGGGCCTATTCCTTCCCCCCCCGGTAAATTCTAATTTACCAAATTCATAATTAATTTCTATCAATCTTTACCAATTTTAATAAAAAATTTTAATCATTTTCAACTTCAACTAATTTCGATTAATTTTGATCAACTTCGACTAACTTCTACCAACTCTTACCAATCTTTTTCAAAATTTCTCACAAAGAATCCCACTTGTCTATATTTCTTACCAATGTCTTCTAATTTCTACCAATATCTATCCATTTCTACTAATTCTTACCAACTTAATTTATTTGCCAACTCCTATTTATCAACAAAAAAAACATGCCATATGAGGCTATGACCATGCTTTCTTCCTTGCATTTTATTTAGATTAGAATTAGATTAGATGGGAATAGCTTTAGAATGCTTGTAATTTCTTTCCGAAAATAGCAAATGATAAAAGTTAACTATGTATGAATTTAATTTTTGGTTTTTTCCTGCTTATCCTCCATCAAAGAAAAAAGAAATACATGTATAAATCACACATAAACATATTTTCATGGTGGGATGACAAGTGAAACCCAAATTTAGATCCAATTTTAATTTAGATTTTAGCCTTTATTCAGGAATGCTACGTAGTAATGTACATCACAGAGGCCAAAGCCTATTAGTACCCGACAATCTTTCTCATTTATAAGCAATATGCCTCATTCATGGACAGCATTACTCCGCCCCACAAATTGAATCTGAAAGGCCGCGGCGTTATGCTCTAGAAGCCCTTCAAGCAATTATAAAGGGCACTTTGGTTCTATACGTAGGTTAATACAATTGAAGACTCATGGATAAAATATAACGTGAAGAAAGAGGTCAATGAATAATCAAGTCCTTAAAAGCCAATGAGATGTTGTTAACATAATAGTTAAAATTGAATTCCATCAACAAAAGGCAATATATGTTATCAGCTCGGAATGACACAGGCCAAAAGTTAAACGTACTGCCAAGTATCGCTCAAACCATTACAGATGGTAAACTAAACAACAATCATGAGTCCACGTCGAGAAATATGTTGATCATAAAGCGTTCAATAGCAGGTTGTACCACCGCCGGTTACATGAGTCGTAACACTTAAACAACCATTAGGATGGTAAATCTAACAGCAATCATAAGCCCATGTCCAAATATGATCACTCAACAGCAGGTTTCACCAGCGTCGGTTACCACTAAGTCGTACAACTTAAACAGCCGTTCATCATTTACTCGTCAAGTTCAGTAGCTGTTTACACCAGATGAAAGAAAACATTCCTTTACAGCGGCTATTTCTTTTGGTCTTCGGCGGATACTGGCCCAGGACCCAGGTGACTAGTATTTTTCAATCTGATTTTCTAGATTACTAATAATTTTTTTTTAAAAAAAAAAACCTGCTGACATTGGTTCTTTGCATCAATTCTTCAACGAATAAAAATCTGAAAACAATATCAATCGAAATCTCATCGTCATAATGCAAGCGAATGTAGTAGCCAACACTAGTCTAGCAATAACAGAGAACTCAATTAAAATCAGGATCTGAGCGGAAAGGAGATATAAAACGCTAACAGAGACATTCCTGACAGCGTATGTGACCAAAACTGCAAAGGATTCATATGATTGCTTCACCTAACGTAACATATGAAAATCAAACACTGGTGGCTGGTGCCAGTGACAAAGTGCAATTTCACATGCCAGTGAATGCCTTCTTACCAGCAGCTGAGGACCCTGCCGGAATAACCTTCAACACATTAAACCTCACAGTCTTTGACAGTGGCCTGTGCAGCAGAAATTGTAGGCAAGATCAGGATCGAGATATTCCAAGCATTCATTACTTCTCAACTACAAAAGTGAATCACAAGTTGCAATTGTCAAGAGATAACAGACCTGCACTGGCCAATGATAACCTGGTCTCCTTCCTTCACACGGAAGGCTGGGGAGATGTGTGCAGGGATATTGGAGTGCCTCTTCTCATATCTAAGGTCATACGGAGTGCCAAAATCAAATAGGGAATTTATAAGCAAAAGCACAACTAGGGATTTACAAGCATGGAAATGACTTAGACCAACCGTTGGTATTTCTTGATATAATGAAGGTAGTTGCAACGAACAATGATGGTTCTTTGCATCTTGGCACTATGGCAAGTACCCTTAAGAATACGGCCTCTGATAGAGACAGTGCCAGTGAATGGGCATTTCTTGTCAATGTACGTCCCTGGATAAAATAATACACGTGACTACAGAATTCTTCCAGGGATGATGATGTCATCATTGCCTTTTAAAGCAAATCCAAGAAAGTACCCAGTTTGCAGAACAGAACATAAAACCGAAAATCAATGACTCTTCCAAAGAGGTTCACATGACCGATCACAAATGACAGACACAGGGCATAAGAAGAAGATGTTGATCATTGAAGTTTCTGTCAGACATCATGGTACCATACATACAAATACCACTTACATCTTTAAGTTTAAACAAAACACAAATTGCATCAACCAATTAGAGAATACTGAATCAGCAGATAGAATTGATGCTTGACATAATCATTAATCATTCTCCACCTCAACTCAGTCATATTTTTCCATGGCAACATGAGAACAGAGTAAGACAACACAGGATTTGGAACCTGACAGCTGTAGGGTAAAGAACCTCCAGCACAGCATCACTAACGAATAACGCCTTATTCCAAGAACTATCACTTTAAAGAATTTGTATCTCAAGACTAGAGCTTGGCAAAACTAACCCGATACAATTACCGACACGAAGTTCAGCGGATTTGGGTACAGATTTTCAATCCATTTAACTAAATCGGTTGATACGTTCAATCCATTTACTTAGATCGGCCAGATTCAAGTCGAGATGTTCGACAAGAAAAAACACATATTTAACCTGTCTAATTCAATCGGCTAAAAAGGTCAACCAATTTATTTGTTTGTCATTTACATCTTTGCCTTTTAATTTGATAACTAAGAACACAAAAATTAAAAATCAATATAGAAATGTGAATTATGATGAATCGAATGAGCTTTAGATAGTACTTGTTTGATTTGGTATATGAACTTAAATTTTAATGCTATACAATTATGTATTAGTTGAAACATAAACAAGTAAATGGGCAATCAAGTGACTTGAACTTGATCGGTTTATCTTAGATGGATTAAACGTGTCATAATTAGGTCAACCCATTTAAAGATTAAATAGGTTAAGGTCAAGGTTTTCCAACCCATATGATAAACGGCTTAGGTTCGGATCAAAGGATTTTCAACCCGTCCTAAGTCCAACACGAACACACACTTCACCCGGCCTAACCTATGTCTTAGCTCTACTCAAGATTAACCCATGCACATTTGACGATTGCAAAAATCCATTTAGTACAGTACAAAAAATTTCATCCTTCATAAAAAGCTCATAAAGGATGCTGTATCAATGGTCTTTGATAAGCTTACAGCATATGTAGCGTCTGCCCAAGACCAAAGAACAGCAGGAAAGACACTGTAAAGACGGAAATGACAGGCATGCAACCCCATAGGAAATCAAAAAAGAGGGGATGAAAAGCGCATGTGACAGTCAAAGGGGTATCCGAAATTATCATCAGTCTCTAGATTACAGGAAACAATCAGTAAATAGAAAGAAACAGCATTCTAAACGGAAATCTCAGGCCATTAATTTTCTAATGTAGATTGCAGGAATCCTAGATGAGACAAAATGGGCATCAATAGGAAGACAAAACCAGATTACACAGGCAGGGGCACAAAGGGCTAAATTTTGCGGTAACAAGTGATTTTGCACACTCCGCTAACCCCACCAAGTTTGGTTACTCAAGAGTAGATCATTGGGTTGAGGCCCTGCCCGACCCGATGAGGGTTGGGTTCGGCTTTTTTATCTCCGATCCACCCCAACCGCCAAATTGAGGTTGCCCGAATAGGATGAGGGTTGGGCTCAATCAGAGGTTTTGAGCATGTGACCCGATCACCTGACCCTCACTTTTTTTATTAAAAAAAACCTTAAAATTTAACATCAAAACAAAAAACTTTGGGTTTCATTTGTTCAAAATCTTTTTTATTTTCTATTTTCTCGCCTCCCCTTAGCCTTATCCCCTTCATTCACGTCTCCAAATCTCACTAACTTTCAACCTTCTAATGCTCTCTCTTTGATGTTTGGAGTAGTCGTTTTAGTGAACTAATCGTTTTAATCACTAAATTATGCATTAGGATGATTATAATTACAACACATTTCAATGAAACATTATATTATCGCTTTGCTTTTTATTTAGTACGATATTTAGTGTTGAACTTTATCATAAATATAAATTTAATGAAAAATCTCATTTTTGTATGCCAACCCGCATGAGGTCAGTTAAGGGTAGGGGTGAAAAAAACCCTACCTGCCGGCCCTCACCTTCAACCCAGTCGACCCTCAATTTGATCATGTCTACTCACCAGGGGCAAATGTTATGCCCACAGAAGTCAAAAGCTTCTTAGTTACAGAACTAACTTCATTTGATCAGATTCAAGTAGTCAAATAATATACCAGCCATATCATGCAGCTTCAATAGCAAATTTCAGAACCTTCATGTCCGTTTAAATAACGAGGCACAAGCCAAATAAGAAACAGAGAAGACTAAAAAAACCCAGAACTTCCACATTACAAGAGACAACAACGAAGTCTAGAAGAAATTGCAATCATAAAGAATACAACACCCCTACAACAAATAACATGTCTACAGAAGATGAAAGAGGTGTTTAGAAAAACTGAAAAAGCTAGCCTGGAGGTCTAGTGAAGCATACAAACGAAATTTTCTAATATCTTGACGTTATACAAATGGAATCTCTTAGAGATTACTACCAATAACCAAAATCAATAAATCAAGAGACAGAAAGACACCAAATAGAGCGACAGAAGGAAAAATTTTTCGACAAAATTGAAGAAATAAAGGAATTAAGTAATCAATCTAAATAGGAAAACTTACTCGATCACAACCAAAGATAGCCTTCAGGTCTCATTGAAGACCACTTCATGCAAATGTATTAAGGATACAGATAAAGGATTAAACGATGCAAATCATCAGAGGAAAAGCCAAAAATAAAACCTTCGATTGCCTCTCGAGGAGTCTTGAATCCCAAGCCAATGTTCTTCCAGAACCTGTTGCCTCCCTTTCCTGGCCTCTTTCCCTTTCCAGATTTCTTCGAGCTGCATAATTTTGAATATCGTCCACATTTACTCAATATCAAAAAAAGCATCGATACAAACCCTTGGAATATTGTACAGAATCTTACGCAAGGAAAATCTTTGGCTGCTTCAGAAATGCCTTTTCGGTCTGAACAACATCAAACATCAACGAA
This sequence comes from Carnegiea gigantea, assembly GCA_029747015.1. Classification (NCBI taxonomy): domain Eukaryota; kingdom Viridiplantae; phylum Streptophyta; class Magnoliopsida; order Caryophyllales; family Cactaceae; genus Carnegiea; species Carnegiea gigantea. The sequence continues at coordinate 205,624 of JAKOGI010000368.1, read as the reverse complement.
TCAAAAGATGTTCAATCCAAAATTTCTATCTTTCATACAGAGAAAGAATGACAGAAAGAAGAAGACAGGCGGAGAGAGAGAACCTGTTCTGCCATTGTTAGGGTTCGGAAGGAGCTTCGAAGGAAAGAATTACGGCACACACGCACACAAACCCTAGCGCAGCTGAGTGAGAACAGCACGATGTGGGAGCGCAATTTATTAGGGCTTTCTCAGTCTGGGTTCTAATTTTTGAAACTCGTGCATATCATTTCACTAAAACTTTCACTTATGTTTCATTTAGTTTTTTAATTATTGAAACTCATATTAGGATAATTAAATTAAATATTTATCATAGAGTTTATAATTAAACATAATTTTTTATTTTTTATTTTTTATTTTACGTTTGTATTTTAATTTATGTAATATTTGTGAATGTTTTTATTTTCGAAATTAAGGAATATTTATTTTGTTGACCATAAAATAGATAATTTGATTTTAAATTTTCTTATTATTTTAATTTTTATTTGTATTTTAACGCGTGAAAAAAGATAAAATATAAAATACAATTCAATTAAAAACTAATGAAATTCATTTTTCACACATTTATTTTCCTATTCATATACACGATTATCAATCAAAAAAATATAACAAATGTATAGTACTACTTGTTGGAAGCAACTACACCCCATCAAAACACTGTCACCTTTTTGCTGCTTTTGCTTTTTGCTTCCCACCCCACCAAAACAACAAAATGAACCAATGTCGAAAGTTGTCAGCTTTTTTCTATTTTTTACTTCCCACCCCATCAAAACGCGTCACTTCATTTACACCAGCCATGTGAAACGTCGCGTTTTGAGCACAGAAAAAGAAAAAAAAAATTACTCGCAGGACGTAACTGTGGAGAGTTCCGGCCCCCAGTCTATGCTACGCGTGTCAGGGACTGGAGTCGACGGATGTCACACGCGGGCCCAGGCCCTGACACGCGTACAATAGGCTGCGAGTGCCCTTGCGTACAACAAGGTGGACAACTCAGTTGTCCACCTGGGTCCACTACTAGCAGCAAATTATATAGAAGGCGCTCTAGTTCAACATTAACTATCATCAGCATTAATAGTAGGAATAGGTGAGTAGTGGAGTGGCAAGGGTATTTTACTCAAACTGGTGAGGTGATGAAAATATTAAGGCATACACTTGTATTTACATTATGGATCTACATTTACTATTTTTGTATGAAAATTCTAATTTTAAGATAAATATTAATTGAAATAGAAGCATATAGTATAATGCAAATATAATCCAACTCACTAAAAGTATGCCATAACTCACTAAATATAAGTCATAACTTACTAAAAGATGAATATATCATACCTTAGAATATGAACATAATAGTATATATGCTAACTAAAATTGTGTACTATATTACTTGTTTACTCATTTTTTATTATGAATGATTAGTATTCCACGCTAAATTATATTGGTCACAAAATACATTTTATAGCTCACCAAATATCTATCATAACTTTCTAGATAATTAGCATAACTCACTAAAAAGAATAGTATAGATGACCAGCAATGATATTGTCAAGTTTTCGGGTTATGTTACAACTCAATCATTTTTTACTATGACATAAGGGTGTTTGTATTACATTTTGTGAGTATAATAGAAATGTAGTTAATTAATTAAATATAGTCTAACTCACTATGTATATATCATAGCTCACTAAATATATACCATAACTCACTAATATATATCATAGCTCACTAAAAAAGTATAGATAACTAGAATATAGTTTAGTGAGTTTCAGATGCACAATAACATTTTTTTTAGTACAATAGCACATTTTAATAAGTTATATAGTATTTTTACTAAGTGAAACCTAGGGTACATAAGATGCATTGGTTTGATCTATCTGCTCACTAAAAGTATGTATTAGCTCACTAAAATTATGTTTCAACTTATTAAGTATTGTAGTAATCTATATATTTTTAGTGAGCTGAAATTCGATTGCACAATTACTTTTATACAATCGGTTGTATGATAGAATAACTCAGTAAATAAATATTATAGCTCACTAAAAAAATATAGACAACTAGAATATAGTTTAGTGAATTTTAGATTCACAATAATATTTTTTTTAGTACAATAGCACATTTAATAAGTTATATAGTATTTTTATTAAGTAAAACTTGGGTACATAAGATGTATTAGTTTTGACATGTCTGCTCACTAAAAGTACATATTAGCTCACTAAAACTGTCTCTCACCTCACTAAAATATTTTAGTGAGTTAACATTATTAATAGTGAATGAAACTGGATACATAGCAGCATATTTCGTGAGTTATAAGGTATTTTTAGTAAGTCGAAATCCGGCGGTTTTCTTGGTTTTTTGTATGTGGGGACAATTTGTAGGTCCGATTGTACAATTATATTTATACAACGGGGTGGACCATATACCAACTCGAATTTAGCAGGTTAAGTCGTACAGCTGCCCTACTCATGCAAATGACGATATCATCCTTACTTAATTTTTCGCCCCAAGTCCAATGGGTCGATTGTCAATTTGGGCCTCAGTCCATGGCCCAAACTTTACTGCCCGTTTTGTATCGGAGAATGCAAAAACGAACAACGAAAGTCGTTAAAGAATTATGAATTATCTATACACTTAGGCCCATTGTTTTTTTTTGTGCAATAGTTGTGATATTTGATGGAATGTAATGTAATCGATACTATTATATTATATATTATATATTATATAAAGTAATGTTGTGCTGACGTGGATTTTTCCTGCATTGTCAAAAATCAGAACTTTTGGACCATAAGATTAATTTTTACTCTTAATCACATCCGTTCATATTAAATTAATCAATCCTAATAAAAGGAAGAAAAAAATAATTAACAAGGAAAATATAAACATTAATCGTGTAAACAGTAAAAGGAAATACGAATAGGAATAAGAATCACTGCATTCTTAAAATGCAGTATTCTTAAAATATAATTACCAAAAAATTATTCCTCTTAAAATAATATATACATTATTCTTCTTAAAAATTATTTCTCTTAAAAGGAATAATATAGGTATTATTTTAAGAATCTTCGGCTTCAGAAGCGATTGGAGTTTCTAGGATTTCTCTACGCAAATAATATAGGCATTATTCCTCTTAAAAATTATTCCTCTTAAAAGGAATAATATATGCATTATTTTAAGAATCTTCGACTTCAGAAGCAATTGGAGTTGCTGGGATTTCCCTATGCTTTAGCTTTTTTTTAATAACTGCAAAATTACCAAAAAAATTATTCCTCTTACAATAATATAGGCATTATTTTGGCAATATTATTGAGACCATTAGTACTGTGTGTCCAAACCGGCAATTTACTGTCCAAGCAAGTATTGGTCGAGGTCTGCAATATTGATCTTCTTGAAATTACAACTTCATTTCCAGTTATATTATTTTCTTTTTATTCGTTGTCCATAGTAATTCGATTTAATCTTCTACATTCGGTAAGGAAGATGTCTACATTAATCTAGGTCGATTTAAAAAAAATTCATCTTGCTTCCCCTCTTTCATCTTCTAGCTGAGATTTTTATATTTTTCTTGCACTTAGTTTTCTTTTTATATTTTTTGTAATTTGTAGAGATCAAAATACAATAAGGACGTCATAGGTACACTTTCATATTAATAATTCTGTTCTATGTATGGATTACACACAATAGTAAGAGAAAGAAAAAAATTAGAAAATTTTTTTAACCAACTTTTAAACTTTAATTTTATGAACTTGCGTGTGTGTATGTATATATGATTTGCTAAACATTCTCTCTTTCTTTAATCATTATTGACTAATTGTATTGCAACTGGAAAGTAGAGAAGTAGTTATTTGTAGTAATTATGGAATTTGGGACTTTCAATATTGTGGAATTTCAGGCTATAATACTTACTTTCGGTATTATAATAATAACTATAATATTTCATGCATGTTAGTTGGTAATTTAATCTTATTCTTTTGTACTTTTAGCTTATCAACTACGTGGATAGATTCATGGCATATTTAATTTTTGTTGGTGGTAATTAAGCAAGTTTCATCAATCACCAAATCAAACGTGCAATTTATTCATCTTTTTGGAGTTAATTTATTTTATCTAAAGGTCTTAATCAATGTTAATCAAATTATTTTTGGGTATTATGGAGAACAATTGATAATAGCATAGATATAATCAATGTTAGTCAAATTATTTTTGGGTATTGTGGAGAACTTACTGTCTATACTCTAATATTTATTAATGTTTCAATTATAGACTTTAGTAAGAATTTTCTACAAATAAAATCTATAAGTGCAATACCTATACTTAAGTGTTAAAAACAATATTATTTTAGTTGACTTTCAAACTAAGAGTTGAGTATTATTTGCAATGTAACTTTACAAAGTTATATTGTATCTATACTATTATCAATTGCGTATATATATATATATATATATATATATATATATATATATATATATATATATATATATATAAAATATATATATATATATATATATATATATATATATATATATATATATATATATATATATATATATATATATTATTAATAAATAGTTGATATGGCAGTTAATTATTATATTAAGTATAGACAGTTAATTAAGACACGAATAGATAAAAACAATAACTTTGATTAATTAACTAAAACAAAAAGTTATATTATTTCATAGCATATATATACAATTTTACTATTACTAAAAGAAATGCTAATAATATTGCACAAGAACACAATTTTTTAATTTTTTTGCAGGGAAGAACGACAAATTAATCATAAAAACAATATACCTTCTTTTAACAGTAAAAACAGTTAAGACAATATATATATATATATATATATATATATATATATATATATATATATATATAATTAAAACATTACTATTCAAGAAAGATTAAAAAAAAATGTTGTCTTAAAAAGGTCATTCAAAATTAATCATAAAACAGTTAATAAGAAAATGAATAGATAAAAATAATTGATAATAGTATCTGCTAATTAATTAATGTAGTAGTATAGACAACTAATATGACAGTTAATACTATAATATTATTTCATAGTATTATTAATTATTTGCAATTTAACTTTACAAAGTTATATTGTTTTAAATAATATAGTATTGAAATGGAATTTATTATCTTGACCAAATATTAATTGCTCTACTATTTATGTATATTGTTTTAATAAAACAATATTAACAGTTAAATATTAAAATAGTTGACTTTCAAATATAGACAACAAATTAGCTATCTATACTCTACTATTTATCTATACTGTAAGACGGTCGAGTCAATGTCAACTAACAAATTATAGTAAAGCACTCCATGGATAATACATATTTCACCAAACGTACAATTTATTTTTTGTTTTAGGGTTAATTGATTTTTATACTTGGAAAAAATTGTTAATTTGGATGGACAATAGCTGTTGTTTACTGTTCTTTTTATTTCCTTTTTTTCCTATGACAAAGAATATTAATGGTTTTTTTTTTACTTTTTAAAGAATATTAATAGTTATATTTTTTGGCTTCTTGAAGAATATTGATCCTGGAATCTCAAAAATTATAATTCCTATGATATATCATAATAACTAGGAAAAAAACTCATATAGATTATAATTAACTTTCCTTAAGTCAAATATATATGTCCTATATATCAATCAATTATATGCATATTATTATAATATGTCCAAATAAAATATACATGACCTAGATATCATTAAAAAAGGAAACAACATGTCCTAAAAACCAAATTACTGTGTCCAAGCCGGTAAATTTATTGTCTAAGTATCCAAATTTGGAGACTATTGCAACTTCTTTTTAGATTTAGATAACTAGGATTTTGAATACAAAAAGACAAAAGAAATAAACAAAAATAAATATAAACAAAAGTAAAAATATATACATTTCATTGATTATCTTGAGCTCTCAATTTTGAATTTGTTCCTGAAATAGAGTACATGATATTTAAAAATTCATAATAATTTGGGCGGTAATAATTGCCCTATTACTAGAAATTTTCAATTTTCAACGGATTTACTCTAGCCAAATGGTTCCCCCTTTTCCTTCTTACCCGTCTATCATATTCTTCAGAACCGATGATTCATTGTAGTTTTGCTTCTTCCATTTAAATTAAATGTCATACGATTGAATTATTATTTTTCTTACTTGAGTTCTACTTTCATTCCTTATTACATAATGTATGATTGAATTATGATTTGTGATTTGATCATACGATTTCTGTAAGGCATTTAATATTTGCTATTTGAGATTAAACATTATCTTATCCAAATGCTCCCCTTGTTTTATGGTCTAGAGTCTAAAAATCCTTTCGAGCATGCTGATGCATTCTTAGAGATTTATTCCACTGTGTTCTTGAATAATATATCTAATGATGCTCTTCGCTTGCGGCTTTTCCCTTCCTCTTTAAAAGGTAAAGCTAAAGCTTGGTTGGACACTAAGACAAATATCACCAGTTGGGATCAATTGCAAAGGAATTCTTGAAAAAAATTTTCTCTATTGATATATTGTCTGTCTTAAGACATGCTATAACCACTTTCTCACAAAATAAAAATGAGCAATTGCATGAAAGTTGGAAAAGGTTTAAAGAGTTGCTGCGAAGTTGTCGTCACCATGAGGTTCCTATATGACAACTCATCTAGAGTTTTTATTCTGGCTTAGATGAGCACAATAGGCAGATGGTTAATGCATCATGTGGTGGTAGTTTCTTGTACAAAGCTTAGAAGAAGCTTGGGAATTATCTGAACATTTGAGTGAAAATTCACACTTGCATGCTACTTCCTCACATTCTGATTTGTCTAGGCAATTAGAAAGTAAGTAGAGGATTTATGAGGCTTCACATTCAATTCACCTTTCTAGTAAGGTCGATGCCTTAACTAAGAAATTTGATCAATTATTGTGCATGCAAAGTATCTAATACCCCTTCTATGCAAGATGTGTGTCCAATTTGTGCTAGTCCCATGCATGCTTCTATTGACTGTCCTTATATTGGTAAGTCTGACTGTGTGACTGAACAAGTAAATGCTGCCCAAGGATTTTCTCCATCTACCAATCCTTATTCTAATACCTATAATCATAGTTGGAGGAATTATCCTAATTTTTCATGGAGGTCTCAAAATGTTGAGAATCCTGAAACCTAGACTAAAAGACTTAACCCTTCTGGTTTTCAAAACCAGAGATATGCTCCTCCTTCTTTACATGAAGCACCATGTAGGAGCTCTGATTAGACAAGGTAATTTTTACCTTGGTACCTTAACTTTTGTTGTGCAAAATATTAATTCTAGGTCTAAGGAATTGAGTCTAAGATGCATATTGTTGATTCTCACTCACAATCTATAGCTAAGTTAGAAACTCAACTTGGGCAAACAACCATAGCTGTAGGCAAAAGAGAAGAAGGAAAACTTCCAAGTCATCTCATATAGAACTCTAAAGGCCAACAATTTAAGCAATTAAAAACTATAATGGTTCCTAGGAGTGATAAAGAAGTAAACAACAAGGTGAGTGAGACGGAACATGATAAAGAGGAAAGACTTAAGACTATGGGGAGTGACCTTGAGATTGAAAAGGAGAATGACCCATCTCCTTCTCCCATTATATCTGACCCCACTGTGACATATACTCCTTACCCTTAAGCTTTGGATGCACCATTCCCTTCTAGGAAAGATAAGTAAAGAGATGACATCCTAGATACCTTTAAGTAAGTTAGGTCAATCTTCCCCTCTTGAAAGAAATTAGATAGATCCCGACCTATGCTAAGTTCCTTAAAGACATGTGTACTTTGTGCACTTTTAAAAGAAAATCTAAAGATGATAAGTTGAAAAAGGTTCTTCTAAGTGAACAAGGGAGCTTAATTTTGAAATGTGACACTCCACTTAAGTTCAAAGATCCCGGTGTCCCTACCATATCACATTTTATTGGCAATCACAAAATTGAAAGGGTACTTTTGGATTTGGGTTCTAGTGTTAATTTGATACCTTATTCTGTTTACTTAGATTTGGGATTGGGCAAATTAAAACCTTCTAACTGTTCCATTTAGCTTGCTGATAAGTCCATTAGAACTCCTAGGGGGCAGATAGATGATGTCTCTGTCTAAATTGATAAAGGATTCTTTCCTGTTGATTTTGTTGTGCTGGATATAGACCCTAGTTATGCTTCTAAGCAGATTCGTCTTATTTTAGAATGTCCCTTCCTAGCCACAGCTAATTCCACCATTAACTGTAGGTCGAAAGTGATCGATGTCTCGATCATGAACATGAGGGTTAGGCTTAACATTTTCAAAACTTTTGCTTAACTTGTGTTTGAAGATTCTGAGTGCTTTTTTTATTTAGATGATTGATGAAATGATTGAAGAAGTTTTGCTTGCTATTCTGAGCAGTGATTTCTTGGGATCCTGTCTTTCCCATGGTGATTTTGGATTATTTGATTTAGGAAGTACAATAGATGAGATGGATTCTAATCTTGATTCCACTCCTCATCTTAAGCCTTCTTCTTGGGTGTCCACTTATGAACCTTTTCCCCCTTTGGCTAGTTCTCCTATGTCACCTTCTGTTGTATCCCCACCTAAACTTAAGTTGAAACATTTTCCTAATTCCCTTAAGTATGTGTTTCTAGGCCCTAAAGAGGCCCCACCTATAATTATATCTTCTCTTTTACCTTATGATCAAGACGAAGAGTTGAGGCGTGCCTTATCTGATCATAACGGTGCTATTGGGTGGTTAGTTGCTGATTTGAAAGGGATTAGTCCCACAACTTATATGCACAGAATTCATTTAGAGGATGATGCTAAACCTATTAGGCAAATACAACATAGATTGAACCCCCACATGAAAGAAGTTGTCCAGAAAGTGGTGGTAAAGCTTTTAGATACATGCATTATCTACCCTATTTTTGATAGTAAATGGGTCAGTCCAGTTCAAGTCATCCCTAAGAAATCTGGAATGACTGTGATTAAGAATAATGAAAGTGAACTATTTCCTACTAGATAGACCATAGGGTGGTGGGTGTGCATTGATTATAGAAAGCTGAATTCTGTCATGAGAAATGACCATTTTCTCCCCATTCATTAATCAAATTTTGGAAAAATTAGCTAGGTAAAGTTTTTATTGCTTTTCAGATAGGTATTCAAGTTACAATCAAATACCTGTCTATCCTAAGGATTAAAAAAAAAACAACCTTTACTTTGCCCATCGGGTACTTTCGCCTATTAGAGGATACCTTTTGGGTTATGTAATGCACCTTCCACATTCCAGAGATGTATGATGGCCATATTTTCTTATTATATAGATAATTTCATGGAGGTGTTTGTGGATGATGTCTCTATTTTTGGTTCTTTCTTTGATGTGTGTCTTGCTAATTTGTCTATTGTATTGAAAAGATGTGAAGAAGTGAATCCGACCTTGAGTTGGTAAAAAAGTCATTTCACAATCCAAGAAAAAAGGGATTGTTTTGGGATATAAAGTGTCCAAAAAAGGGGATTGAGGTTGATAGAGCTAAGGTTGATTTGATTTCTAATCTGCCTATGCTGCTTCTGTGAAGCAAGTTAGATATTTCCTTGGTCATACTGGTTTTTATAAAAGATTTATTAGGATTTTAGTAAAGTGGCTCAGCCACTTACTAATCTCCTTACTAAGGATGCTTATTTTGTGATTGATGAGTCTTGTGTAGCTTTTGAAAAGCTTCGATCTTTATTAGTGTCGGTCCCTATTGTATAACCCCCTGATTTTTCTTTGCCATTTGAGATTATGTGTGATGCGCCTGATTTTGCTATTGAGGCTGTTTTGGGTCAAAGGGTGAATAGAACGACTCATGTCATTTACTATGTTAATAGAACTCTAACTAATGCTCAAAAGAATTATTCGACTACTAGGAAAGAGTTGTTAGCTATAGTATTTGCACTTGATAAATTCTGTCCATGCCTTTTGAACATGCTGCTTTAAAACACTTATTAGCTGAGAACGACACAAAACTAAGACTCATTAGATGGATTTTGTTGCTCCAAGGGTTTGACATTGAGATAAAAGATACCTTTTGTGTTCAAAAATTGTGTTAGGACTTTCTGGTTTCTCTGAGGATGACATGGGACGAGAGCGGACTTATATGATGGCACGAGCGGGACGCCTGATGATCTTTTCCTCAAACACTGAACCTGCAAAAAGGGCAACCCCAGGTTGAGATCCGGGGAATGCCTCTCTGATGATCAAGTCAACAGAGGGTCCTAAGAAAGACAGAGCAGAAAAAGAATTTATGATGCATGGGGGAATATGCCAAAAAGCAATCCCCTTTTCCAAGGCAGATAAGGGATATTTATAGTCACTGTAGCCAGGGCTAAAATACTAACTTCACTTAGGACGTTTCCCTAATGGGCCGCTGGGTGGTTTCCCTCATTGGGCCTCTGAGTAGGGATCTTCGGACCCCAAAACAGCTAGAGATAATTGGCTCAACCTGGTTCATAGACGCATATGTGGGCTGCACTTGGAATTCCCATACTTTTTGGATCATTTAGCCCTCACATTTTGCCTGAACGCTCAACCGGGTGGCTAGTCATGCAGAATGTGGAGTGGGTTCGTGCCAAAGGGACTATCTGCAGACTTCGAAAGGCAGCCTTTTATTAGGGACACCCCATCATTCGGTAGCACTTGGATTTCAATTTTTCTGCTAGGGGATTTCCTAAGGTATTGGAAGTCCCCCCACTTTTGGTATATAAAATAGGGCTTCCTTAGACCATCCCTTGTGTTATATTTTTCTCGTGAGAAAGTTTTCTATCATGGTATTCCCTTCTTTTCTCAGCACTGAGGAGATTGCCATCTATGTTTTGGAGGCTTTCAATCGGCGCCTAAGAAGGGCCTCTCGCCCTCACCAGCCACTCCCAGCGGATTATCACGAACTATGTCTGGACTTCATCCGCTCCGATGCCAAGGAGGACATCCGTGATTTCCGCGCACCCGAGAAGGTTCAGGTTGTCTTTTATGCGATGGTGGTCAACGAGGCCTTGGAGCTGGGCGTTTTAAGCAAGGATCTGGCCGAGGACCTGAAGTCGGCCCTTGTAGGCCTGCAATGTTTTATTTTTGAAGCTTGGCTGCATCTTAATAGGAACAGTCTCCTATGGGCTCGGTGCCCTAGGCTACTTAATTCGGGAGTAGGGCCTGGCCTTGTGAATGGCCAAGAGGAGAGCTCGAGGTCAAATGATGCCCCACCTCCTTCCAGTGATGATGAGGAGTAGTCGTAGGCTTTATAGCTGCTCCCCCCCTCTCTTTTCTTTCTTTCCCCATTTTTTTTTTTTTTGAAACTGTCTCCATGTACTTGTCAGTTCGGATAATGAAGTGCCTCCTCTTTGTTAACTAACATTGCCTTTAGAAATATGCTTCTGACCATGTGTGAATCTGTGAGCCAAGCCTTGAGCGACCGGCCTCTTTGGCCTGTCTTCAGAGCCTCCCGCCTCTTGAGGGCCGGGGGTAGTTAGCATCCAGCTTATAGGCTGTGCTCATAGGATGTTCGGCCCCCCTTGGAGGCTAGGGTTATGGTGACTAGTTTCCTAATAGTACTGTAATACTTCACAGCCCCTTGGGGACTAGTCGTGTAGCAAGCGGTCCTGAGGTCGCATGTAGAGGTCTGGCCCCTTGGGGGGTTAAGGATGTAACAATCGACCCCTGGGCCGTGCTTTAAGACCCGTAGCCCTTTAGGGGTGCTAAAGATATAGTGACCAGCCCCTAGGTCGTGTTCCATGATCCTTGGCTCCTTTGAGGGACTGAAGGAGTAGCGAAGGGCCCGTAGGCCGTGCTTTCAGACTCGTAGCCAGCGACCGTCCCTTAAGTCGTGTTGTAGGACCCTTGGACCCTTAGAGGGACTGCAAGCATAGCGACCGGCCTGAAGCCATGCTTTTGGAGCCTTAGTCCTCAGGGGAGGATGGGGACGTGACAATTGACCCTCAGGCCGCATTGTAATACTCTTAGCCCTTTGTGGGTTAAGGTATTTCGAGGTAGTCATGAGTGTCTGAATGCCATGTGGCATGGCCTGAATGGCATTTTGGCCCTGCTAATGCCTAGGGGAGTGTGTCGTCCCTTCCTTTTCCTCCCCTTCCTTATATAAACAGAGTTGGGTTATACGAGGAAGGTCATTTTGATTGTCCCTTCAAAACTTTCTTGAGAAAGAAGCAAGCTTCCTATAGAGAAAGACTCTGCCATTTTCTTCATATCTCTCCCACTTTACTGTAGAATTTATACTTTGTATTATGTTTATTAGTTGAGTCATGTTGTCCTCATGCTCATCGAATGAGACCGCCCCTGATGGATCGATCGGTCCCCTAGAGGAAAGTCGTCACCCTCAATTCCCAAATCTCCCGGCCTAAATTGATGGGTGGGTGGTAACTTGTGTTCCCCAAAGAATCAGTTTAAAGAGCCTAAGAAAATCCCTTACGCAGTGCCCATATATGAACCCGACACATCTTCCTAGTCTAGTTGTGAGTATTTGCCCATTCCCAGTATTCTTATTATTGAGGAAGAGGTTGTTTATCCTTGGGAAATTGACGTGGCTATTTCTTGCATGACTGATGTTCAGGAACGCTAGCTGGCAAGGACGAAGACCACCACACACTTAAAGACCATCCCTTAGCTCATGGCCCAAGGATACTTGAAATGTATCTGTCACTCCACCTCGGACCCCCATAGACCGAGTGTTGAGGTCTACACTCTAGTATTAGTACCCTCGAGAAGGGAGGTAAAGGTAGCTTAATGAGTCCTCATTCGTCAGGTTCGACTTCAAAGAGGGGCCGTGTTTAACGGGGGCCATCCCAGGAAGTTATTGCTGAGGCGTCAATTTTCTCAGGGGCCCCTACACGCTCAGACCCTAAAGATATGCCGCGCACTCACTTTCCTAACCCAAGGGTCCCTAAGGAGGCTGACCTTGGAGGAGAAGTACCTCTTGCCCGCCGAGTACAAGTTCATTATTCCCGATCCCGATGTCACCGTGAACAAACCGCCTCCCGGATGTTTAGCGATCTATCGGGTTGCCTTCTCCTACAGCATGAGATTTCCACTACACTCGGCCATCGTGGAAATATTGAAAAAAATACAAGTTAGTGCAGGCACAGGTTGTGCCTACCTCCGGGCATAACTATATCACAACGTGTGAGCTACATGGGCTATTTTGCATCGGTCAGGTTTCCGGGCTGGTGCACATTGTGTAGAGGGCCCTGAGGAGACCGACGATACCGGTTAATATAGTATTAACAACAGGAAGGGCGAGAAGAAGTCCAAATTGAAAACTGGAAGTACGACTTCCTCTTTTTACACCTTGTGATAGGTTGGAAGGACCTGCCTGGCTGGAATGACGGCAAGCCAGTTCGTAACCCCTTTAGGAAGCCGACTGCTGTGCATCATCGGGTCAAATCAAGCGACAGGGAGCCCCTGAACCGGCTTCCTAAATTGTCGTGCTTCAATAACGATTTCTTCCTTGCCACCACTGGCCTGCTTATACTAAGAAATTATTCTAAGGGTATTGTGCTTCTTCCCTATGTGCTATTCTTTTTGTAATTCTGACCTGACTTTCTTTTCACTTGTGAAGAGCAAGCCCGGGAGATGTTGCCTCTATTCGAGAGCAGACAGGCTATTATAGAAGAGGTAGCAGCCATGGCTGTCTTCCGCCGAGAGGAGGAACAGCGCTGCCGCATCGAGACCCCGGCGAGGAAGGTTTGTCTTTGCAATCCATGACCTCCTCCTTTCACGTTACGTTTTCAATGTATGTAAGCTAGGTATTAATTTATAGCATTTGTTTCAGGCACCCAAGATCACGTTGCGCAGCCGGAAGCCCCCTACAGTTTCCTTAAGCCTTCCACGTTCGGATGGTCGCAAGCATCCACGTCCTGAGGAGGGAGAGGAGATGGCCACAACCTCAGCTACGACCCCTATAAGAGTCAATCCGCCTCTTTCAAAGGATGCAGAGGTCAAAGGGTCGCCCCAACGAGGGGCGTCGGAGGGGCCTGCTACCTGAGCGGCCTCTGGGAAGGCACGGGTGCCTTCTTTATAGGGGGCCTCCCAAGGAGCCACGGAGCTGTCCCACGACCGATTGGGGAGGCATCCGTGAACAAGTCAGCCGAGGCCGTGGGCTTCTTAACGGCTGACCTCTCGGCGAAGTCAGCTCTGGTGGAGCACCTTGCCAAGTCGTGGGACTTAGTTCCTTCTGGTGCTGAGGAGCCACTCAGGGTCACCGAGGCTGAAGTAAGGGCCAATCCCCTTGCCTTCCTTGTCTTTTGTTTTCTTTCTTTTGTTAACCTACAATGTTGCTTTGTGTCTTGGCAGGCTTCCGCCCGGGCGTTGCGGGCCGTGAGATCGGTGCCTCCCGCTTCAGCTCTGAAGAGGCAAATATGTGAACTCCAGAGTTCTAATGCCCTGCTGAAGGGGCAAATCAGCGACCTCCAGATGCAGCGGCAAAAGTCAGAGGAGTCTGCATCAAAATACAAGCACCCTTAGGAGAAGATGAAGAAGGACAAAGAGGCCTGAGAGGCCGAGAAAAAGCATATACAGTATCAGTTGAAAGGGGCATCCATCAAGATAGAGGCAAAGAAGATCGTTGGCCTCGAGGGGGCCGCTAGGGCTGAACAGCAGGGCTACTAACACGGTCAAGAGGGCCGCACGAAATTCTTTCGCGAATCCCTAGAGACCTTGGCCCCTGATGACTTTCATCAGGAGGGTTACTTTGAGGCTTATGTACGGTACATTGAGGATCGCTGTCGAGCTTAGGCCGTGGGCGAAGACCCAGAACAGGTGGAGTTTCAACCACGGTGTTTAATGATGACTACTTGGGCATGCCCGAAGACACTGCTCCCCTAAATGGCGACGGCACGACACCTAATGACGATGATGACGAGGGCACGACGATAAGGGCAGCGACGATGAGGACCCTGCCCTTTGATGCTCGAGAGGTTATTTTGTTCTTCTCCTAGTCTGTTTTCCAGCTGTAGATTGATATTGGTGCTTGTAATTTTTGCTTACATTTTAATAAAACCTCCATCTTGACTGCCTGCTGTTCATCACTTGTTGTTTCCCTTTTTATTATTGCACACTTGCGTTGGTTTTTACCTCCAAAGTCATTTGTGACTTATCATCAATCCTCTGGCCCCTAAGGGGAGCAATAAGCGAAATGGGTTGTTGTCCTGCACAGTGTGCTGTCCGGCCTTGCGTCCCTTGGAGGGATTAAAGGTATAGCAACTGGGCTGAAGGTCATGCTTGATGACCCTTAGCCCCTTAGAGGGGCTAAAAGCATAGTAACTGGCCAAAAGGCCATGCTGTATGACCCTTAGCCCCTTGGAGGGACTAAAGGTATAGCAACCAGCTTGAAGGCCGTGCTTTGAGACCCTTAGCCCCTTAGAGGGGCTAACGGCATAGCGACCGGCCCAAAGGCCGTGCTATTGGACCCTCAGCCCCTTGGAGGGCCTAAAGGTATAGTGACCGGTCTGAAGGCCGTGCTTGAAGGCCCTTAGCTCTTTAGAGGGGCTAAAGGCATAGTGATCAGCTAAAAGGCCATACTATAGGACCCTTAGCCCCTTAGAGGGACTAAAAGTATAGCGACAGGCCTGAAGGCCATGCTTGAAGACCCTTAGCCCTTTGGAGGGGCTAAAGGCATAGCGACCGGCCCAAAGGCTGTGCGTCAAGACCCTTAGCCTCTTGGAGGGGATAAAGGTATAGCGATCGATCAAAAGGCCATGCTGTAGGACACTTAGCCCCTTACAGGGACTAAGGTTATAGCGACTAGCCTGAAGGTCATGCTATAAGACCCTTAGCCCCTTGGAGGGGCTAAAGGCGTGAGAGAGTTGGATGGGCAGATATTCGCCTTGGCGGTCAATGTCAAGGCGTGTTTTTATTAAAAGCGCTGTCAGTGCATTGGGTGTGCTAGATTATAAGCGCACAAGGACACAAGAGGGGGTGAATTGTGTCTTTCAATTTTTTTGTTTGTTTCAGAGCACTCGTGAGAACTGTTTGGAGAGGTGTTTGGAGTGAGGTAAAATAAAACTGAATGCGGAAATATGAAAGTAGACACAATATTTTTACGTGGAAAACCACCTCTGGCCCAATTGAAGTGTAAAAACCATGACCTACCTCAGTAGGATTTCAGCAACACTTTTACTAACATGGGCCGAATTCATTATACATGTAACTCACACGTGACTACGTCACACATGTAACTTAGTCTCCCCCGAGACCGTCGTTACAAATACGTAACTGGCCTCCACTTGAGAACTAGCCACACACCACGTCCAAAGTCTCCTAAGACTTGGACATACTCTAATCTCACTGATGACAGTGGAGAATAGAAAAACACCTTACTTTGAATGCTTCTAAATAAGCTAAATGTAAGGTACAATACAATTCCTATTATACCAATATAGATGACTCAATTTAGCACACTTCTTGAAGGTTTTTCAATAAGAAAATTTTCTCACAGAAACTTGATTTTGCTCCTTGAAAAACCGTGAATGAAAATGTTGAGCGGCAAGAGATTATATACCCACGGAATACTTGTGCCACAAGTATATGAGAGGTTTTGGATTTTAGCAATAACTCTAAAAAATAATCAGTATTCTAAACAGAATTGAATCTCTCAACATTATCTTTTTTGGAAATCATATCTTAAAGGATAAGATAAAATCTTTTGAGAGTATCTTTTTAGGAAAACAATATTATTCAGTGAAGGAGTCTTTGTAAGAAAAAAATATTATCAGAAAATTAATCTCAAATATTTTAGGAATTTTGACAGTAGAAAAACACTTGAAAATCTTTGGGACAAGAGTTTTATATGTTGCGCTCAGAATACTGTAGACCTGATTACTCAAACTGTTTTGAGCAGTGTTCTAAGTTAGCGCAAGAAATTCCTTTAAGGTGAGTGTTAAGTCAAACTCTTCTAATTGGCATATTAACAAGAATCTAGATGAATACAACCAGTAATTAACCCTAAGACTCTTGTGATCCTTTGACCTCCTTGATGTCGTGTATACATATTCACTTTGATGTTCCACGCTTCTTCGAACTGCTCTCCAGGGTGTTTGCAACCTGTCTCAACACACAATTCTAGCACACTGCTCAAGTATAGCATGATAGCATATTAACTGGTACATTTGGGTTGTTATCATCAAAACCTTACACATGATTGTTTCAACAAATTTCCCCTTTTTGATGATGACAAACCAAATGACCATCAAAGTGCGACAGAGTAAAGAGTAAGAATATTAGTGCTAAAATAGTAATTTAAGGAGTCCATTGCGCACAAAAGATAAAGCAAGAGTAAGAATCAGCTTAAAACAAGCAGAACAATCAAACCATGGTCATACTTATCCTCCCTCTTTTGACATCATCAAAAGCGTCGAGGGAACCATCTGCATAAATTCAGTAGGGATACACTCACCACCACGGGTAATAAGGGAAAATAACAGTGATACAAGTCAAGTGTATGGTACATAATGATATTGGCAATCCCAATCACACACAAACACACAATAGCATTAGCTGGCAAAGGCATAGCATAAACCAAACCCAGCTAAAATCAGATATAACCATTGTCAATCACAAGTAAAATCAAGTTTATCCGAACAAAGAAGAAAACAGTGTTGTTGAAAACAAAACAAGAATCAGGGCTGAGAACAGGGGTGAATCAGGGAGAAGGAGAGGAAGAAGCAAATTTGGCCGTGAGGGTAGAAAGAGCACGTAGAATATCCTCATGGTGCTGTGCATTCAAGGCCTTTTCTTCACTGAGTGCGTGCTTCACTTCAGCAATCTCCTCCTTCGGTTGAAGCTGGTCGTGTACTAGCGCCTCAACCATGGATCTGCTGGAAGAGGCAGCCTCACTATGAATAGGACTGGGACCAGGGCCAAAGGGTGTTTTGGGTCCTTGTTCTGACACCGTACCATCACTCTTCTTTACTGTGAACCCACACCCAAGCAAAGTGTTGCTCCCTATCTCGTCTGTGACCTGAAATCCCACTCTCTTTTGCAAGGGAATCCCAAGTGTCTCAAAAATTGAAGTCAGAAGGAAGCCATAGCCTATATCATGACTCTTAAAGGTGTTTGTAATACGTGCAATATGACTGATCATGATGGCGGGTAGATTAATTTGCTCCCCCCGATCTAGTAGGTCTATATAACACATATCCATGGGGTCCGCAAGATTGCGTTCCTGACCCTGGGGAATCACATTCTTAATCATAAACCAAAACAATAGCCTATGCAAAGGCTCCATTCCCCGTTTTGCACAGACTAGGGAGCAGTCAAATCAGGTTGTTGGGCTAGCTTTCGGGTCAATTCCAACAGTCGTTCATCACCTAGTACGCTCTTATCTGCACGCACATACATATCAAACCCCTTGGATGGCACCCCAAGCCAATCTCCTAAGTTATCAGCATCGAAGCATAGCTCACGACCATTAACTGAGCTTATCACTATCCCACTAGTGATAACAAAATTGGCATAGAATTTAGCCAATTCAGGTACAGAACAGCCCCGTTTAGTGTTTGTAAACAAATCTAACCAACCCTGGGTCTTCAATTTTTCTAAGAGCACTCCCAGCCCGTGTTCCTGAAAGTATGATACCTTAATCATTTTTCCTCTAACCATAGTTTTCTGAAGAAACTGTCTGTACCTTTTCCCCAGTGTCAGGGTTTTTCTAGCTTTCTTTTTCTGTGATTCATTACTTCCTTCACCTAGATCGAATGCCTGTTCTAGAGATCCTCATTTCAGGGCAGGTTTCTTGATGGAAACAGATGTGGGAGGTGTTTTGGCTATTGGTTTGACAGTTGTTTTGAGGAGTGGTTTGGTAGTTTGAGGAGTTGGTTTGGGTTTCCTTACAGACCTTTCAATCTTGTCCTCAGGTAGGCTTGGTGAGATGGCAGGACCTGAACTTCGAGTTTGAGGCCGCCGTATAGATGTGTTGAGAGGCACATTGGGTGTGGTTGTGGTCTTTATTCGGTGCTTGATAGCCGATTTGGTTGATATTTGGTGGGTTGTTTTTACAATCCGCTTGAACCATATAAGGGGTTCATCCTTATCAACATCACACACGGAAGCATCATTCAAGAAGGGCTTCTCAACCCAATCTTCAACAAACACAGACTCCTCAATCTTTTCAGTTGATTTTGACTCGATCACACCGGGTTCATATAATATCAATTCCCATCCCAAGACCGATTTGACCGGAGGTATATCATTAAGATTGACTCCTACTTGTCTTAAATCGATACTTTTCAAGAACTGAAAGATGAATAGAGAAATACCATAAGTGGGCACAGGGGTAGCTTCCGCCAGCGATGTTGGTGGCGCCGTGAGTATGTCTAGTAATTTTTCTCCCCTTTTTCTTGATTTCTTGGCCTGAAGTGAGCTTGGGTGACATGCCTTGCGACCGAAGGATGCGTTGCTGCCATGGGTGCATGCCATTGGAAGAGCTAGTGGAGGAAGAGGCTAGGGTTTAGTGGGTTTAGGAAGAAGAGGAAGGTCGGGTTCTTGAGGGAAGGGGGGAAGGTGGTTTGAGAAGATAGGGAATGTTTGAAATGAATTGACCGAAAAATAAAGTAAAGAGCTGTAATGATCTTTTCGGCCACCGATTTTGGGAGAGAGAGAGAGAGAGAGAGGATTTTGCATGAAAGATATTATTACACCTTAGGAAAAGATGCAGATTATAAATTAGGCGTAATAAATCCAATTTTCAATACACTTTAAATTATGGTAACTTGATTAGCACATGATACAAACAATGGTCATACTTGTTCTTAACGCCTATTCTGACTGCTATACGTTTGGTAACAAAGGACAGTAAGGGCAATAACATTAGACCTCAACGACTATCAGCATGTCACATTCCACACATATGCTAATAACAGCACAGAAAATTGAATGCATCCATTGAATCAATTTATTTGGTCTCAAAACCTTACTAGTCAATCATTGGGAGTTGATGAAGTACTCTCACGTTCTCTTAATCATACCTAATTCAAGTCTATTCTTCTCAAACTGTTCTCTACTCAGTGCCTTGGTAAAAATATCAGCAATTTGTTTGTCAGTGGCACATAAATTCATTGAAATCAAGCCCTTTTCTACATTGTCTCTTAAAAAGTGATGACGAACGTCAATATGCTTAGTCCTTTTATGTTGACACGGGTTCTTGGCAATGTTAATTGCATTTGTGTTATCATAGAATATGGGAATGCATTCCGTGTCAACACCAAAGTCCTTGAGTTGTTGCCGTATCCACAGTAATTGAGCACAACAAGAAGCAGCCGCTACATACTCGGCTTCTGCTTGGACATGGCAACTGTGTGCTGTTTCTTTGTAGACCAAGAGACCAAACAGGGTCCAAGAAAAGTAGCCATACCAAAGGTGCTTTTTCTGTCAACTAGAAATCCAGCATAATCAGCATTTGCATATCCAATGAGGTCAAAGTTGCATCCTCGTGGATACCACAGTGCTAAATCAGAGGTGTGTTTCAAATATCTAAAAATTCGTTTTGCAGCTTTCAAATGTGTTTCTTTTGGATTTGACTGAAAACGGGCACACAAACCTACACTAAAAACAATGTCAGGTCTACTGGCGGTTAGGTATAGGAGTGACCCTATCATGCCCCTATATGATTTCTCATTAACTGAAGAACTTCCATTATCCATCACCAACCTGGTTTAAGGAGAGATGGGAGTGTCCATGGGCTTAGCCAATTCCATCCCAAACCGCTTAAGTAGTTCCTTGGCATATTTTTGTTGATGTATCATAGTTTCACTTGAGTTTGCTTAATTTGCAAGCCTAAGAAAAAATTAAGCTCACCCATCATGCTCATCTCAAACTCACTCCCCATCAAATTTGAAAATTCATCACATAAATCGTTGTTGGTTGCACCAAATATAATGGCATCGACATATAGTTGTACAATCAACAAACGTTCCCCCTTAGATTTGAGAAACAAGGTATTATCAACCTTGCCTCTGTGAAAATCATTATCAATTAAGAAACTTGATAAACGTTCATGCCAAGCTCTAGGAGCCTGTTTTAAACCATAAAGTGCTTTGTCAAGTTTGAACACATGGTTAGGAAAATCATGATTTTCAAACCCAGGGGGTTATTTTAAATATACCTCTTCTTTAAGATATCCATTGAGAAATGCACTCTTGACATCCATTTGGTACAACTGGATCTCCATGTGTGCTGCAAAGGCTACCAAGATGCAAATAGCCTCTATCCTTGCTACAGGTGCAAATGTTTCCTCATATTCGATCCCTTCTTCTTGATTGTAACCTTGGATCACCAGCCTGGCCTTGTTCTGAGTGACTGTTCCGAATTCATCCAACTTGTTTTTGAACACCCACTTGGTTCCAATTATTAATCTACCTTTAGATCGTGGTTTAAGGTGCCAAACCTTGTTCCTTTCAAACTGATGAGGCTCATCTTGCATGGTTATAACCCAGTCAAAATATGCAAGGGCCCTGTATTAATATCAGATATAATTTGGTCAAGGGGGTGTGAGCTCTGGCACTTCTAAGGTCGTGAAGTGGAAGGATCCACAGATCCGCTTTTCACTCACTCCTGGCGGCTTGAAGAAACAAGTTCGGGATCAGGTCTGGAGCTTGTTCTCAAATCAGTATGAGGGTACTGAGGTTGAGTGAGCTGGTTTTGGTTCATGTCAGGGTTGACAGTGCTTCCCCCTAATTGGTCTACTTCCTGCCCACTTTCCATATTATCAGCTCCAAAGTGTGGTTCACTTTCATGAGTCTTACCAATGTCTATTCTTACAAGGCCAAATTTGAAATCTTCATCCTGTGCATCATTCTCAACCAAGGAGTTAGTTTCATCAAATAATACATGCACACTTTCCTCAACACTTAGAGTCCTTTTGTTGAACACTTTATAAGCTTTACTATGTGAGGAGTATCCTAAGAATATGGCTTCATCACTTCTAGGGTTAAACTTTCCCAAGGGTTCCTTCCCATAATTGTGCACATAACATTTGCCACCAAAGACTCTTAGGTGCTTAATATTGGGTTTTCGCCCTTTGAGAAGTTCATAAGGAGTCTTATTAAGAAGGCGTCTGATCATGCATCTATTTATAATGTGACATGCTGTGTTCAATGCCTCTGCCCAAAAATGTCTAGGAAGACCACTAGCAACAAGCATAGTCCTAGTCATGTCTTCCAGAGTACGATTTTTACGCTCCACCACCCCATTCTGTTGGGGTGCTCTGGGGGCAGAAAAATTATGATCAATACTATGTTCATTACAATAGTCAATGAAGCTTGAATTTTTGAATTCTTTTCCATGGTCAGAGCTGAAACTTATCAATGAGTGTCCTACTCTCTTTTCAGTTTTCTTAAGGAACACAACAAACTTTTCAAAAGTTTCATCTTTTGATGCTAGAAATAAAGTCCAGGTGAAACGAGAGTAATCATCTACTATAACAAACATATATCTCTTCCCGTCCCTACTTGTGATCCTCATAGGACCACATAAATCAACAAGTAGTAGCTCAAGAGGTCGGGAAGTGCTAACATACTTCTTTGGCTTGAAAGAGATTTTAGTTTGCTTTCCTTTCGCACAAGCGTCGCATACCTTGTCATCATTGTATTTGATGGAAGGTAAACCAACTACTAGGTCTTTAGAAACAAGTTTATTTAGCAAGGAGAGACTAATATGACCTAGTCTCTTGTGCCAAAGCATAACATCATCATCAAGAACACTCAAACAAGTCAAATGATTTTAGGGAAGTGAAAGAACACATGCTTTATACACATTGTTGTGTCGCTTTCCCCTCAACACAACCTCTCCAGATTTGATATTGGTAACCAAGCATTGATCCGAAGAAAATCCAATATGATTACCTTTATCACATAATTGGGACACTCTTAACAAGTTATGCTGTAACCCATCAACTAGGCACACATAGAGTGATTTACCTATCTTACCTACACCAACAATCGTCCCGGACTTGTCGTTTCCAAACGCCACTCTCCCTCCATCAAAGGCTGTAAGTGAGAGGAAACTTGATTGTTTTCAGTCATATGCCTTGAGCAACAACTATCCAAGTACCACAGTTGATTGCATCCTCTCACTTTAGCCGACAAAACAGGTAAGTGTCAGTCTTGGGAACCCAGATCCACTTGGGTCCTATTCTTTTCTTGGACATGGAATTTAACTTATCTTTTCTAATCCAGATTTGTTTAATATATCATGAGTTTCTTTCCATGGCCCTTTTTCTCAAAGAACAAGCATAATGATAATGACCAGTTTTTCCACAATGAAAACATATTATATTCTCTTGTAGACTAATATATTTCCTGTCCATTGGCTTAGTAACATGCCTATTCACAAAGCCTAATCCCTTTCTAATTTGATTATAATGAGTGCTTAGCCATATTAGCACTTCCGAGAAACTGTTCCAGTGCGTGTTTTAAGTAAGGTTAGTTTCAGCTTTTTACATTTTTTTCAAGAAGCTGTTTATTTTCACTCATATGGGATTCTAGATTAAGCTTTAGATTTAAGGACTCACTTTCCAGCCTTGAGAGATTAGTGTTGAACACTTCCTCTCTATTGTCCATAAGATCCTTAAGGGTGTCTAGTTCATTACATAAAGCAAGAACTTTTTCATCAATTTTGAGTTTTTCACAAGTGAGAACCTCATTCATATGCCCAAGTTCTTGCTTCTTTCTTTCCAGCCTTTTAACATCCTTTTCTAATCCTGAGCAGGTATTTTTAAGCATGCAATTTTCAGAATTTACTATCTCACATTCTTCCATCAATGTAAAAACTAATTTTTCAAGTTTCCTCTTGCTAGGATTACGTATCTCTTCCTTGAGTTGGGACAAACTCTCGATCGAATCAAAATCTGAATCAGATTCACTTCGGGCCATAAGGGCTGCTGCTTCTTCTCCATCTTGAGAGTCCTCTTCTTCTTCTGAGGTATCACCCCAGGCTGCCATCATTGCCTTGGTGAACCGTTTTTCAGCATTGGTTAACTGCGTCTTTTTGCCTCTGGTTCGGACCTATTCTGACCCTTGTTCTTCCTTCAACAAGGGGCAATTCTTCACAACATGATCTTACCTTCTACACTTGAAGCATCCTAAGAACTGATCTCGATCGCTGTTCTTGGCCTTGCTGGCATTGCGATTCTTGTATTTGCTTTCGGCCTTTTTGAAGAATTTTTTGAACTTTCGAGCGATCATGGCCATCCCTTCTTCATCAAAATCTGAGCTATCGCTTTCTCTAGCTTTTAGTGCTAGTCCTTGGTCTTTCTTCACTTCTTCCTTCATATGGGAATTCCTTCTTAGTCCATACGTTTGTAGATTCCTAATAAGCTCATCCAAGGAGATCTCATTCATCTTCCTAGCTTCTTGGATAGCAGTGACTTTTGATTCCTATGATTGAGGTAAATTCGTAGGATCTTCCTTACCAACTCTTCAGTGGTAAAGGATTTTCCCACGATTTTAACTGATTAGTGATATGGGTAAACCGAGTATACATGTCCATAACTGTCTCTTTATTGCTCATCTCAAATAGCTCATACTTCCTTACCAATAGCTCGATTCTAGATTGCTTGACTTGATTTGTTCCTTCGTGAGCTATCTGTAGAGCATTCCGTATCTCCTTTGTGGATTCACACTTTGAGATGCGAGTGTAATCATCAAGTCCGACTCTAAAATACAGTAGTTTCTTGGCCTTGGCATTCTTCTCCATCTTCCTGAAGTTGCCTGAGTCGAATTCCTTTGGCTCCTTAGGAACAGTCTTCCCATCAGTTGTGACTTTCACTGGAATGTAAGGGCTATTCACAATGAGCGTCCACAACTCACAATCCTCAGCTTGGATATAGTTCTCCATTTGATTTTTCCACCAGTTGTAGTGTTGTCCATTGAAATATGGAGGTCTGGTCACATATTGACCTTTTAATATTCCTTGTGGTGCACTCATTCTTTCAGGATCTCTCAAGGTGTTAACCTAATTATGAGAACCTGGCTCTGATACCACTTGTTAGATTATAAGCGCATAAGGACACAAGAGGGGGATGAATTGTGTCTTCCAACTTTTTCATTTATTTTAGAACACTCATGAGAACTATTTGGAGAGGTGTTTGGAGTGAGGTAAAATAAAACTGAATGTGGAAATATGAAAGTAGACACAATAATTTTATGTGGAAAAGTACCTCTTGCCGAATTGAGGTGTAAAAACCACGACCTACCTTAGTAGGATTTTAGCAACACTTTTACTAACACGGGCTGAATTCGTTACACATGTAACTCATATGTGACTACGTCACACACGTAACTTAGTCTCCTCCGAGACCCTCGTTACAAACATGTAACTAGCCTCCACTTGAGAACTAGCCACACATCATGTCCAAAGTCTCCCAAAACTTGAACACACTCTAATCTCACTGATGACAGAGGAGAATAGAAAAACACCTTACTTTAAATGCTTCTAAATAAGTTGAAGGTAAGGTACAATACAATCCCTATTATGCCAATATAGATGATGCAATTTAGCACACTTCTTGAAGGTTTTTCAATAAGAAAATTTTCTCACAGAAAACTCGATTTTGCTCCTTGAAAAACCGTGAATGAAAACATTGAGAGGCAAGAGATTATATACCCACGGAATACTTGTACCGCAAGTATATGGGAGGTTTTGGATTTTAGCAATAACTCTAAAAAATAATCAGTATTCCAAATGGAATTGAATCTCTTAACATTATCTTTTTTGAAAATCATATCTTAAAGGCTAAGATAAAATCTTTTGAGAGTGTCTTTTTAGGAAAACAATATTATTCAGTGAAGGACTCTTTGTAAGAAAAAATATTATAAGAAAATTAATCCCAAATATGTTAGGAATTTTGACAGTAGAAAAACACTTGAAAATCTTTGGGACAGGAGTTTTATACGTTGCCCTCAGAACACTGCAAACTTGATTGCTCAAACTGTTCTGAGCAGTGTTCTAAGTTAGCGCAAGAAATTCCTTCAAGGTGAGTGTTAAGTCAAAATCTTCTAATTGGCATATTAACAAGAATCTAAATGAATACAACCAGTAATTAACCCTAAGACTCTTGTGATCCTTTAACCTCCATGATGTCATGCATACATATTCACTTTGACATTCCACGCTTCTTCGAACTGTTCTCTAGGGTGTTTGCAACCTGTCTCAACACACAATTCTAGCACAATACTCAAGCATAGCATGATAGCATATTGACTGGTACATTTGGGTTGTTATCATCAAAACCTTACACATGATTGTTTCAACAACGTGAATCTTAAGAAGGAGAAACTGCTAGTGATAATACTTGCACAGATTGCTGCTATGCCACGTTTTTTGGGGATGAGGGTTCCTTCAGAGTTGTTAATGGGTACATGCTTGGGCGTACTTACTCCATTACTTTGTGGGGTCCTTCCCAGTTAGCCGTGAACTTATGCGTTCGCTTGCCCGCACAACAGCTTCGGTCTGTCGAAGGACTAGGTCTCTGACCCTAATGGGATGGACTTTCACCGTGTAACCATGGAGCTGTGCAACACGGAGTTTATAGAGTGTCTCTCTTAGGAGGGCGTCACCCCGAACAGTGGGTAGTAAATCGAGGGCTTCCCGAAGGGCTTCGTTGTTGAGTTCTTCTTGGAAGGTGGAAAGACGATGGGTGTCGAGTGCTACTTCCATGGGGAGTACGGCTTCAGACCCATACACTAGCATAAAAGGTGTTTCCCCCGTGGCCGTTTTTTCGGTGGTGCGGATTGACCACAAGACGCCATGCAGTTCATTAGCCCATTTGCCCTTAGCGTTGTCTAGTTTCTTTTGCAAGCCATAGAGGATGACTTTGTTTGTGGCTTCAGCTTATCCATTCACCTGGGGATGAGCCACCATGGTGAACCGTGCCTGACAATCCAAGATGCTGAGGTAATCGGTTAGCTTAGTCGTATCGAACTGCCGATCGTTGTTATAGATCATCGCCCGAGGAACTCCACAACGGGTGGCGATATTCTTCCAAATAAATTTGCGGACCTCGACTGCAGTGATTAAAGCGACAGCCTCAGCCTCTACCCATCTTGTGAAGTAATCCACCGCAACAAATGAGTACTTTTGTTGACCTGTGGCTTTGGGGAAGGGACCCAGTATGTCTATTCCCCAAGTGGCGAGCGATAGGGGACTGATGATTGGCGTCAGGGCGGTGGTAGGCCTTCGATGGATGGGGCCGAATTTTTGACATTTGTAGTAGCTGCGGACCAAATTCATAGCGTCCACATATAAAGAAGGCTAGTAGTAGCCAGTCCGTATAACGGTGACTGCCAGGGCACGCCCGCCAATATGAGAACTGCATATTCCTTCATACAATTCTTTAATGATCTTCTTCTCCATTTCTGGAGTCACGCAGTGAAGTAGTGGGCGGGCATAGGACTATTTGTATAAGATTTCGTAATATAATATGAACTAATTCGCCTGTCTTTTCACTCAATCTACTTCTTTAGAGTCTAAGGGCAATGTACCGTCCGTCAAGTACGCGCAAATAAGGTCCATCC
Source organism: Carnegiea gigantea (assembly GCA_029747015.1). Lineage (NCBI taxonomy): Eukaryota > Viridiplantae > Streptophyta > Magnoliopsida > Caryophyllales > Cactaceae > Carnegiea > Carnegiea gigantea. Next base: position 178,084 of record JAKOGI010000368.1, on the reverse strand, counting down.
AGTGGAACTCCTATCCAGCCAAAGGATTTTGTGAGGTTTAATGCTGCGTTCCATCAAGGTCTCCCATTGGATGTGTTTCGACTTTCCATCTTTTGAAGAGCTAGCCAACTTCGATAGAGCATATGCTTGTTGATTTTCCAACCATGGTATATGTATTATTGAGAAATGGTTCAATAACCGAGTGGTCTCTGTATCCGGCAGACATAGGCCGTCATGGTGTCATCCTTGATTTCATACTCCCCATTGAGCTGACTGACAATGAGTTGGGAGTCTGAGAACGCCCTAACCAAGTATGCTCTTGCTGTATAACACAGATCTATTGTTGCTGTCAGGGCCTCATACTCAGCCTCATTATTAGATGCCTTGAACATGAATTTCAAGGCATGCTCCCGCCCCTCTCCCTGGGAGGTTTCGATGATTAGGCCAGCTCCACTACCATCTCTAGTGGAGGAGCCGTCCACATAGAGGTTCCAAGAGGGGGAAGGTGTTGCTGTGTCGGGAGTGATGTTGGCGTTTTCGACCAAGAAATCCGCTGAGGCTTGGGCTTGATTGCTCGTCCCACTTCGAAGCTGAGGTCATACTGAGATAGCTCTACCGCCCATTTTAAAAGCCTTCCGTAGGCATCCAACCGTGACAAAAATTTTTCAAAGGCTGCTCAGTGAGGATGGCCACTTTATATACTTCAAAGTAAGGCCGCAACTTTCGGCTAGCCATCACCAATGTGTAAGCAAACTTCTCAATTAGAGTGTGGTTTACTTCATCCCCAGCTAGGGCATGCCTTACATAATATACTGGGATCTATTCTTTGGCCCTTTCTACCACCAGGACCGTGCTCACGGCTTGCTCCGAGACAGCCAAGTAGAGTAAGAGCGTTTCTCCGAGGAAGAGGTTGGTTATTTTACGTAGGTAAGCTAGGTATGCCTTCAACGCTTGGAAGACATCATCTACTTCTTTGTCCCAAACAAAATTTGCACGCTTCTAAAGGAAGTGGAAGAAAGGCTGACATTTATCGGTGGATCTGGATATGAACCGGCCTTAGATCGCAATACAGCCAGTTAATCACTGGACTTCCTTGATGTTCCGTAGGGGCTTCATGTCTAATACTACCTTGACTTTGTCTGGGTTAGCCTCCATCCCACGATTGCTAATCATGAAGCCTAGGAACTTTCCTGACCGGACTCCAAACACACACTTCTTCGGGTTGAGCTTCATGTTGTATGTTCAAAGGATCTCAAACGTCTTTCGCAAATCTTGGCCGTGCTCAACGTCGTGCATGCTTTTGACTATTATGTTGTCCATATATACCTCATGGTTTGCCCAATGAGAGGTTTAAAAACTTTGTTTACCAGGGGCTGGTAGGTAGCCCTACTATTTGTGAAACTCACAATACTTCCATACATTATGTGGTTTCAATGCCATGGTCATAGGTTGCGGTCTTTTCAACATTGGATGTTCCTTCACTTCCATTAGTGCGCTTCTCGAATCCGCGGTGAACTAGGAGTCCCTAACTTTGAGCCATGGCCTCCTGTCTCCGCATCCCGTATTCGTATAGGCTGAGGTCTGGGCCTTCTTAGAGGCCCCCATGCTTTCAATGCAGATTCTGTTGCTTGGATGAAATTTGCGGCCTTTCTCAGAGCTTCAGCAAGGGTGGTTTCTTTCTGCCCGGCTAAAGAGAACTTGAATCGACCACTCTTTAGGCCGTTCAGGAAGCCATCCATTTTCCAAATCAGGGATCAGGACCGCCTCCTTGTGGAAATGCTTGACAAACTTCGCTAGGGATTCCTAAGTCCCTACTTAATTTTGGATAAGTGGATGCTAGTCCGCCTCTTCTTGCGGCTAGTAATGAATTGGCTGACAAATCTATTAACCAAGTCTTAAAAGCAGGAAATACTTCCTGGAGTTAGGTCGTTGAACCAAGACTGCGTTACCTCCTTTAGGATAGTTGGAAAATAATGGCAGTACATGGTGTCGTCAACATCTTGGACATATATATGAGTCTTATACACCCCAAGGTGTTCTTTTGGGTCCGTGGTTCCGTTGTACTGGTTGACAGTGGGCATCTTAGCCTTCCCATAGTAGGGGGCATTGATTATCTCTGCACTGAAAGGAGTGAAGAAAGGGATGGGCCTCATTCGGGTGGCTGTTTCGGACACTTTGATGGGAATCTCAATGTGCCATCCTACGACTATCAATGGGCTTCTTCGAGGGAGGTCGGCCCTTGGGGGGCTGCGCAAGGATTGACCATGGTGGCGGGAGCTCTGGCCGCACATACTTCCTGGGGAAGGACTACAAGTACGTTCCCTCGCCGAGCGGCACTCAGGGGTGCGTCACTTCCTAAGACTTCCCCTCGGAGGTTTGAGGTTTGCTCATGCTCCTCGAACTAGGCGATGTGCCAGAAATGAGTTGCGTATGCCGTAGAGGCGGTGGAGGATTTCGCCAGCCTTTTGGGGGTCACTTTGCGGACTTATGGGGCGACAACTCCTGTAGATCGATCACGATTGCCTTCCCAATATCATCCATCCTTCTCTGGGCCAACCATCTCTCTCGCTTCATGACTCTGATGTTATGACCTAGCGGAAGCATGCCTATGGGGTGGTTCACATCAAGCGATAGGTACATAATCAAAGGTAGGTAGAGGCCTTGCGGAGTTCAGAACCTCCATAACCTTCTTCACCTACTCGGTTACTTATTGGAGTACAGTGTCGGTTATGGTAGACATGAGGTTCTTCAGTGAGTCCACCGTGACATAGGCTTCTCGCTCGGGTGGGCATTGTTCGACCGAGCGAGGGTTTGCACAAAAGGAACTTTTCTAGGTGTCTTGTACTTCAGAAGATACCGGGACTTCTGTCATGGGGGCCTTGTCTCTCCTAGAGCATGCCCATGTGGCATCACTCACTACCATTGTTTACCTACGCACTCTCCACAGACGGCGCCAAATCTATTTTAGGACTTTTTGGTTTCTCTGAGGATGACATGGGGCGAAAGCTGTGATGGCACAAGCGGGACGCCTGATGATCCTTTCCTCGAACATTGAACCTGCAAAAAGGGCAACCCTGTGTTGAGATCCGGGAACGCCTCTCCGACGATCAAGTTAGCAGGGTGTCCAAAAAAGACAAAGCAGAAAAAGAATTTATAATGTATAAGGGAATGTGGCAAAAAAGCGATCTCATTTTTTAAGGTAGGTAGGGGGTATTTATAGTCCCTGTAGCCAGTACTAATGTCACTTAGGATATTTTCCTAATGGGCCACTGGGTGGTTTCCCTCATTGCGCCTCTGAGTAGGGATCTTTAGACCCCAGAATAGCTAGAGGTAATTGGCCTAGCCTAGTCCATAGACGTATATATGGGGCCCACTTGGAATTCCCATATTTTCTAGATCAAAAGTGATCATGTTCACTGATCATACTGCATTAAAACACTTATTGGCTAAGAATGACACAAATCTAAGGCTCATTAGATAGATTTTGTTACTCCAAGAGTTTGATACTGAGATAAAATATATGAAAGGTTTTGAAAATTCAGTTGTTGACTAATTGTCTAGAATCTTTACTGAGTATACTGATGACTTAGTTGAATTTTCTAACCATTTTCCTAATAAGCAACTATTTGCTGTGTCACATGCCCCTCTCCCCTGTTTTGCTCACATTGTGAACTACCTTGCCAGTAGGAAGATTCCTTCTCACTGGTCCAAACAAGAAAGAGATAGATTCTTCTCACAGGTAAGACATTACTATTGGGAAGATCCGTATCTTTTTAAATATTGTCCTGACCAAGTAGTGTGTAGATGTATCCCTGAGAGTGAAATTCATAGTATTCTGACCTTTTGTCACTCGTATGTTTGTGGTGGCCACTTTCGAGGTCGTAGGACAGCTGCTAAAGTCCTACAAAGTGGGTTCTTTTGGCCACTCTGTTTAGAGATGCTCACTGATTCTATCTTACTTGTGAGTATTGTCAACGTACGGGTGCCCCATCCCATTGTGATATGATGCCTCTTTTCCCTATTCTAATTGTTGAGATATTTGATGTGTGTAGGCATTAATTTCATGGGTCCCTTTCCACTATCTTTTAGCTTTGTATATATATATTGGTTGATGTTGATTATGTGTCAAAATGGAAGGAAGCTCAGGCTACTGTTGTGGTCAAGTTTGTAAAAGAGTGTATTTTCTGTCGATATGTTACCCCTATAGCTCTTATTACTGATGGAGGAAGTCACTTTTGTCATCGATCTTTTGAGACTTTGCTTAGAAAGTATTTCGTGACTGATAAAGTATTTACCCTTTATCACCCTCAGACTAATGGTCAAGTTGAGGTATGTCATCATAAGATCAAGTCTATACTTGAGAAAACAGTTCGACCTGATAGGAAAGACTGGTCTTTGAGATTGCATGATACTCTTTGGGCCTATCATACTACTTATAAGACTCCCATTGGGATGTCTCCTTATCGGCTTCTTTTTGGTAAGGCATGTAACTTGCCAGTTAAATTAGAACATCGTAAGTTTTGGACTATTAAGGCTTTTAATTTTGACATGAAACAAGCAGGTTCTAACTGTAGGCTTCAATTGAATGAATTGGATGAATTGCATAATGAAGCCTATGAGAATGCCAAGATTTATAAAGCCAAAACCAAAACTTTTCATAGTAAAATGATTTCATGTAAATCTTTTGAACCTAATCAGAAGGTTTGTCTTTTTAACTCTAAGCTCAAGCTGCTTCCTGACAAGTAGAGATCTAGATGGGATGGTCCCTTTGTTGTCCAACAAGTGTTTCCCTTTGGAGCAATCCAAATTTTGGATCCCCAGATGGTTGAGTTCTCATGGTTAATGGCCGATGTTTGAAACCTATTGTAACTCATGATGTTGAGCCTATTTTGATTGAATCCATCAATTTATTATACCTAGTTTACTACGATTAGTGCATAGAACCTTGTCTGGCTGAAAACATAAAACTTAGCGCGTGTTGGGAGGCAACCCAATCTTTTTAGGTGAGTTTGAGTCTTTTGTTTTTATTTTTCTTTTTGATCAAGGTGTGTTTGTGTTTTAGAGTATGATTCTTCACTTGGTTTTTGGCTTTTATGGTTGGTGATGGTTGTGAAGGTACTTTGGGAGTTTGATTGTTGGGCTTATATGGAAATGACTTCCTCATGCTGTCAGATTGTGTTGCTCTTTTATCTATTTCCCTCTTTCTCATTATTTTCTACATTGTGGACAATGTAAGGTTTATGTGTAGGGGGAAGACAAATTCAAAATTTTGAGGAAAATTTAAACTTTAAAGTCTTCGGGTGAATTTGATTTTGGGAAGAGCATGAGTGTTTTGATTATGCATGTTATACTCTTATTATGTGGATTTGATTCATGTGACACATGCTCATTAGAGATTATTTCTACCTTTGACTAGTCAAAGGTCAAAATTTTTACTGTGCTAATGCCACTATGTAACGGATTTTGAGTTTGGGATGTAACCCCCTTTACAATGTCATGATGAGTATCTGATAAGCATTGAGTTCCCCATTAACTTTTCAATCAATAAAGAAAATAAACTGAATTAATCAAGTTTTGATTCCAATACCAATGTTGAGGTTCTATATTTATCCAAATCCTTAATCGCCTGAATATGTACTGAGTGCTTCTCTGAGTGTCATCTTTATTTATATCTTTATCCATCCAAGAGAGCACATGGAATCAAGTAACTTTTGAAAAAAATTCAAAGTCTTAAAAAAAAAAATCAAGAAAAAGAGAATAATAAATTGATTTGGCATTAGAGACTTGATTTTAAAGATGCTCTTATGATTTTTGTTATGTGGGGTGAAATTTTGTGCTTACGGTTTGCTGCATGGTTTCATTGTATGCTTAATATACTTGAATCTTGGCCTATTGATTTAGTCAAAGTTGGAAATCTTTGATAATGAGTTGTGGGTTGGTAGTGAATTGATGTAATTGGATATTTGATTTTCTTCCCTAAACTTGTTATACTTGATGGGATAAATGAATATATGCATTATGGTTATTCTTCGCTCGAGGACTAGCAAGAGTTGATAATTCATATTTTATATGTAATTTTGTCTTTTATTTTATCTACTTTTAAGTCTTTGAAATATATTTTTATAGTAAATAATGGGTATTTTACGTGATTTCAGATGAAAAAAAATCATTGAATTTGGAATAGAGTCAAGAATTGGAACAATTTCATTAAGAGATTATAACTGCAGTCCAATGCTCAATAGTTCAGCCTAACAAAACACCAAAAAACAAAAAAAATAAAGAAAAGGGCCAGCCCAGCCCGAAATGGGCTCCCCCGCGGTCCAAATCAGTTCAAACTGCCTCTCCCTCTTCTCTTCCTCTCCACCTGGGCCTGGCCAGTGCCTCACTCGTCTCCCTTTCTCCCTTCTCTACATTTGGGCCCCATCCTGTGCGCTTCTGCCTAGCTTCTGCCCGGCCCAATCTGCGACCCACAACCCTAGCTTTCTCTCTCTCCCTACTTTACCTGAAATGGGTTATCTTGCCAGCCCATCAGCATTCAGCCATCCCCCAGCCTCTTCTCCCTCTTTTCTTTCATTATCAATATGTGGGCCCCTCTTTCTCAGCCTCATCTGCAGCCGAACCGACCAGCGTCAAACCCAACTGCTCCATTTTCTCAAAGTGCTCCAATTTTCCACATAAGTCAAGTGATCTAGTCAAGGCTAATTAATTAAATTAATTTTAGCTAAAAACTAGCCTTTCCATATGCAATACAACAGCCAAGAATTAATTTTCATTAATTTTTGGGCACCGAAAGGGCTCAAGGTTGTTGAAAAATTCGTTCAATCATCCATTCATCCACTCAATCACCAAAGCATCTTCTCATTCTCATCTTCCATCTTTTATTTTTTTTGTGTGGAGAGGGTCTTCGTAAGACAAAATTATTTGGGTTGAGGGGTTTAGAAGAAAATAAGCTTGAAAATTAGATAATATTTTCTCTTCTCTTCTCATCTCATCTGCGAGTCATATTTGAGAGTTTTCACTTAATTTTATCATTTTGTATAATTGAGTACTAAAGTTTGGGTATAGAAAGTGAAATATACCGTTTCGATGGTGTTTTTGCTAACTATGACAAGGCTAGAATACTCTTCTAGGATGAAGATGGATCCTTGACAATAATATTGGTTTTGTTAATTTCTTATGGGGTTATTTATGTCTCTTTTATTGCATAATTTAAGTTTATACTTGAACTTAACCTATTTATGCATCTCAATACTATTGTTCAATCATGTTGATTACAATAGTTTAATTTGCAATCTCAAGTGAATATTAGACCTCGCAAGCTAATATGATGTTATGCAATTGGGCTTTAAAATTATAATTGTTAAAATTGAATAATTTAAACTAGAAATTAGATGAGTTATGTCTAAAAAGAATGATTCATGATAAACCACAAGATAAATAATATCATTTGATAATTATAATTATCTTTTTAATTTATGGCCTAATGCTTGTAACTCAGATTGAACAAGAGACAAATTGAATCTCTACTTGAATTAATAGATCAATATTTGCATCAATGATGAAATCCAAAATCCTAGATTTTTCTCCTACTTGATTTCTCTTCAGTCTCTTGACTCATTTACTCTTCTTTTGTTCCGTTAATTCATATTAATAGTCAAACTCCTCAATTGAACTATTCTTTATAATCGGAAAGGCTAAATTTAAAATCACTATTGTTTCTTATGGAAACGACACCCTTATACTAGCTAGTCCATAATTAAGCTTGTGTACTTACAAGTAAAAAGGGTTTCAAAATTAAATATAAAATCCACATAAATTATATTAGTAATGCTAGTTCCAATATTACCAAAAATAATGTATTTTATTATAATAAAATAAATGCACCAATTATGGATAATTTATTATGTATATTGATTTCCAATTTTTATGAAAATTTGGCTGCTAATATGAAATATTATAAAGACACAAAGTCATATTCTTCTTGTGATATTATTACTATCAGATTACAAATAATTAATACAGTTAAAAATTTACAAAATCTTCCATGCATCGCATGGGTCTTTAGCACTAGTTAAGAATGATTTTAATTTGCATTATGAGCTCCACAAGTGAAAATAAAGACTAATATAATATCATTATGACATGATTTTTTTGAACTTTTTAAACAGAGAGTTCTAATTGCCTACCTTTGTAACTTCAATTAAATATATTATATTTTGTAGCAAGAAACAAATTGCTTTTCTTCGTAAAACATTGCTGATTGTTATTGTGGCGGCCGTGATGTTGCCAAATGATACTTGAGGTTTCATTCGTGCAACTTCTCAAAACATGGATTATTTCTCAATTTCTACATATTTTCTTTAGATATTAAATTTTACAAACGAATTGTTCAATTTAGGTTCAACTTCCAATCTGATTAACTTTAGGTTATGTTGGGCGTCGGTTGATCAAAGTTGCTTTGATTTCAGTTTAGTTAATAATCATTTTTTATTGGCTTTTAGTTAATTGATATGGTTCAATAAATGCGTCTTCCTAATGAAAAATTAACAGAAAAAATTGAGCTAGGATCAGTTTCATACCCATTATTAGATTTGACTTTCTAAGAATAGGTCACTTTTATTAGGTCTACAATAAACTTATGGTGATAAACTATAATTCCTTGTATCTTCACATCAAAATAATATTTAAGTCTTAAATGACAATTATCACAAAAAAATTATGTGTTAGCTAAGATAATATTAAATAATTAGGAAAATTTAGTTAAATTGGTTAAGTCACATAAGGCATTCATTATATTCATAAAGTATCGTCCAACTTCTAATCCATTATTATATTGACCTTAGTTGTAGTTTATATTAGACCAATTTCTTAGCAATACTTCACACGTGCTACTTGAGCTATATATAATATAATGTTGAACTAAACTAATTAAAGTTTAATATACATACCATAATAAATTACCAGTGCAAAGATAATTAGTTTACATTTATTATATTGTTGTTGCTGCTGTAAAATCTTTTTGGAAAGACATTCATGTAAGTCTACTGTTCAATAATTTATGAACAGTATACATCTTTTTTTTTAATGCATTGTAGAGACTAAGGATTACTTTTGTTATAAGTTCTTATATTCTTCGGGTTTGTCATGAATCATTATTATTGTTTTTGCTTTATCTTGACATTTCGTCATGGATATACGCATTAGTACAGTGTTACTTTGTAAACGAAGCAAATGCTGGATAAAGACATGGAGACATAATTACACATTGTGATCATTGGGGCTTTCACTTTTATGGTATAAGCTCCAAACAAATTGAAATAAAGTTTTGGGGATCAACTTAATTTGGCTTCTCATGTAGTAGGAAGGATGTTATTCTCCCACCAATTGAATCAAATATAATATTCAAATGCTTTCAACTTTGTGAACTTAGACAATTAGTCTTTTAAGTGTATCTAACAATCAAAATTTTTAAGCGATCCAACCATGTAGAATGTCTGCATTTAAATTTTCTTTCCTTATTATATTGCTTATAAAATTAGTCACTCGTGCAAGCGCACGGACACAGGCTAGCAATGATATTATATCAATATGAAATGAAAGACCCAAGCAAAATAATGAATTGCTTATTTTTCAAAAATTAAAATTAGTTCATCTAATGAAATATATATGACACAAAAGTTCCAAGAGATTTAAATTTTCTTGTGCATTTATGTTCAATTATATTGAAAGACAAACATAGATAAAGTGACATCAGTAGATGAAATATGATTTAAGTGAGAAACGCAAAAAATGGAATAGAAATTCAGACAATTGTTAGATAAAAAGTATCTAAATGTGTCATTAAAAGATTTAAATATCAAGAAAATAGACTTACATTCAATATTTAGGTTGTAGCTAATTAGAGCAATCACATCTCTTACATACTTTTATATTTAAAATTTGTTTATTAAATACAAAAGAATATTGATAGAGGGTTTGGAAAGTAAAACAACCAAAATAGGAAACATAATTGAGGTTCCATAGCCTAGCCAAAAATTTAATAAAAAAGAAGGGTGAAAATCTTACTACAAACTTCTTTGATATCTACACATGATACTTACACATGATGAAAAATTTGTTAAGAGTATAGAAATTAGTAATGGTTACTGAGCAACCAGAAAATTGTAATTTAGAAAAATCTAAACTACATATAAAAATATTATTTGAAAAAATCAAAATTTATAGAAATCTAAAAAGAAATTTTACGTGATATTATATATTTTGTTTATACACTTACAGTAATTTTTATATTATTTAAGTTTTTGAATTATATATTTTCTTGTTGCATATAAATTTTTCTAAATTTTTGTAAGCTTTTTTATTTTTTTAGTTTAAAAAAAACTAGTACATTTTGGGGTATTTGGTAACAACTACTTATTGGAGCTATTTGAAATAGCTATTTGACCTACAAATAGTTCTTTTAAAAAGGCTTCCATTAGCCTTTTCAAAAAACTTTTTGTAGAAATAATACATTTCTCCATGAGTTTTAAATTATTATACCACATGTTATTAAATTATATTTATAAAATATTGCTTTTATGAAATTGAAAGAGTACAAAGTACCATAAAGGTTGCTTCAAGTGTTATATGAATAGTATTCAAATCCAATTAGATCGTAAGAATTAACCAGAGTAGAGATCTTAGCTTTATTTTTATTTTTTTGGGTCAAAAACAAATCATTAAAGCTGCATTATCTTTTTCATTATTTGATTTTTTTTTTTAACCCAAGCAGTGTATTTTTTGGTGTGGCTTTTCCAATTTCATTAGTGTATTATGTCAATGTTATTTGGTACTCTCAAACATTTGATATTTCTGCTCTAGATTATTCAATATCCTTTCTGATTATGTAGACAATGAGCTTACACATTGATGTAAGTAAATAGCAATATTTGATGTTATGTTTTATATGAATTGAATCTAATGAAAATAAAGTCACTAGAAATTCATAAAAATTTCAATTTTAATTCAAACGCTGAAAAAAAATCTAATAAATAACAAAATAACATTATAAACATAAGCATCATTCATGTAAATAAAAATTGAAAAGAAATAAGATAAATAATGAATACAAATTATGTAGAATTAATAAGAAAAAAAAGTCTCATGAATGAAGTTCTTTTTTTAAGGATCATAGATGAAGTTACTTTATACATATGACATGAATTTAATTCTTTTTTTTTAAAATAAGATGACCAATAAATAAAAAAATATTCTATTAAAAAATAATTTAGAGATAAGAATATCGATAAAATTTTTTCGAACATCTTATTTGGAAACAATTAACTTTACCAAACAATTTTCCTATAAACAACTAACTCAAAAAGCTAATATAAATAATTAATTCAAATAACTATCAACTAACAAATTATACAAACAATTAACAGCTAACATTTATTTGCCAAATGGAGCCTTTCATGGTGTTTTGATTACATTTCCATATTTAATGTAGATTTTTAAATTATTCTATTTTATTGAAGGGTAGTTACGACTTTTTATATAAAAAATGCGTACAAAAGCATCTCATCAAAAGTTGGGATACTTTATAATTAGTTGTAAAAAGTAGAGATCCTAAAAAAGATATATCCAAACTGCTGATATTGATTATTTTCAATGGAGTATTGGCGATTCAAGTTATAGTACCTTTCAATGGAGTATTGGCAATTCAAGTTACAGTACCTGATTTAAACTTGAGGTGATGAGCTTTTAATATATGTTGTTCTTAAGAAATAAATCAAAATTTTGAGGTGAAATTTGAGAGTTCAATACTTTTTTTTGGCACATATATTTTCAAATGGATTAATGTTTAGGGAGGGAGGAAGTTCATTGTTTTTTTTTTTTTTTTGGGCCATAACTTGTATGTATATATATCAAGTGATTAATGAGTTAACCTAAAAAATAGAGATAACAATACATCCATAGTCAATGGGAGAGAAAAGGATTGTGTATTCAAGTAAAGAAGATATATCTTGGTTTGAAAATTTATAAATGAAGATGTTAAGCTTGAGATTGTAATTGTTTTGAAACAACTTATGGCAATGAATATTCCTAGCGGTTACTTTTCAATGATAGTCTAAAAAGAAAGAAAGAAAATTGTATGACTTCAATTATTAAAACTCTTTGTGATTATATTTGGACAAAAGTTGGCTTTTAAGAAACAAATTATTGTTTTGATGTCCAACATGAAATACTGATACATATTTTTCATGTTATCTCCTCTCAACCTAGGCAAATGAGTCCAATATGCATATGTCCAAGTTCAACTGAAGGAAGGCCCCGCCCCATTTCTGTGGAGGACTTGTGTCCATATCTCATGTGATTGTTGGCTGGCGTTAAGATGAAGATGAAACATACATCTACAAACATCGGCACTAGAGAAAACCTTGTACTCATGAAAAGACACCTTGAATTGAAAATCTATAAATCAAATTGTTATAATGGAGATCATAATTATTTTGAAACAAGCTATTGAATTGAAAATCTCGAAGATAAATATTGATCAATAACAATGTGGAAACATTAAGGGATAATTTTTTTTTGACTTTTTTCCCAACTTTTCTAGCCTCAAATTTCGATTTCTTAGTGACTTACGATCATAGAATTTCATCCCCTTTATTAAACCTTGCTTGGTTTCTAAAATTCATGAATTGTGATGAATTAGTTCTTAAACACGTTAAGAAACATTAAAAAATATTCAAATTATGTACATAATTTTGTGATGCACACAATACTTGTGCCAATGAAATTAACTTTGTATATATTTTTTAGGTAACCTCTTACATGGGATGTTATCGGTCTTAATATAATTAATTATAAAATCTGTTTAAAATTGTAATTTTTTTTGAATGAAGAAACCATAAAATTAAGAAATCTTTTTTAAAAGAAAGCAGAGAAGGTTAATGAGAGAATAAGTTTGACAATATCAAATGAAAGATTGAGAATATGATTTACAAATCGGTTGAATAACTACATAACCATAAAGTATTTATTAAAAAAATCATGGAATACAAAATTTAAAGTAGTCTAGAAGAAGATTTATAATATAGTGAAACCTTGATTTGAGGAATGTATAATTCATATAAATTGTCAAAACCGACAACTGAATAACACATTAACAATTAACACATGTGAAAATGGGAGTAAAGAGACACATCAAAAACTTAATAAACCCTCCCTAAAAAATAAAAAATATATAAAAAGTTTATTTTACTTAATAGAGAAACGAAAAAGAATTGTACTAATCACTTGTAACTTTTGCAATCAATGATCTCAATAGATTAAAAGAAGGCATAATTAATGAGGGATAATAACATGATGACTTAACACATTTACAGAAGGAGTTGCATTTAAGACTTTAGCTAATGCATTAATAAAATTTCTTAATTAAAAATATTTACTTTAAGTTTGCATTTTGCAGGAAGATTAGAATAATAAATAGGAAGATAACAAAAAATCCAAAACAAAGCAAAAAAATAGGAATCACGGGTCATGAAATTGAGGGGGGAAGGGTTTGATGATTTTAGAGAAGAAAAGGGACATGGGGTAGTAAATTAGGAGAAAATGCTTAAAACTGAGGGCATTGAAACTGAGTCAAATGACGGTTTTAATAGAAAAGGATGTCTAGGGTGGGTAGAAAACTGACAATTGATAAAGCATGAAGAGATTGGTTAAGAAAATTTTTTATATCAAGGTTAATAAGATAATTAACAAAGGATAAAGAGATAGGTTACGATGATAATTTCTATTGTTTATCTAGAACTATAAAAATAAATTCCAAGTGTACAACCGTAGTTATAGCACTATACATGTTGTCAATATGGATAAGTTGAATTTAATTACTAGTATTAAACTGCTAAACTAAACTAAACAACCTAACTAAAACTAATTAGAAATAATAGCAAAGAATCTCACAAAAATCTAACCTAAAAATAGAGCATAAAATTAACACTATCCCAATTAAAGAGGAGAGAAAGAGATTAACTTAGTTGCTTACAATTAATAGAGATAATTGTGTACCATAAGTGCTAGAAAAATCAATGGAGAAGTTTCGAACCACGAATGAGTGATCACCACAAGACTTCAATATCCACCATTAGCCTGAATAAGTAATAAAAGTTGAAACTTTGAATAATAGAATTTTTGAAGTAGCAAAAATTAAACTAAAATTGAAACTAATAAACTTGAATTAAAACTAAAAGTTGAAAATTTGAATTGCAGCTAGAACTAAAAAATTAAACTAGTATTAGAACTAGAAAAATTAAATTGAAACTAGAATAAGAAGTTGAAATTAAACTTAACTCAAAAGAATTTCTACAATTACAATAACATTTAAAATGCTAGTACTAAGGATAGAATTAAGAGGGACATCAATTGGTGATTTACAAAGCAAGGGCATACCAAGTAGGCTTAATGTTGACTTTGAGTTAAGGACTTCGTCCTCCTAGGTTAATGTTGACCCTTAAAGAGGTCAACTAAGCTTAGAAAAGGTGGTTGGTCAATCAACAATCCCAAATAAGGAGTTTAGCTATTTTATTCTCCACAACCATTTCATTAGCTCATTTTCATTGTTCTAGGCAGAACACCTTATCTTACTTCTAGCTCTATTTTGGAAAGGCAAACGGGCTCCAATTCGGACAAGTTATATATGTACATATAGCGTCAGATGTCTAGTTTTCATTAAGCCATATAATATCTCATAATTTTAAGTACCGAGGAAGAGATGGGGTGAAAATCCAACAAGGGTTCGTGCAGGGTGTGGATGTGCACATTTTTTTATTAAGGAATTAATTGAGTTAGCAAATAAATGCATTAAGGGCTAATATTTCTTGGAAAACTATTGGACTCCTCTATGAGTCACCCATAGGAAAATCTCCCTATAACTCATTCAATTGAGATAGTGGATGACTCATCCAATTTAGCATTAATGCAGCCCATTTCAGCTCAGTTTATACTATAGATGACCCCTTTAAAATTGCACACCACTAGTTAGGATTTCATTGGCTAATTTTCTTGTAATCCTATTGGTTAGTGCATGACTTGGAGACGGGGGTACTCTCCTATTTATTTGCTTGATCCTTGTAATATTTCTCAGACTTGAATTAATGATATGAGAGCTTGATGCTTAGTATTTTCTCAAAATCTTAAATTTCTTTATCCCTCTAAGGCGGGTGGTGAAATTGAGTTCATCCCTTCCATTTAATCCTTGGTGCCTTAACTTTAGAGGATTAAAGGGTAGATTGATTTATCTCTTTTGTTCAATTTTCTCAAGTCGAATAAATCACTAGAAGATTTGGAGTTTTTCTCTCTCTCTTGGATTATCTTTGGGGTGATTGATCTTTACCAACATTTTGGACTCATCATCAAGGATTTATACCTTTATTTAATCAATGGATTTTACCATCGTTCATTTGGTATTGGAGCACAAAGTTCCTTAATCTTGGTAAGCATAAAATCCATCAATCTTGTGTTTTGATTTGCTTAAATTCTATTCTTTTCTATCATGTTTTCCCTTTAGTTCTCCCTCTCTCTAAATCTCTTATTTAATCCACATAGAACCCTAATTATAGCCCAAACAAAATCCCTAACCTAAACACATCACTAAAACTCCACACAAAAGCCTTCACCCAAAAAAAATAAAAATAAAAAATAACCCCGATAGAATTTTGACATGGCCTACCATGCTACCTGGCATGACCATGCCACCCTCATGCTTACAAAAAAATTTTCCAGATATTGGCACGACCTCCACTCTATGTTTTTCATTTTCTTGCCCGTGCCACCTCTAGCATGCCCATGCCTCCTCCGTTTTCCATGCTTTACCCTTTTTTCACCTTCAAACTACTACCAACGATGACCAATGAAGGGAGACGCTTTTCACTATAAGGGCATTCCTCTTGAGCAAGCCCATGAGATACGAAGAGACAAGCCATTATTGAGCTTCAAAAGCAAGCAAGGATGCTCACTAAAGAGCTGAACAAGTGAGGGATCTGCACAATAAAAGTCTTACCATCAAGGCTATGATGTAAATCCTATTGACATCACATACTCTTCCTCTCATGAAGACTTTAATGATAATGAAGGAGGGTTAAGAATAAGAAGCATCCAAGGAATGACCTTAGAGATCTCAAAGTTGAGGCTTTGGAATTTGATGACAATCTTAACCAGAAGAACTATCTTTATTGAGTGCAAGCTATTCAAAGGATCAATGAACTCAAAGAGTACAATGATGAAAAGTCCTTCAAGTTGGCCATTCTTAATTGAAGGGGTATGCTTTACTATGGTATAAGCACTTGAAGAAGAGAAGGCTAGAGAAGCCAAATCCAAAATCAAAACTTGGTCCAAGATCAAAAAGCATATAGATAAGAGATTCCTACCCTCCTTTTATAGGTAAGAACTTTACCTTAAGATTACCTCTCTCAATCAAGAGGATCTAAAGGTAGAAGAGTACATTAGAGAGTTTGAACAACTCCAAATGAGGGCTAGCTTAGATGAAGAGCTTAAACTCAAGATTGCTAGGTTCATTTAGTGGTTGTCTCTTAGCATTGCTAACGAGGTGGGTTTATAACCTTGCTTTACCTTTGATAATGTGTGCCACCTGGCCATCAAAATTAAAAAACAACTCAAGGGTCGAAAATCCTTTCAAATGACTCCCATAAAGCACCCTTAAGGATTACTCCTCCCACAACAAAGTTTACACTACCCCTATACCTATCAAAGCTCTTGATAAGGGTAAAAGGACAGCTAGTGAAGCACCAAAGAGGTTAGAGATGAGAAGTGCTTCAAATGCCATGGTTAAAGACACTTCTAAGTGGATTGTCCCAATCGGGAAATTCTCACCATTAGGGAAGTGGAAGAAATGTAAGCTATTGAGGAAGCAACTAGTAAGGATAAATTCAAAAATAAGGATCAAACTTTAGTCACTCCAGATGTGGGTGAACTCTTGGTAATGCGAAGAGCACTCCATGTCCAAGAGGCTCCTTGTGAACCAAGCCAAGAGGGGAAAATCTTTCATACCTGACGCACTATCTATGATGTGTGTCAGCTCATTATTGAGGGAGTTGCACCAATGTAACTTCCACAACAGTCATTGAAAAGCTTCAATCACCCACTAAGGTGTGTTCTACCCCTTATTCTCCTCAATGGCTCAAGCGAGGAAGTGAGGTAACCATTTCTAAGCAAGCTCTTATTGCATTTTTGATTGGCCCACATCATGGTGAGGTACTATGTCATGTCCTACCTATGAATGCATGTCAGTTTTTACTTGGTAGCCTTGGTTGTTTGATAATCATGTGATTCATGATAGGCATATTAATACATATACATTTAAACACAAGGGTTGTAGTCTTACTTTGACCCCATTACCCCCACATAAACCCCTCAAATTTAAACCGGGAAAGGGAAGTGAGAAAGCTTATATATGAGCGAAACAAAGGTTGAGAGAGTCATTAATAAGAGCCAATCTTTATTTGCCTTACTTATTGTGGAATCAAACACATGTGAGGAAGTGAAACCCATGCATTTGCGAGCTTAATCACTCTTAAGAGAGTGTGTGGATTCATTTTCCAATGATTTGCCCCCTAGGCTCGCTCTTTTAAGAGGAATTGAGAATTGATCTCTTACCAAGTGTTCCTTTGCCAAATAAGCCAACCTATAGGTGCAATCCTAATGAATCAAAAGAGCTTTAACAACAAGTCCAAGAGTTACTTGACTATAGGTACATTAGGAAATTTTGAGTCTATATTTGGTTCCTACCCTTTTAGTACATAAGAAGGATGACATTTGATGTATATGTGTTGATTCTGGGGTCATAAACAACATCACTATCAAGTATTGATTTCTTATTTCGTAATTAGTTGATATGCTTGTTGAGTTGCAGGGGTCCAAGTTCTCTTCCAAATTTGGCCTTAGGAGTGGATACCACCAAATTAGGATGAAAGAAGGAGATGAATGGAAGACTGCTTTTAAGACCAAGTATGGGTTGTCTAAATAGCTTGTGATGCCTTTTGATTTATCCAATGCTCCTAATACCTTCATTAGTTTAAATATCTAGGCTCGACCATTCACTAGAAAGGGGACATTGATGAAGATGTTAACCATCGTGTAAAAGTGGGATGGTAAAAATGGAAGTATGCTTCAGGTGTGCTGTGTGATAAGAAAATACCTGTAGGTTTAAAAGGAAAAGTTTATCATGTGATAGTTAGACCTGTTATATTATATGGATCGGAGTGTTGGCCTATAAAGAAGACACAGGTTCAAAGGTTAATGGTATTAGAGATGAGGATGATTAGATGGATGTGTGGTTATATAAGAATGGATAGAATTAGTAATGGAGTAATCAGAGACTTAGTGAAAGCGGCTCCCATCGAAGATAAGATGAGAGAAATAAGACTCAGATAGTTTGGCCATGTGAAAAGAAGGAATATGGATGCTCCAGTGAAGAGATGTGAGAGTTTTAAAATCCCCGAAGATAAAAGAGGGAGGGGACGACCAAAGAAGAGTTTGGACGAGGTGATTAGAGAGGACTTAAAAGTTGTAGGGTTAACGAAGGATATGGCTCAGGATAGGAGATTATGGCGGGATAGGATTAAGATCTTAGATCGCAGAGAGTTAGCCTTGTAGTTGTTACCAGGTCGCAGTAGAGTAGGTTTGGTAGTGGGTTTTTTTCGTATGTCATGTTTCCATGCAGGTAGCATATGTATCTGGGAAGAGACATTGTTTACCTATATCTGTTTGTTAAGGTAGAGTACCTTTCTCTGCTATGTTACACTTATATTTACATAGCTACTGCCACCTGATTTTTTAATATTTCTTAATTCATCCCCTGCGGCTTATCCTTAGTTCTTCTCCACAAAATATTTTCATAAAATCCTCCTTCTATAAAATGTTTTCGTAAAATCGTATTTTGTGGGTCTCTTTAAATCAGCCTCTCTACGGGCAGGAATACCAGTGGAGGTAAGGTTGCCTATATCTGGATCTCCCTAGACCCCGCGAAAATGGAATCTACATTGGGAGGTGTTGTTGTTGTTGTTGTTGTTGTTGTCGTCGTCGTCGTCCTAGTACCTTCATGAGGCTCATGAATGAGTTCCCAAGACCATTCATTAGGTAATTTATGGTGTTGTATTTTGACGATATCTTGGTATATAGCCATGATGAGACATCTTACGTAGAACATCTTTCTCAAGTGTTCCAAGTCTTGAGGCAACAAAAGCTTGAGAAGTGAGAATTATTCACTCCTCAGGTTATCTTTCTTAACTATGTTGTGTCCAGTGAGGGAATTTAATTGAATAATCTACGGTTGAGACTATCAAGAGTTGACTTACCCCCACCTCATTCACAAAAGTTCGAACCTTCCGTGATTGTCCTTTTTTTAACGCCAGTTCATCAAAGGCTTTAGCTCCATTATGGCTCCTTTAACCAAATGCATGAAGAAAGGCAGCTTTGAGTAGACAAAGGCCGCTAAAAAGGCCTTTGAAGCAATCAAGGATAGGCTATGTTTGGCTCCTATCTTGGTTGTTCCCAACTTCGATGTCCTTTTTAAAGTTGAGTGTGATGCTAGTGGCATTGGAATTAGAGCAGTTCTTACTCAAGCCAAGAGCCCTCTGGCCTTCTTTAGTGACAATTTAAATAGTTCAAGACTCAACTACGCTACTTATGATAAGTAATTCTATACCATTGTTAGAGCCTTGGAATATTGGAGTCATTACCTCATGCCGAAACGGTTTGTGTTCCATTCCGATACAAGGCATTGTCTTACATCAATAGCTGACACAAGTTGAACATAATACCCACCAAGTGGGTTGAATTCCTTCAATCTTTCACCTTCTTTTTCAAGCATAAGAGTGGTAGAGAGAATGTCATGACCGACACATTGTCAATAATGTATACTCTCCTCTCGGTCCTTGAGGCCAAGGTCCTTGAATTCCATTCCATCAAAGCTTTATACAAAGAGGATAAAGACTTCATGAAGTGGTGGAGGATCCCTCTACCTTTGGCTCTTTCACTTTATAAAATGGTTTCCTCTTCAAAGGAAATAAGCTTTGCATCCCTAAGAGTCCTTTAAGGGACATGATTGTTAAGGAGACTCATGGAGGAGCCTTAACAGGTCACTTTGGCATTAACAAGACCCTTATGATACTGAAGGAATATTTTTATTCACCCAAGATGGGAGAGCATGTTCATAAGGTTATCACAAGGTGTAATATTTGTCATACGGTTAAGAGTCACTTTCATAAAGGCCTCTGCACTCCTTTTCTACGATTTTACAAGGCCTTGGGATGACATTAGCATAGAATTCATTGTGGCCCTCCCAAGGACACCAAGGGAAAGAGGTGCTATCATAATGGTAGTGGATCGATTTTCCAAGATAGCTTACTTCATTGCTTGGCACAAAAGTAAAGATGCTACCTACGTTGTGGACCTCTTCTTCCAAGAAATTGTGAGGCTCTACGGTATTCCAAGAACAATCGTCTCGGATGGGAACACCAAATTTCTATCTCACTTTTGGAGATCCCTTTGCAGACTAGTGGGGACTAAGTTGCTTTTTAACACTACTTGCTACACTGAAAACGATGAATAAATGAAGATGACAAATAGAACTCTCATAACCTTACTAAGGATATGGTGAGTAAGAGTTTAAGGGATTGGAATGTCAAGCTTGCTTAGGCCGAATTCGTTATAATCGGGCTCCTTCCTATGCTACCTCTCATTCTTCCTTTGAGGTATGTTATGGTCTTAACCCCCTTACTCCCATTGATCTTATTCCCGTCTCTCAAGAATCAAAGGTGAGTTTTAAGGCTGAAGCAAGAGCAAAGGAAATGAAGAAGCCACATGAGTAAGTGAGTGCACAAATTGAGAAAGTGAACGAGCAATACAAACTTAAAGCCAATAAGAATCACACTCATCTTGAGTTAAAGTCAGGAGATCTTATGTGATTACACTTGAGGAAAGGAAGGTTCCCTTCAAGAAGGAAGAACAAGCTTATGGTAGAGGAAATGGTCCATGCAAGGTGGTACAAAATGTGGGAAAGAATGGCTACAAAATAGAGCTTCTGGGAGACATGCAAATATTCACCACCTTTAACATTAGGGATCTCACTATGTACCTTAAAGATGATGGAAAACACAATGAAGATTTGAAAGCAAATGCTCTTCAAGGGGGAAAGGTTGATGTGGAGCACATGCCAGGATTGGAGTTACTCTCCCAAGCAAGGGTATTGAACCAAGTAGGTTCAATGTTAACTTTAGATCAAGAACTTGGTCGTTCTAGGTTAATGTTGACTTGGGACCCTTGACGAGTCCAAGTAAGCTCAGGAAAGGTGATTGAGCAATTAGTAGCCCTAAATAAGGGGCTTAGCTACTTTATTCTCCAAAATCACTTCATTAGCTCATTTTCAATTTTCTAGACAGAGCACCTCGTCTTATTTCTAGCTCCATTTTGTAAGGGCAAACAGGCTTCGATTTGCACAAGTTATATTTATACGGATAGCCCCAAATATCTAGTTTCCATCAAGACATATAAAGTCTCCTAATTCCAAGTATCAAGGAAGATATAGGGTGGAAATCAATGAAGCATTGGTGCAAGGTCTAAGGTTGCACTTTTTTATTAAGGAATTAATTGGGCTGGCAAATGGATGAATTAAGGGCTAATATTTGTTGCATAGCTGGTAGACCCTCTATGAGTCGCCCTCAGAAAAATATGCCTAGGGCTCATCTAATTGACTTAGTGGATGAATCTAATCTACCACTAATGCAGCTAATTCCAGCTCAAGTTATATTCTAGATAACCCCTTTAAAATTGCACCACTAGCTAGGATTTTATTAGCTAATTTCCTTGTTATTCTATTGGTTAGTGCATGACTTGGGGAAGGGTGTACTCCCCTATTTATTTAATTAATCCTTGTAATACTTCTCAGACTTGAATTAACGATATGAGAGCTTGATGCTTATTATTTTCTTAAAATCTCAAATTTCTTTCTCTCTAAGAAGGGTGGTGAAATTGAGTTCATTCCTTCGATTTAATCATTGATGCCTTGGCTTTAGAGGATTAAACGGTGGGTTGATTTATGTCTTTTGTTCAATTGTTCTTACGCTGAATCAATCACTAAAATATTTGAGGTTTTTCTGTCTTGGGTTATCTTGGGGAAGATTGATCTTCATCAGTATTTAGGGCTCATCATCAAGGATTTATACCTTTATTTGATCAATGAATTTTACCATGGTTCACCAAGACCCCTATTTATGCTAGTAACAACCACTCCATGCTTTCCTAATTATATTGATATCATAATTCCCAAACGCTTCCACTTTCTATATTACAACCTATTTTCTTATTTCCCAAACTTTTTTTATCGACCTTCTTAATTTTCCTTACATCAATCACAAATGCCCAATGCCTAAGATTTTCACTTGCCTAATCTGTCTCGATATTAACTTGCCAAATAAAGATTTCTTCCCTAAGTTAGTCAATCACATAGCATGATGATTACTAATGATTTGGGCATGTGTTCGATGGAAAAACACGCTTGGGCTTGCTTCACTTAGAGGGTGAGTGGACTGGGGAAGAACGAACTGAGCCACAAATTGACTGGGGTAAACGGTGGAACTGGACCTTACTGACTCCTTTTCTTCTCTTTCTTTGCTTCTCCTGCTAGGCAACAGGTCCAACAGGTGTTGGGTTGATATGAGGGGGCATTGCTGGGCACCTTTGGGTTGGATATTGCTGTGTTTGTGTGCTAGGCCAGATACTAGGCCAATGAAAGTGAGTTGCTGGACCAAGTCACTAACGTCTGCATTTGGATCATATTTTCTCGGTCCTGCCTTCTTGTTGCCTACTTTTTATGCCCATTGTTTAATCGAACTATTCTTTTGTAAAAAAGGATAAAATCAAATAAAATCCAAAAATAATCTCGATTATAAGTAAAAACTAAGCGATTAACAGTACTTAAATGAACACTTTTGGTGCCCAAATAAATACCCCACACCAAGATGTTGCTCGTCTCTAAGTAAAATAAAAGAAAAAGGAATCTCTTTAGGACACCTAATTTAGTTTCATAAGAATCACGGTTGCACTTGGCACATGCAATATACGCTTTAAATCCCTAGGCCCCCCTAGTGGACAAGTGTGGTCTCGTGAGGGTGTACAAAAGATATAACCACAAAATCCTTGAAGAAGAAAAGAAAAAGAGAAATAGAAGAGAAAAATAGAAAATCTGCTTAAAAAAATATTCATAATATACTCATATATATATATATATATATATATATATATATATATATATATATATATATATATATATATATATATTATGTATATGTGTGTATATATATATATATATATATATATATATATATATATATATAATATATATATATTATATATATATATATATATATATATGTATATATATATATAATTATATATATATATATATATATATATATATATATATATATTATATATATATATATATATATAAGTATATATATATATATATATATATATATATATATATATATATATATATATATATATATATATAAGGAAAAGCTATACAATATGCATATTAAGACTCTTGATCACCAACGATGACGTCCATACACCAACTTTGCTCTTCAGAAACCATGAAGAGTCTATCTTAGTGCACGATGTGCATGTGTACCATCACCCTAGGAATTAAACTTGCTAAGATTTGACTCAATCCCGACTTGACTGCTTTATTGACTTGGCAAGCAAGTTTTCCCAGTAGCAACATTGCCTTAAAAGGTAGCACCCACTAGTGTATGCCTTAAAGGGATACTTGTCAATCCCGATCTTCATTGTTTTAATTTTTTTATTCTTTGATTTTTTTTATATTTTTATTTTGCTAAATAAAAGCAAAAACAAAAGAATAGACAAGTGTGAGAATCAACCATATAAGCCTAAAACTGTGAGATAGTAGTGATGTAAAAATAAGGACTAGACTTAAAATTACAATGGAATAATGGGTTGGAATTGTGATACGGGATGACATACTTTGAACTAAGGTCTATCATGCACACTATACTTATATACAATCCAAATTGATAAGTCACAAGGGGCTAAAGTCAATCAAGATAGTGTAACTACAAAAATTACACAAAAATAGAAAATATTTATTATTTTTTAAGAATTTTTTTCTCCCTTTATTTTTCTTTTTCAAAAATTTTGAAGTATAGCTTCCCCTTCATCGTACAAGATTACACAATGCCCACATTGTGGTTGCAAAGCAGCAAGAACACGCAAACAAAAGAAGACAAAAATAAAGGACATGATATACACAGTATGCAAGGGATAGAACGATAATACCATATCGAATACTGAATATACCCGAGATACCTTATAACTCATCAGAAATCACTGGGTAGTTCGTAGAGCATCGACACTCCACATCCTCCAGGAACTGATTCAACCGCTAAGCATTAACCTTCTATTTGGCTTTAGTAGCAAGATCCTGTATCTCAACTGCACCATCAGGAAATACATGGGTCACAACAAAGAGACCAATCTATCAGGACCTAAGCTTGCCTGGGAACAGGTACAATCTCAAATCATATAAGAGCACTTTCATGCATATGGAAAAAATTTGTCTTAAGAATCATCCTATCATGTGACTTCACCCTCCTTAGATAATCTAGCATTCTCATATACCTCAGCTCGGATCACCTCTAACTCAATCAACTGTGGTCTCCTCTCCTTACATGCTGTAGTAAGAACATAGTTGAGAGTCCTAATAGTCCACCAAGCTCAATGTTGAAGCTCAATTAGGAGGTGAAAAGACTTTGCTTAAACTACTCTAGAGGGTAACTTACCTAAGGGCATCTTATAAGCCATCCCATGAGCCCAAAAAACATCAATAAGCTTGTCGCGACAATCCTTCATGTCCTTATTGATAGTTTTTCCTAAAGTTTCTTGATCTGCCTATTAGAAACCTTAACCTGCCCATTGGTATGGGGATTATATAGAGTGGCTTGCCTGTAAATAATTGAGCACTATCTCATCAATGAATCAACGGATCGTTTGTTGAAATGTGTACCCTTGATCACTAATAATAGCACAAAAAATGCCATAACTAGGAAATATGTTCTCCCTCAGAAACCTCACCACCACTGTGGCCTCATTAGTCCTAGTGGCAATGGCCTTAACTGATTTTGACACATAGTCAACAGCAGCAAAGTGTACCTATTCCCAAAAGAAATTAGAAATGGTCCATAAAATGTATGCCCCACACATTAAAGATCTCTTATACAATAATGGGGTTGAGGGGCATCATATCCTCCCTAATAATAAGACCTAATTGCTGACATTTAGGGCATCTCCTATAGTGCTCATGGGCATCCTTGAACTAAGTAGGCCAATAAAATCTATACTGAAGAACCTTGGCCACAGTCGTTTTTTCACTAAAGAGCACTCCACAGGCTTGGTCATGATAGAAAGACAAGGTACTCCTTACTTCATAGTCTGGGACATATCTCCTAACAATATCATCATAACAATATTTGAATAAGTAAGGATCATCCAAAATATCAAATTTCAACATGTTCAAAAATCTATCCCTGTCCTGCTTATTCCAATCCTCAAGAATCCTACCAGCAATAATATAATTCACAATATCAACATATCAAGGATCAAACTGAATTATAGATAACTGCTCATTAGGAAAGTACTCAAAAATAGAGGCCTCAATACTCCTAGCACACACTATGGTAGACATTTGGTCAGCAATAGGGTTTTTTGAAACCTTCCTATTCCTAATCTCATGATCAAACTCCTAAAGAAGGAGCATCCATCTAACAAGCCTACGCTTAATATCCCTCTTTGAAAGAGGGGGTTTAAGTATAGTCTAATTAGTAAAAATAATGACCTGAGAACTAATCAAGTAACGTCTAAATTTTTCAAAAGAAAAGACCATGACTAAGAACTCTTTCTCAGTCATAGTGTGGTTCATCTAAGCATAATTTTAATATGTGGCTAGCATAATAGATCACATGGGATTTCTTATTATATCTTATCCTAGAAAAACCACAACAATATAGTCAAAAGCATCACACATTAATTCAAAAGGCTCACCCTAGACGGGAGGTTGTAGAATAGGAGTAGTGGTTAGGGCTTCCTTCACCTTAGTAAATGCCTCCAAACACTCTTAAGAGAAGTGAAATGTTACATTCTTAGCTAGAAGGTTGGACAAGGGCTTAGTAATCTTGCTTAAGTCCTTAATAAATCTATGATAAAAACCACAGATCCAAGAAAAGACCTAACTCTTTTTACATAAGTAGGAGGAAGAAGATTAGTAGTCAAATAAAGTATTGGCTTATTAACATCAATACCCTCACTAGAACTCACATGGCCTAAGACAATCCCATTTTTCATTATAAAGTGACACTTTTCCTAATTCAAGGTTCATTGTTTCTACTAGCATCTTTTCAAAACTTTCCCCAAATTAATCAAACAATCATCAAAAGAAGTCCTAAACATAAAATAATCATCATGAAAATTTTATACAATGCTCAACCAAATAAAAGAATATAGAAATCATGCATCATTGGAAAGTAGTAGGGGCATTACAAAAACCAAAATGCATCCTCCTAAAGCCATAAGTATCGAATGGACAAGTAAAGGAAGTCTTCTCCTAGTCCTCAGGAGCAACAAAAATCTGGGTATAGCTGCAGCAACCATTAAGAAAATAGTAGTATGAATATGTAGCTAACAGCTCTGACATATGGTCTAAGAAAGAAAAGGGAAAATGATCTTTGTAAGTGGCAACATTCAATTTCCTATAGCCAATATAAACTCTCCATCTAGACTGGACTCGTATTGGGGATTAACTCATTCTTATCATTCCTAATCACAATAATACTGATCTTCTTAGGAACAAATTAAACTGAATAAGACTAACCCACTCACTATCAGAAATGGGGTATGTGAACATGGTCTAATCACTTTAACACTTCCTTCCTAACAACCTCTTGTAGAGTCTAGTTTAACCTCCTCTAATGGTCCTGGTAAGGTCTAGCACCATCCTCTAAATCGTTCCTATGCTGCACAACTGTAGGGCTAATACCCTTGATATCTTATAGGGTCCATCCTAAGGCCTCTTTATTCTCTTTAAGAAAGTCAAGAAATTTTTCTATTAGTCCCAGTCTAAATCAGAAGAAATAATCACTGGTAAAAACACATCAAGACCTAAAAAAGCATACTGAAGGGAGTCAGGTAGGGGTCTCAAATCAAGTGAAATGGTAGAAGGATCACATGTAGAGAAAACATCTACAATAAAATTCACAGAGCACATATCATTAAAGTCAAATACTTCATAATGATGCTCACTATCTATCAAAATGGACTCATACTCAATAACAAACTGATTCGCATGCTCAAACTCTAACTTATCATAAGAGAAATCACCTATTTAGTTAAGGAAAGAATGATCTACATCATTAAATCTATTAGGTTGTCTTTCCAAATTAAAGATATTCAGCTGAAAAGTCATATTAGCGAAGGGCAGTTTCATCATACCATTCTTACAGTTAATCAAAGCATTGGATGTAGCTAAGAAAGAGTATCCCAAAATCATAGGAATATAGGACTCAGTATTAGGTACCTTTTCAGGATCGTGCAGCATAAGGTCAATAGGAAAAATGAATTTCCCCACTGTAATAAGCACGTCCTCCACAGCACCCTCTAGAAGTCCAATAGACCTGTCAGCTAATTAAAGGACAACCTTGATAGGTCTCAACTCACCTCCTCTAAGTCTCTCATACACTAGCTCCTAAATCTAGTAAAACTCTATGAATGGTCTAGTTACCTATCACTATAGAAATGATAGGGCAACCTGGATCCTTGTATTTAATAGGAATCTAGCTAGAGATAAGCTAACATTAGAGGCTAAAAACACTCTCTTAGGCACAACAATTGACCTCTTAGTTGTGTAAAGCTCCTTCAAAGTTCTAGCATATAGGGGTATCCATTATATAGTATCTAACAGAGGAATGTTAGTCTTGACTTGAGAGAAAGTCTCCCTAATTTTGTTAATATGGATCGGGTCCCTTTTCCTTTTTAGCCTATTGAGGAAACTGTAGGTTTTTGAACCTGTAGAGGAGGCATAGGAGTAGTCCTAGAGGAGGGGTAGTCATTGTAAGTATGATTATCCACTCTAGACTCTGCAGAGTCATAATTGTAATAGAGAAAATAGCAAAAGATAAGGATGGGGGTGACTCAGATGTTTTATTCAAGTTCTCACTGACATGATTATCAATCTCTCATCATAACCTCAAAATTTTACGGCATTTACCTTTCTCAAATTACAAGGAACTGAGCTAGATAAGGTCCCACCCTTAGGGTTTGTCTGAGGTTGACTAGGAAGTGTGCCTTTCTCCATGTTTGTCATAGCAAACTGGGAAACTGCTCTGTCATTGCTCTTAACATTCTTTCAATACTCTCTCTTAGAATTTTTTCCATGGTATTTTTAATTCTCCTTTCATATTTATCAAGTTCACTATAATTAGAAAGAGATTAAGACTACATAATATATACAGTAGGAAGAGGAGGCATTGGCTGCCTAGATGCATCAGGAACACTGTGGTAGCTTAGGGTCGGCATGGTTTAGAAGGTTTTCAAGGAAACCCTCTATACTGATTAGTCATTCTCTAGCCTCTGGTAGGCCATGCTCACTTGTTCTTCACCTGAGGCCAATTGGTAAGCAAAATAGGGGCATGCGCTCAATGTATGATCCAACGCGCGGCATTGGGAGCACGTTTTGAGAGTTTAGGAAGTTTGGGACTGTTGTGGAACCAACGCCTTTATCATGTTCTCAAGGGCTGCAAATCAAGACTCTAAGTGACTTAAGTCAGACATAATATGCATATCATCTCTGGCCCCACTATACCTAGAGCTTAGGTTGTTATCTCTAATGGTTTCCTACAACATGGTTTTCTCAGCTAAATCCTCTAGGAATTCCCAAGCACTATTGAAGCTCTTTGAAAGAAATTCTCCCAAATACATTGACTCCACCATTGTCCTATTTTGTTGGTTAAGACCTTCATAAATAATTTGATATAAATGGGCTTACTCGAACGCATGGTGAGGACATTGACAAAAGAGGTTCTTAAACCTATCAAGATACTTCCAAAATGACTCTCTATTAGCTAACATGGATTGATTAATTTCATCCTTTAGTTTAACAGTTTTTCTATTGGGGAAGTATTTTTGCAGAAAGACCCGCATAAATCTATCCCAGTTGGTAATAGAGTTTGATGGCAGACCATACATCTACTTTTTGGCATCATCTTTTAATATAAAGGGAATAAATTTCAATCACATAGTATCAACAGAAACATTAGGGTAGCATAACAGAAATAGGTAAGCATCCTCTATGCCTGTAAACTTAGGAAGCATATTTATTGGGGCTTGAGTTTAAGAGTAACATTCTCTAGGCCACTAGGGCCAATATATTAAAACATGATTGCTTAGTGGTCCTTGTGGATAAAATATCATTAAACAGCCTTGGTTGAGGCCACGCTTCACCCATCTTTAATTTTCTCCTCAGATTCCGGTTCTGATTTACTACTGTTATCTAGGTTGGTCTGCAATCTATTCAAACGCTTACTTTTAGAATCCCCTAACCCAACCTGTCATGCAACCAAAGCCCCTTTTATGTTTATGATTTTTTCATTTTTTTTTGGAAAGCAATTAAGATCAAATTTTTAGAAAGATGGATGAACACAAAGTAAAATAAACTACTAAATTAAAACAATTAAATTAAAAAACTAAAGTCAGTAAAACAAATAAAGCAACTATTAAACAACTAAATTAGATAACCAAATCAAACTGCTTAAACCAAATAAAGTAAGCAATTAAAACAACTAATAAGAAACTAAATTACTATTACTGCTATCCAAAGCAATTCACAATTAAACTAGTAGTTAATTTCAACATCATCCTCGATAATGACATTAAAAACTTGTTGTATGTCAGGAACTGTATAAATAAGTCATAAGTGTACAACTGTTGCTGTAGCACTTTATGAATCGTCTCTAGAGATGGGTTGAATTTAATTACTAGTATTAAATAGTAAACTAAATTAAACTAAATAACCTAACTAAATTAATTAGAAGTAACGGCAAAGAATCTCAAAAAAATCTAACCAAAAATAGAGCATGAAATTGAAACTATTGTAATTAAAGAGGGAAGAACGAGATTACCTTATTCGCTTAAAATTGATAGAGATAATTGAACTATAATTGCTACAAAAACCGGTGGAGAAAATCTGAACCTTGAACAAGTGATCACTAAGAGACTTCAATATCTACCACAACTCAAAGGAGTAATAAAATTTGAAACTTTGGATGATAGAATTTTGGAGTGACAAAAATTAAACTAAAATTGAAGCTAATAATCTTGAATTAAAACTAAAAGTAGAAAATTTGAACTGAAATTGGAACAAGAAAAATTGAACTAGAACTAGAGCTCGTAAAACTAAGTTGAAACTAGAACAAGAAATTGAAATTAAACTCTACTCGAAAGAATTCCAACAATAATGACATCTAAAATTGCTAGAAGTAAAGCTAGAATTAAGAAGGAGAAGAATTGAATATTATGAAGCACCCCCAGGACTTTTATTTATACTAATAACCCCTGCATGCTTATATTGATCTCCTAAATCCCAAACAATTCCACTTTCCATATGACAACCTATTTTCTTATTTCTCAAACTTTTTCTACCAATCTTCTTAATTTGGTTCACATCAATTATAGATGCCCACCGCCTACGATTTTCACTTGCCTAATATGTCTCGGTATTAGCTTCTCAAATTGAGATTTCTTGCTCAATTTAGTCCATCATATGACATGATGATCACTAATGAGTTGGGCATGTGTCTATTGGGAACACATGCTTGGGCTTGCTTCACATGAGGGGAGAGTGGATTGGAGAACACTAGGCCCTCATCGATTGGGGTAAACTATGCAATTGGACAGCAGTTGACTCATTTTTCTTTCTTTATTTGCTTCTCATACTGGGCTAGCACAAATGGCACGACAATAGGCCCAACAAGCGATGGCTTGATATGATGGGGGGTGCTACTCAAAACTTTTGGGCTACACTTTACTGTCTAGTGTGTTGGGCTGGATACTAGACCAAAGAAAATGAGCTGCTGGCCCAAGTTAGCGATATATGCACTCGGATCACATTTTCCCTGTTCCATCTCCTTGTTGCGTGCTTTTCATGTGCATTGTTTCATTGAACAATTATTTTCTACAAAATGACAAAACCAAATTAAATCCAAAAATAATCTCGATTATGAGTATAAAGTAAGTGATTAAGAATACTTAAATGGACACTTTATGTGCCTAAATAATTATGTAAGTTCTTTAAAAAAATATGACAATAAATTATCCTTAAACAAAGATGATAATAAATCAATTTAAGGGACTACTTTATCATTGTAATTGCTACTACAATGCAAAAGTTGTACACTATACATCCCTCTAAGCTTTACATATAAAATTTAGATTTTGATTATGTAGTTTGTTGGAATCAAATGGTTGTTTTTTTAGTGTTACAACACTTTCACACAACCAAATAAGCTAATAGAAACGAATTTGCAAATTTAGTTGCATTATAAGGCTTACCAATGATTATAATATCTTAGTTTCTCTATGATAATTTAAAAATTATCGTAGTCTAAAAGGTTATCTAATTTAATAATTAAAAATTAATAATATACTTTTAATATTTAACTAGAATTAATGGTCCATGTGATGCATAAATCAATATATGCAAATAGTTTTTTAATTTTAAATTGTACATTTTTTTACTCTTAATTGATAAATTTGATATTTCCATTATGACAAATACATTAACATTTGACCAAACGAAAACCATAAATATAATATCATAGTTTGTAACCATCAGATTAATCCATTGTTATATATCGTTATTGTTGAAGTTATTAATGCCATGATATTTGGAACTAGGTTTGTATATAACTTTGAAGATCTAAATATTTTGTTATTAGAATCTTTATTAAAAACTTTGATATTATTATTTGTTGCCAAATTTCTATGAATATTGGAAATCATGATATTTTACTATATATTGAAAATTGGAAAGAAAAAAAGTAATATTGGAGGTGCCAAAAAAAAAGAATAAAAAAGATATTCCAAGACTCTTTTAATAATATGGATAAAAATATTAAAAAAACAAATTATGTGAGAGTGACATGTGGTAATTATAAAAATTACTTAGTTTTGTTTTAATGTATTTATGCAGATATTAATTTTTGATTAAAAAATTAATTAGAAAATATTTAATTAAAAAAAAGTATTGATGGCCCTTTTTTTAGCATATTGATGGCTTCTTATACGCATTGATGTGTTTTTGTTAAATAACAACAATTGTATTTAAAAAGTGATTAGATACAAAATTTGGCTGGAAGTTGGATGGAAATTATATTGAGGTATCACTAAAACTATACAAGTCCCTCGTAGCCGCTTTGGGGTTAGAGTACGGTTCCGTTTATCTTGCAAGTTAAGAAAAGTTAATTTCCATCAAGAGTACCATCACTTTGGTCAGCGACTACCCTCCATCTCGCGAGGGTGTAGTATTGCATCTAGTTTTAGCGTGATTTTCGTTCTCAAGGGGGACTCTATGGTGGAGCATTGGAAAAAAATAAATTCTTCCAGAGGATGAAACTAGGGTTGTTGGTGGAGATAAAGCTGATGATAAGAAGGGGAACGAAAAGTGAATAGTTTCGCTAATTTTGGCGGGTAGACTAATCACAGAGAAGCTCTTTTCTTCTGAGGCTATGAAATGAACGATGAATTTGATCTGGAAGACAAAACAAGGGGGATCCATCTATGAACTAGAACCAAACTTATTTGTGTTCCAATTTTACAGTGAGGTGGACAAAGACCATATACTTGGGAGGCGCCCATGGATGTTTAATGATTTCTTGCTACTCCTTCAAGAAATACCTAGGAACACCCAAATGTTAGAACTAAAGTTTAAAATGTCGCCTTTCTAGGTACGTGTTTATGATGTCCTAGTGACAGAAGAAAACATAAGCTGATGGAGGAGATTGGGAATGCACTTAGAGGTTTCATTTTATGATTCAGACCCTCTCGGTCTTAAAGGAGCATTGGGTATTAGGGGCCGGGATTGACATAGCAAAACCACTTCAATATGGCACTAAGATTGCATAGGATGGGGTCCATGAAAGTAGGTTGATTTTAAATATGAAAGGCTACCCATTTTTTGCTATTTTTGTGGGAAGATAGGCCATTTTGTTCATGATTGTAGTCGCTGGGATAAAAATGTTGAAGATAAAGTGATCTATCAACATGGGGAGTAGCCCAAGGAGAGTCTGAAGAAAAGATTATCGAGGGCCATGATTGATAAATGAGAGAAGGTTAAGCTTCATGTTGAAAAGCTTCAAGGGATGAGAAAGAGGAGAGGAAGATGATGGAAAGTCATAGAATGCATGATGATCAAGCCCCCAAGCACTATGAGATGAGCTATGTATTTTAGGGGTTAGGTAAGTAATGAGCAGGGTGTAAAGCCAGGAGAAGAGGTTGCCCTAGCATTCAAAGCCATGGCTATCCATGTCCCTTCTAGAAACACAAGGTGATCAAGCTTCTCAAAAACCTTCTCAATGCAAAACGAGTCAGGTTCATAATCCCGCCCTGAACCATGAGCTACTAAAAGTCCTCCCTCTTTATGTCATCATTTTGTAAGCTACACAAGCCACATATATAGAAGCCAAAAGCCGATTAGCTGAAAATCAAGTGGAAGGCGATTTACGTGGTGAAAACACTATGGCCCTACCTTTGGAAACAAAAACCATGGCTTTTCATATGGGAGATGGAGGAGGGATGAGGGGGGTGGGGGAGTAGAAATGGGTACACAGAAAGGGGTCTGGAGATACTCTTACTTAGGAAAGGGAGAACTATATGTTAAAAAGGAAACGAGGGGAGCATTTTGATGAACTAGTGGAGGATGCCAGGATATAGGAAAGAAGGTGAAGGAGAATGAAGCTGCCAAGGTTGATTTTTTTCTTTTTTACATAGGCTGGGATAGCTCAGCCTCACCATGGGCCATAAAGATCCTATGCTGGAACTATCAAGGGAGTGGCAACCCTTGATGGTTTAAGCACTCAAAAACTGGAGCAGTGAGTTATACCTTGACATTGTTTTTCTTTCCGAAACCAAGTTAGTTGCTAAATGCGTGGAAAGAATGAGTTTGTTTTTGTCTGTGATAATGTGTTTAGAGTTAGTAACTAGGGAGGTCTGGGGGCTTGGTGATTTACTGGAGGAGCAAGATTGATTTTCTCTTTATTCTTATTTGGACCATCTTATTGAAGGTGACATATTAAAGGACGGATAGGTTGTGACTCGTTTCTTGCGTATCTATAGCTGGCCTAAAGCTCAAAACGAATACCAAACATGGAATATGTTGAAGCAAAGGGCAGTAGATTGTAGCATCCCAACCCTTTTTGGTGGAGATTTTAATGAAATCTTATCTATAGAGGAAAAGCAAGGGCGATCAGACAAGCATCAATGAGTAATGGATGTCTTCCGCGAAGTAATGGATTATTGTAATCTTAGGGACTTAGGGTTTTAGGGCAATGGTATGCACAGAAAAGAGGAAAGACAGACAGGACTTATGTTAGATATAGATTGGATCACTTTATAGCAGATGATCTATGGTCCTAATGTTTAAGTACATAATTTACATTGTTTCAGATAAGATCATTCCTCGATTTTCCTCACAACTAAATGTAACAAACCACAGTTCTAGTGAGATAAGCAGACCTTCAAATTTAAGAAGGTCTAGCTGGCGAGTGAGGAGTGTGAGAAGCTCATTTAGGAGAATCGGAGGAGGGGTGAAATGGGCAACCTGGTGTAATAAATTATTGCATCCACGAAATGCTTACAAGAATGGAATAATTCCACTTTTGGGTGTATTGAGAAGGAGATTTTGAATTAGGAAAGAGAGCTCAAGGCGATTCAAAAGCAAGAGGTGTAACAAGCTAATACTGATAAGAGTCTTCCACTCTTTCATTGAATCAAGGCTGGGCGAGCTATTCAAACAGTAGGAAACATTTTGGTACATGCTTTCTCGAGTTACGGAATTTAATGATGGTGATAGAAACACCCCTTATTTCCATCAAAAAATTGAGCAATGTAGGTGCTACAATAACATTCGGGGCTTAAAGAAAGATGATGGGTCATGGTTAAAGGATAAAGATCACATTATCCAGATCATGATAGGTTATTATGAGCAGTTGTTCTATGCTAGGAGTTCCCATGACATTGATGGTGTTCTTGAGGGAGTAAGACATTTGGTGATGAACAAGATGACGAAATAGCTTCTTTGGCATTATAACCCAGAAGAAGTAAGACCGCCTTTTTTTAAATGCATCCGACTAAGGCTTCAGGGACTGATGGTATGCATGTTGTCTTTTTTCAAGAATTTTGGCATATAATTAGTTCTAATGCGGTATCTTTTACTCTTGATGCTCTTCACGGTCACAGAAGCCTAGCTCACATAATTAAGATTCTAGTAGCCTTGACCCCAAAAGTTAAAGATCGAAAAAGAATGAGTGAGTTTCACCCCATTAAAATGTGCAACGTGCTTTACAAAATTGTCTCTAAAACCATTACTAGTATGTTGAAAAGTGTTCTTCCTAATATTGTTTTTGAAAATCAAAGTGCTTTCGTTCCTGGATGCCTAACAATGGATCATGTGTTATTTGCTCTAGAGGTGTTCCATACTATGAAATCTTCTTCTTCTTGCAAAAAAGGGATTGTGACTTTTAAATTAGACATGAGCAAGGCATCTAACATGATTGAATTACCCTTCTTATGAGTTGTGCTAACTAAAACGGCTTTTCCTAAATTGGGCGAGTGTGGTTATGAACTGTGTGAAAACAGTGCCCTATTCTTTTATTATTAATGGGGAACCTTGTGGTGATGTAACACCCACTTGGGGATTGCAACAAGGTGACCAAATTTCATCCAATCTTTTTTTATTTTGACAGCAAAGGCCTTTTCAGGATTGATTTAGAGCACTATTGATACTGACATGCACCATTAGTGCACAGGTTTCTCCTTTCACTACTTCACTTTACTATCTAGTTTTATGTAAGCAATTTGGCCTAAATCACTCACAGTCAATCAAAACATAAGATAGATTGAATTAACCAAATGAGATCAAACACTAGATTTTCATAAAGCTAAGAATCTAAAACATTGTTTGGCTATCAAATCCCTAAACTAAAAGAACTACTTACTTATGCTTATTGGAACTAAAATCAAAAGTGTTCAAACAAAACATGAATCTAACTAGAACAAATTAATTAGATTTCAAGAAGTAAAAGAAAGAAAAATGCTTGGCTATAAGCAAGATTCTTCAAATGATCTTGCAATCTTCAAAGCATCCAAATTCACATCTAATACCACAAAACTCTTGCTACTAGGTGGTTGTGGGAGTGGGGTCCGATGTAGCAATCTTACCCCTGAATTGAAAAATTATGGAGAGATTGGTTCTGATTGATCTTAGACTTAAAAATCGTAGACTACCTGCTACTCCATAGAGATGAAGCTAATGAAGTTTACAAAGATATTTTGCTCTAGTCCGTACATTTCGAGCCCTAAAAATAGTCCCAGTTTGCCTTTTTCAACTATGTCGATTTCGGGCAAAAAAGAAGAAGGGGAGCAACACAAGGACTTCTCAAGAGTTCATCCATCCTAGTATTACTCTCGTTTAAACATGTTTAACTACAGGGGTTTGATGGGATCTCACTCAAGCATTCACTCGCAAATTCCTTCCTTGGATCTTATTTTTGCTCCAAAATGAGTAAAAAAGGGATGAATGAAAGGAAGAGACTAGTGGCAGTATGAGTGGAGATGCCCTACTAAACAGTTGAGGACACTTTTAAATAGCAGCAGCCAAGCATTCTCAGCCATAAAGTCAAGAGAAAATGAAGAGGCACGGTGGTAGCAGGCCACCATGGATCATGGCCTCCACCATGGACCGACCATGGTGGACTCTGTCCTTGAGTTCCTTGTTTATTCTTTACCCCACTGACACATGTGACCAGGAGGATCTGTGGTGAGTCAAATATCATCCATTTAAGGGTTAACACCGGGCCAAAAGGTCTTAGAACCTGAAAAATACATCAAGTAAGCATACCAAAGCATAAAATGGGAATCGAGAAGCAAATCATACTCTAAGGCACGTAATCCCTTAAGAAATGCTAGCAAATGGCCCCAAAACAATGCACATTCTAAGCACTTATAAAACTCCCTCATGCTTGAACCATTGCTTGTCTCCAAGGAATCATGAGATAAAAAAGCTTTATTCGCAACCTCATCAGACAAGACATTAGTAGCGTCTTCGATTGTAAAACCGACCCCAAGTTAGCACAAAAGTGATCAAAGCATTTAGCAATTAGATAAAAGAATGAAGTTTTCAGAAACTCCTTAAAGACCACAATGTTAAAATTTAAATCGATCACCTCAGTCATCTTATACAATCACATTAGCACATAGAATAAACTGATAGAACCTCACTTTAGTCATGAGACACTCTTTGCTTATGTGTTTAAAGCATAATAAGGTTCTCTTAATTCTCATTCCAAAGACGAAAATCTGCCATAAACTTGTTAAAACTCTCCAATTCACCATCACTATAATAAAAAGCACATGAGGCAATTAAGAGGACTTTGATATGGGTTGAAATAGGTACGAGTAAAGGTTAAGAGGGGAACATACATTTTGGGAATGTGGAGCTAAAAGCCAAAGACTAAGAGCAAAACTAAAATCTCTCAATTTCTCATGAGATTTACCCCTCAAACCATTATAAATCAAATATACAATCAAAACCCTTTACACTACTCACATGGAGAGAAGGTGTTGAACCTCAAAAGTAGGTATGTATAATCTAACAATGTCAAACTCTTTTATTCTCTTTCATTTTCATCTTTTCTTTTTTTCCCCTTGTTTTTTCATTATTTTCAAGGGTTTTTTTCTCTAAAGAGAATGTCTATAGAAATAAATATTAAGTACTTTTCATCACTTCTCCAACAAATCATAACAACCAACCCATTATCAACACAAAGGATCTCTTATAAGAACAAAAATGCACAAATTCATTATTACTCCAAATAAACCAAACCAACCACCAAAAGATGTCAATAATCCTCATATTAAATCCCAATCTCAATATTATGAAGTGAAACTTAATAGCCTTGGCTAAAGGGTAAGATATGTATTTAGCCAAGGACTGTATATGAAAGTTCGCATCAATAAACATGGGTTTAGGCTCAAAAGGGCTAGGAAGGAGTATATTGTGCATAACAAGGATGGCTATTTAGTCGATGTGGCTTAGTAAAAGAGGTCATGCCTCAATCATTTTGCCTAATTGCATATACTAAGTGTGATCTTGAATGAGAGTTAAAGTAGGTTCTAAAGAAATGACGTCTAGGAAGAGACATAAGAAAATGACAAAAAGACTAAAATTGATGAATTAGTCTTTTAAAGCTCAAAGTCTCATGGAATATCTACCACGATTATACCTAGCTCATTAAGACTCACATACCAGCATTCATGTATAGATTCATTGGGCAATCAACTCACCTTCAACACATGGTCAAGATATGAAGTACATTTACAAAAACTCTTTCCAAACCTTTATTCACAATTGGGCTTATGAAATGATCATATCAAGCCAAAGAATACTACTTAGTCCACAAATTTCAGCATTGTAGGTTTTTTAAAAAATTTTTTCCTTCTCTTTTTCTCTTTTCATTACAAACTTACATGTAGTTAATCCTAAAATGCAAATCCGACCTATATGCTTCTAATATCCTAAATGCATAGGAAATGTAAAACTATGAAAATAAAATTAAATGCACTAACTACATGCCCAAATTACTAGTTAATCCTAAATGCATCTCTAAATACAATCATATACAATACATACACATCCACATATGCAAGAGATCATTGGACAACATCAATCACAATCAATTCAACTCTCCTATGCTTGGATAAAGCATTGTCCTTAATGCAAGCACACAGAAACAAGTGGGAATAAGGAAGTAGCAAAAAGCACTAGAAAGGAAGGGGAAAGGGAGGGTGTGATCGGTCTTGGGAGATATGCCAATATCACCAAGTCTCTAAACAAGCTCTAAAGTCCTGGAATTATTGATTTTGGGATGCAATCATCTCACATAGCTCATCGTGCCTCTTCTGAACAAAGTCATGGAGGGCAACATTCTTAGTTTGGACCCAAACTTGTAAGGACACTTTCTCCTTTTGGTAAGAACTAGAGGCTCCATGGCTAGTAGGTGAGGGTGAGGGGTGAACCATCTCTTCACACTAGGTAAGAGGTAGAGATTGATCTGGTTTAGAAGAGTGGTACACTCAACATTATGAAGAGGTATAAGCCAGTTCCCGGGGTATATCCAATGCACTATTTTTATCTTACAAAATTTAACTTGCTCACAAGCGGTAATTTTCGGCCACTCGGATCCTAAAATTTTATTATCGGGATTAGGTTCAATGTCAACCGACTTAGCAATGGGGGTAATGAGGCACATAATCACAATCCTCTCAGCATTATTAGTAGCCACACTATATAATTGGGTGGCGAAGAAAGATCCCGGCTCAATAAAGGTGCCATCCATCATACTAGATAGGAAGTA
The DNA here is from genome assembly GCA_029747015.1 of Carnegiea gigantea. NCBI lineage: Eukaryota > Viridiplantae > Streptophyta > Magnoliopsida > Caryophyllales > Cactaceae > Carnegiea > Carnegiea gigantea. Next base: position 138,353 of record JAKOGI010000368.1, on the reverse strand, counting down.
GAACTCTGACATATGGGGCACATTTAGACTATCCTCTGTAGTAAAGAAACCACATGCTAACAACCTCTGGGCCACTCAAATACAAAGGTTTCACCGCACATTTAGAATGACTAGAATCATATAGATAGTCCCCTGCAATTTCATGCCAAAATGAATTCGGGTTAAACTCTTGGGGGACACAACGATAGGGTCAGTCCATAGTAGGGGACCAAAGATGTCATTAAAGGCACTTAAATTCAATTTATAAAATTCCCTAATTAAGTAGAAGGAAATATAACCCTCTTGACAACATGGACCACTAGTAACCTCAACATGCAAAGTGCTAAGAAATTTAACCGTCAGGTCACTATAAATGTGGTCCTGAGTCTCCAAAAATTAACCTATACCTCCCTGAGTAAACAACCAATGAATATCATCCATCAAACCCAAGTTGGCCAACAAATTATTATCAAAGTATCTAGTAGCAACAATTCTTCTACTACTCAGAGCATTATTATATCTAGGAATATGGTCTGCATTAGTTAAACCAAGTGGGTGATTAACATTACCTTGAGCCCCAGCATTGGTGGATATGCAGGATGTTCGTGTTGGCCTTTTTAGTGCTTGTCCTAAAGTTTCCACTCGTTATGTGTTCCTTGCCGCCTTCTTTGGTGTCATTAGAAATACTTTTAGGAGTAATGCGGAAGCTAGCCAAGAATCCTCAATAACAGATGATGTAGGAGACTAGGAAGAAAGAGAAAATGGAGAAATTAGGAGAATTGAAGGTAATGAAGGTTAAAGGAAGGAAGATGAACATAGAAAATGAAGAAATGAAAATGAAGAAGAGTGAAATTGAAGAGTGGGGATAACATGTTTTAAAATGGAGAAGATGGGGAAGAAGATGGTGAAAATGAAGGGGAAATTGTAAGAAATTTGGAAGAAAGAAGAAAAATGAGATGAAATATGGAAAATGTAGGGGTGAAGTGGAGGTAGAATAGAGGGATTTGAAGGTGTAAGTATAGAGGTTGTAGAGAGAGATGAAAGGTTTAGAGAGAGAGTGTGTCAGGAGGTGGAAAAAGAATGAAGGGTGGAGGTTGTTTTCCAGGTCAAAAACTCTTGACTGCGGGGAACTGGGGGTCACCACAGACCCTCCATGGTGCCCTATGTCAATTTTTTAAATTTCTGGGGTTGGGGTTGGCCACAGACCATGGTCTTGGCCGCAAACTGTCTGTGGTCAACCCCAACTCTTGAGTTTTTGTGGTTGAAAATGTGGATAGGCAACTCTGTCTCAACCCCTTTTTTTGTTTGTCTTCTTTTTTTATTTTTTCTCTTTTTTATTTTTTTTACTTTTCTTCAAGTTCCTTATATAAGAGTTATATACAACAAAGGTAAAAAGAAAAACGAAGCTATAAAATAACTGAGATTGCCTCCTAAGAAGTGCTCTTTTACGGTCGAGAGCTTAACCTCCCTTCTGTATTCTTGAATGGGGTGCTGAGAATATAGACCGCGACCTTATTAATGGGTTCCCCCATAAACTAAGGCTTAAACGACTATCCATTGACCTTAAACAAACCAGTGGACCCATTCTACACCTCCACCACACCATGAGGGAAGACCTTGATGACTTTTAATGGCCTCGAGGATCTTAACGTGCTCGGAAATAATCTCAGCTTTGAATTGAATAAGAGGACCATGTCACCTTCCTCAAATCTCTTCATCATAATGCGCTTGTCATTCTATCTCTTAGTTTTCTCTTTATAAATTATAGATCTCTCATATGCCTCCAACCTCAACTCTTCAAGCTTATTAAGTTGTAACATTCTCTCTCCCCGATTGCCTCAATATCAAAATTAAGCATTTGAAGAGCTCAATATGCCTTGTATTTTAATTCAACAAGTAAATGGCAACACTTCCCAAACACTAGCCGATATGGAGTAGTGTAGTGCCTAGAGGAGTCTTATAAACAGTCCGGTATGCCTATAAAGCATCATCAAGTTTCATAGACCATTCCTACCAGGACCGGTCCACCATTTTCTCCAATATACCCTTTAACTCTCGATTGGATAACTCAACTTGGCTGCTTTTTTAGGGGTGGTAAGGTGTAGCAACTTCATGAAACATGAAAAACCTCGTATTTCTTCAAGAAAGACTCCAAAGGCTTGTTACAAAATGAGTACGGTTATCACTCAAAAGAGTGATCGGTGCCCCAAACCTTGTAAAGATATTCTTCTTGAGAAACTTTATCACCACCTTGTGATCATTAGTAGGAGAAGCAATGACCTCTACTCATTTGGAGACATAATCAACTGCCATAAGGATGTAGAGATTATCATGGGAAGGAGGAAATGGGCCCATAAAGGTAATTCCCTGTACATTAAAATTTTCACCTCAAGAATCCCACTTTGAAGCATCTCACGCCTCCTTGAAAAATTCCCTATTCTTTGACATCAGTCACAGGTCATAACAAACGTCTTTACATCTTTGAACAGAGTAGGGTAACAGAAGCCCGGTTGAAGAACTTTGGACACTATAAGTTGAAGCATGGCAATGGTGAGGGACAATGGACCTCATCCTCTGGCAAACATCTTCTATAAATACCTTCTCCAAATAACTTGTAGAGTAAAGCTCCTCCCCCACAACATCAGTTAAGAACTTCTTTTTTTATGGGTGTGACCACCTAGGGGGCAATACTCAACATACTTTATAATTCACCAAATCAACAAACCACTGAGTGACTTGATGACAAATAGCAACAAGTTGGTCATATACAAATAAATTATCTATAGGGGACTTTTCCATAGGAATGGCCTCGGGGCATAAACTGGAAAAATGATTGGAAACCACATTTTATAGCTTGGCCTTGTGAGGAATCTCCAAATCAAACTCTTGGAGCAAAAGAACCCACCGAATAAAGTGAGGCTTAGAGTCAAACTTCTTCAAAAGGTGTTTCAATGCGACCTGATCTGTGAAACTAATCACCTTGGAATTGATCAAGTATGACCAAAATTTCTTGAAGGCAAACATAACTGCTAGAAACTCCTTCTTGGTGCTGGCATAGTTCACTTGAGCCTTATCCAAAGTCCAGCTTGCATAATAGATGATATACGTCTTGTTGTCCTTCCCTTGTCCTAAAATGGTGCCCAATCCGTAGTCACTGTAACACTCTATCCAAAATGGGCAAGCACATCACCACTATGGATGTAAGATTAGGAACACCCACAAGGTTCTTCCATGTCCTAAATAATCCTTCAAATCCAAAATAAAATCCGAGATCCAAATCCACGCCAAAAACCAATTTTATAACATGTCATATATTCTTAGCTTAACTAAAAGTCTTTAATTTAAGGGAAATTAACTCATGATTCACACAAAGAACCATCACTATATAAGGGTGACAAACACATCCTGAAGGCCCAGCTACAGCTAATTCATATGGTATTAACTAAGGGTGGACTAGCCGCAACTCATTCATATGGTACCAACGAGGCACCCTCGCTCTAGAGGATGCGAACTGCCCACAAACACAAATCATGAAGTCACATTTATATCCAAGTAAGTTTAGGCCGAAACCCTTCTCATTAGGGAACCAGGGGATTGGTTAGAACTTCTCTCTCTAGGCAACCTGAACATAACTATGTCACTACTATGGCCATAGCTCTAGAACGTAACGTCACAGCCTCAGGCAAGGTATAAACCTCTTTCCCCAAAAACATAGCTTAATGAAATCATATAGCTCATATATGCACATTTTTATTTTTGAAGAAGCTCAATTTCACAAATTTAACAAAAACATAGTCAAACAAAATATAATTCTGCCCGAAATAATTCTCACAAGTTTCCAATAAGTCATACAATACCTTACTATTTTACTGCCTAAAATCATCACGAAGATGATGAATATATAATTTATAGATACGAACAACCCCTAATTACGCCAAACATGACATTCCACTCAAAAACTTGTAACTCAAAGTATACACATCAAACATTCACAAAATTTGCAGACAAATCCAGAATATTATGAGGAATTCATCATAAAATGTCCATACTTTTCCCTAAAGCCAATCCTCTACAAAAAGTGAAACAGTACCTAGAATTATGCTTTAAAATAGAACAATTTCAATCAAAAAATCCATAACTCATAATATACGCCTCCAAAATTTGTGAAATTTCCAGAAGATTTACAAACATAGCATAAAACCTACATTAAAATTGTCATAATTTTTGGCCATGCCAATAATTACTAGAAAATTCAAACCGCAACTAAAATTAGGCACTAAAACAAGGCAGTCAATAAAAAATTCATAACTTATAAACTACAAATCAAAAATGCATGAAAATATATAGAACATTTCCAAATATCATATATAACCTACAGGAAAATTTTCAGAAATTTCTTCCAAGCCAATAATTCACAAAAATTCAAACAGTAGGTAAAATTCATGAGAATCGAGATATTCAACCTACTTTGTACCATCATGTTCTTCCGATATAAGCAATCAAAAAAATCCATATTCTATCATATAGATGAAAAAATCACAACATAATTATTCATTCACGGCATCCACTTAGTTCAAAAACACAATCAAACATCAAACTTTTAGGGTTGGTTTCTGAGAGCTGAATTAGGGTTGTAATCTACTGAACCCTAAAATATTAAAAATCATAACTTCAGTTCTCAATTGATATCTCAAATGCAAGGATAAAATTTCAAACTAATCTTCTCCTAGTCAATTTTTAGAGTATAAAGAAAGCAAAGATTACTCACCTTTAATCCACCAAGCTTAATTTATCTTCTTCTTCCTTCTTCTTCTTCCTGTTCTCTTTCTTCTCTTCTCCTCATCTCTTTCTTCTCCTCTCCCTTGATTGTGTCATCTATGTGGATGTTTTGTCTTTCAGTTGAAAAGTAAGAGAACCCCTCCCCCTAATAATTATCACGTGAAATTAGAAAAAAATCTCCCCCATTTTTCTTTTTTATGGGGCCAAGCCAACCTCCCACCTCTTTTTTTTCTTTCCTATCTCCTTTGGTTTCTTTTTTCATCTATCCTTTTTTTTTTTTTGAAAAATAAAGTCTTAGTAGTACCAATAACTCAGCTAATTACTCCCAAATATAATAATATTAACTTAAAACACAAACATATGTCTAAAATAAAACGCATAAAATATATGTACATAAATCACGCATTTACACATTAGTCGAAATTAATTCGAGGTGCTACACCCATTCCCCCGTAAAATAATTTTCGTCCCCGAAGCTTACCTTACCTTGTTCCCTAATGTGAGTCAGCTTGGTCTTTATCCAGTGATTTTATGACATAAATCCTCCCTGTGGAACTTTTGCCCCTATCGTAGTCTATCTTCTTGTTCATTGGCTGGGATACGCCTTTTTTGTCTGAGAATGGTCCCTTGATATTTCCTTGTAATCTCTTATTTGGCTCAGGACAATTGATAGCAATATGCCCCGGTTTTCCACAATTGAAGCATTTTCCCGTTGCTCGATGGCATTCAGTTCTAGTGTGCCTTTTCTTACAATGATCACAATATTTCATATCAACAGTTAAATTTGGCATTCGATATTTTTGAATAATGTTCTTTTGTTTCTTAAAAGCTAAGTTTCCTCCACCAGATTTTTTCGTACTAGTTGAATTCTTAATTTTACTTTCATCTATGACCATTTCTACTTGCATTGCTCTGAAGTATATGTCTTGATACTTAGCGAAGACTTGAGACAATAAACTTTTATGAATGCCGATATCTAAGTCATCTTCAAATCGATCAGCTTTTCTCTGCTCTATATCCACCAAATGCTTTCCAAATCGACTGAGTTTTATAAACTTAGCACCATATTCTGTCACTATCATATTACCCTGCTCTAAGTTAGAGAATTGTAACTCCTTAGCCCTTTGTACATCCCCAGGGTAATATTGTTCATTCATTTTCTCCTTCATCTTTATCCAAGTTAGTGGGTTTGCTTTTTTCTCTTCATTACTCAGCTTAACGGAATCCCACCAATGATCTGCTTCTTCGGTGAATAAATGCATAGCCAAGCCTACCTTGTACTCCTCAGGGCACATCATGGTCTTAAATATCTTCTCAAGTTCCCTCATCCACTCATTTGACTACAAGGGATTCGGAATTCCTCTAAATTTAAGAGGTTATAACTTAAGGAACTTGTTAAGTAGATTAATGCCTGCCATAGGGTCAGCTTTACTTCCTCCATCACCAGACCCACCTCCTCCTTCTGTAGCAGTCATCTAAACAAGTTGACTGTTGGTTCATTAGCACACTGAGTGTTTGGTCAAGTAAGGTCCACCACTAAGTTAGACATAAACAATTTAGTTAAGTACATACCCATTCACACAACACATGTATTTTTCACAATAATAGGCACTTAATCAAACACACATGCACATAATTCCTATAGGTCGCAGATTGCCTAGCTCTAATACCACTTCTGTAATACTCCATCCGAAACTAGCAAGTGTGTCATCACTGTGGATGTTTGATTAGGAACATCCATAAGGCTCTTCGATGTCCTGAATAATCAATCAAAGCCCAAATGAAATCCAAGATCCAAATCCAAGTCAAAAACCAATCTCATAACACATCATGTATTCTTAGCTTAACCAAAACTCTTTAATTTAAGGGAATCAACTCATAACTCACATAAAGAATCATTACCACATAAGGTGACAAACACATCCTTGTGCCCCAGCTACGACTCATTCATATGGGACCAGTGAATGGTGGACCAGCTACAACTCATTCATATGGTACCAATTAGGAACCCTAGCTCTAGAGGGCGCGAACTACCCATAAACACAAACCATGAAGTTATGTTCATATTCTAGTAAGTTTAGGCCGAAACCCTTCTCACTAGGGACCTATATGGCTCACATAACGCATAAGGCCGACATTCACATCCCAGGGGATCAGTTAGAATCTCTCTAGTTGGGGACCTGAACACAAAGATAGTCACTACTATGGTCATAGCTCTAGAACGCAATGTAACATCCTCATGCAAGGCATAAACCCTTTTTTCCAAAAACATAACGTAATGAAATCATATAGCTCATATAATCACATTTTTATTTTTAACAAAGCTCAATTTCGCAATTTTAACAAAAACATAGTCAAACAAAACATAATTCTGCCCAAAATAATTCTTAGAAGTTTCCAATAAACCATAACAATACCTTACTCTTTTAATGCATAAAATCATAATCAATATATAATTTATGTATAAACAACCCCTAATTACACCAAACATAGCATTCCACTCAAAAACTCATAGCTCAAAGAATACACATACAACTTTCATAAAAATTTACTGACAAATATAGAATATTATTAGAATTTCACCATAAAATTTTCAAATTTTTTCTTAAAGCCAATCCTCCACAAAAATTGAAACAATAGCTAGAATTATGCTTTAAAACAGAATAATTTCAATCAAAAAAATCCATAACTCATAACATGCGCCTCCAAAATTCATGAAATTTCCAGAAGATTTATAAACATCGTAGAAAATCTACATTAAAATTTTTATAATTTTTGACCAAGCCAATAAATTACCAAAAATTTTAAACAGCAACCGAAATTAGGCACCAAAACACTTCAGTTTCAATCAAAAATTCATAACTTATAAACTGCACATTGAAAATTCTTGCAAATTTACAAACAATTGCCAAGATACCATATATAACCTAATTTTTAGAAAATTCTACGAAGCCAATAATCCACAAAAATTTGATCAGTAGGCAAAATTCATGAAAATTCAGAAATTCAACCTACTTTCTACCATCATGTTCTTCTCATACAAGCAATCAAACTAAAAATCCATGTTCTAACATGCATGTGAACGAATTCACAACATAATTAGTCATTCACAACATCCACTTAGTCCAAAAACACAATCAAACATAAAACTTTTAGGGTTGGTTTGTAGGAGGAGAAATTAGGGTTCTAATATTCTAAACCCTAAAATATCGAATTCATAACTTCAGTTCTCAATTGATATCTCAAATTCAAGCATAAACTTCCAAATTAATCTTCCACTAATCAATTTTTAGAGTTTAGAGAAAGCAAAGATTACTCACATTTAATCCACCAAGCTTAACTTATCTTCTTCTTCCTTCTTCTTCTTCTCTTCTCTTTCTTCTTCTCTTCTCCTTTTTTCTTTCTTCCCCTCTTCCCTCATTGTGTCATGCGTGTGGGTGTTTTAGGTTTGGGTTGAAAAGCAAGAGAACCCTTCCCCCTGATAATTATCACATGAAATATATGCATATAAATCACGTATTTACACATTGGTTGAAATTAGCAACTATAATTTCGGGGTGTTACAGTCACTAGCATCACACATCACCTCAAAGGGAAGCTCCTAATCTAGGCTTGCATTATAGGAGCTGAAATCAAAGCCTCTTTGAACATAAGAAAAGCACTCAGACATTCCTCATTAAAGTCAAAAGGAAAATCTTTGATAAGCAATTGGGTGAGATCTTTTGCTATTTTTGAAAAATCCTTTATGAACCGCTGGTAAAAACCGACATGCTCAAGAAAACTCCTAACATCCTTCAGAGAAATTGGTGGTAGTAATTTCTCAATCACCTCTATCTTTGCTTTATCAACTTCAATGCCTTTGTTAGAAACAATATGATCTAGGATAACCCCCTTTTGGACCATAAAATGACACTTTTCCCAATTCAAGACCAAATTTATATCTTCACATCTCTTTAACACCTTGGACAAATTATGCAAGCAATGGTCAAAAGATGTATTATACGTAGGAAAAATCATTCGTGAATATCTCTATAATGTCTTCAATAAAATCAGAGAAAATGGTCGTCATACAACATTGAAAGGTGTTGGGGGCATTGCATAGCCCAAACAGCATACTCGTATATGCAAATGTACCCTATGGGCAAGTGAATGTGGTTTTTCTTCGTCACTGTGGTGATAGAGATTTGAAAAAACCTCGAATACCTATCCACGTAGCAAAAATAGGAGTTCTTGGACAACCTTTCATGCATTTGATCAAGGAAAAAGGAGATTGGTCTGTAAGGGTGGCCTTGTTCAACTTGCTATAGTCAATGCACATTTGCTAACCTGTGACTGTCCTAGCTGGAATCAACTCATTATTCTCATTCTTCACAATCATTATCCCCCTTTCTTAGGTATAACATAGACCGAGCTTACCCACTTACCATTGGAGATAGGTTAGATAATGTCTGCCTTAGGTCATTTCAGAGTTTCCTTTTTGACCACCTCTTTCATGATAGGATGCAATCTTCTTCGGTGTTTAATTGAGAGCTCATGGTCATCTTCAATTAAAATGCGACGCGTGCATATATAATGGTGAATTCCTTACAGATCATCAATAGTATAGCCTACGGCCTTATGATGTAATCTAAGCAATCTAAGTAAAGAGTTAATTTGAGATGCACTTAGATTTGCATTAACAATCACAGGATATGTAGAATTGGGGCCAAAAAATTCAAACCTCAAAGAAGAAGTGAGAGGTTTCAATTCTACCTCAGAGGCTTATTTCTCATCAAAAAAAGGCTTATCATCATTCACTAGCTCTTACACCTTGGCAAGATTAGGTGCAACTTGTGGAGAGGCTTCCAAGAATTGAGCACACATTGCTATATCGAAATTCTTATTATTAGAAGTACTTTCATGCAAGATACAATGCTCAATAGGGTTACTAGAAACATAGTTAGTAACTTCTTCCATCACTAAGCTATCGACCACATCAACTATATTACACACATCAGAAATAGAAGGAAATTTAGAAGTTTTGAACAAGTTAGACTCCACACGGTTATCCCCCACATCAAACAACGACTTATCATTTTTCACATCAATACGATACCTGGTGGTAGCCAAGAAAGGCCTCCCAAGAATGATTAAGGTGCACATATCCTCCTTTATCTCAAGGATCACAAAGTCAACTAGCACATACAAATCTCCTACCTTAATTAGGACATCCTCTAAAACACCCAGCGCGGTTTACAAGATGGTCTAGCAATTATAAGGAGATAGTAGTATGTCTCATCTCACCTAGGTTCAAATTTTCACACATTGAAAGGGGCACCAAGCTCATACTTGAGCCCAAGTCACATAATGCTCGATTGATGCACACATTCTCTATCAAGCAAGGTATGAAAAAACTATCAGGATCCTTAAGCTTAGCAGGAAGCTTATTTTGGATCATGACACTACACTATTTAGTTAATGCCACAGTCTCATGCTCTTCTAGCTTTCTTTTATTTGACAAAATTACTTTTAAAAACTTAGCATGAGAGAGCATTTGAGACAAGGCATCAGTGAATGGAATATTAATGTAGAGTTTCCTTAAGACCTCTAAAAACTTTTTAAATTGCAAATCAAGCTTAGCCTTAGTCGTTCTTTCAGGGAAAGGCAAAGGTGGAGAAAAAGTTTTTACAAAAGTTTGTTTAGGGTCCTAGGAACCTCATTAACATCATTCTTAACATCATGATTCACATCATTAGAGGGACTAGACACCTCTTTTTCAACAACTATATCATTCTCATCGCATAAGTTTACATCATTGCTAAACTCCTCTGGCCTCTTAAGTTGCTTACCCCTTCCTAAAATCATAGCATTACATTGCTCCGTAGGGTTGTACTCAAGTCTACTAGAGGGTGTAAATGAAGAGCTAGCTTGTTGGGCAAATTTGGGCTTCCAACATCTTATTGTGAGTAGTAGGCACATCAACCTTAGAGGCTAATTACTTAATGTACTTATCTTACTTTTGTTGTGCTATAAGCAAACTCTTGATCATGGACTCCAATTTTGACTTTTGGGGAGCTTGTTGTGGAAAAAGATTCCTTTAAAACCCACAGAGATGGTTTAGCATCTATTTGAGGTATGGAAGGGTTAGACCTATATAAGAAATTGGGATGATTCCTCCAACCCAGATTATCGGCATCGAAATAAGGATCATTGATCGATCTCAGATTGAAGTTGTTGACATAATTGACTTAATCACTAGTATCTTGTACAAAAGGACTCTAAACTTGGCAATTCACAATCAAATGGTCATCGGAACCACAAATTTCATATGAAAGAGAGTGGGGCACTTGAACTAGCAACATTTACATTCAAATGGTCCAATCTTTGAGTCATAGCATTTATTTTAGCAAAAAGTAAAGTAAGAGCATCAACTTCTAACTTACCTCCAACCCTTTTGGGTTGGCCTCTCTCATTAGATGATCGGTAGTTGTTGAGATTTATCTCCTCAATCAACTTATAGGCTTTGTCCTCCATTTTATTCATCAAGGTGCCACTTGCCACTGCATCAATGGTTGATCGTGTGGGTTGAATAACTCCATTGTAAAAGGTTTGCACTATCACCCACTTTTGGAGTCCATGGTGAGGGCATAATTGCAAAATATCCTTAAACTACTCCTAAGCCTCATAAAGCATCTCATCTTCCCTTTCAACAAAGGTGGTAATTTGATTTCTCAAGCTTGCCGCCTTGCTAGGTGGGAAGAATTCGACAAGAAACGTCCTGGTGAGTTCTCATCAAGTAGTGATCAACCCCGAGGGTAATGAACGGAGCCACGACCGAGCCTTATCCTTGAGTAAAAATTGAAATAATTAAAGGCGGATGGTGTTGGTAGAAACTCCTTTGAGCTTCAAAGTATCACACACCTCTAAAAGGACTGAGAAGTGTAGATTCTGATCCTCCATTGGGGGCACCACCAAATTGTACTTGTTGCACCATGGAGATGAGGGTCGGCTTAAGTTTGAACTTTATGAGCTTCCATATTAGGACGGGCAGTACTAGATGCGATGCTCCTTCTTTGATCTCCTACTCCATTGGCAACCTTAGGTGAGTTCACTCGAGCCTTGCACTTTTGCTTATCTAACCGTTGTTTCTTCCTCCTTAAACAAAAAGTCCTCTCTATCTCAGGATCAGGTTCTTACGGGATCAGACTTCGCATAAAAGGGGAAAGTTCCTGCAAGCACCAACACAAACACTACTAGGACAAATCAAAAATTAAAAAGAAAAATGCTTAGTCAATCTTTTAAGGACTAACTCAACATTTGACAATTTGGTCCCTGGTAATAGTGCCAAGAACTTGACACGCACTGCAAGTGCATGGATGTTGTAGTCTACATTAATTATCATCCCAAGGGAATAGTGTAATTTATCGACCTTTATCCTTATAAAATGCTAAGAGAAATAAGTAATCAAATGGATTGTTTATCTAAGCTAAATGAAAACTATAAAATAGAATAGGATATCTATCAATGAAAAAGCATCTATGGATTTGTTTTGCTTCCAAGAATTTAGATCTATGAATGAAGCATATGCTTTTCTCTTGTTTGGATGATTCAAAGGATAACACCTAAACATAATTCAATCGTTTTTCTCAAAATAAATTGAATTACTTGAACTAATCCAATTACCATTCTTTCAAAGGCTCTTATTTAGTCTAAGCTAAAAATCTTGATTGCTAATTTTCCTCTCAACATGCAATTCTCTTTCAAGAACCACTAAGTCAAGTCTAATCATCTTAATCTAATAGTGGGTTTATCCTTTCAATACTTCACCATACTTTTTGGTTTTATGCAAACAATTTGGCCTAAATCACTCACAAGCAATCAAAACACAAGATAGATTGAAACAACCGAACAAGATCAAGCACAAGATTTTGATAAGGTTAGGAATCTAATAACATTGTTTGGCTAGCAAATCCCTATACTGAAAAAAAAACTACTCACTCAAACTCATTGTAACTAAAATCAAATGTGTTCAAACAAAACACGCATCTAACTAGAAAAAAACCTAATTGGAGTTCAAGATGTAAAAGACAGAAAAATTCTTAGCCATAAGGGAGATTCTTCAAATGATCCTGCAATCTTCAAAGCATCCACTTGCAAATTCCTTCCTTGAATCTTCTTTTTGCTCCAAAATGATTAGAAAGGGATAAAATATAGAAAAAGACTAATGATAATATGAGAGGAGATGCCCTACTAAGAAGTCGAGCATGCCTTTAAATAGTAGCAACTGAGCATTCTCAGCCATAAAAAGCAGAAGAAAATGAAGAGGCATGATAGTTACAGGCTACCACAGATCGTGGCCTCCACCATGGTCTCACCGTGGTGGCCTTTGTCTTTGAGTTCCTTCTTTCATCTTTATCCAATGGACACATATGACTAGGGGGCTCTGTGGACTGTGATGAGTTAAATATCATCCGTTTAAGGGTCAATGCTGAGTCCAAAGGTCTTAGAACCTACAAAATACATCCAGCATGCATACCCAAGCATAAAATAAGAATAAAAATGCAAATCATACTCTAATGCATGCAATCCCTTAAGAAATGCAAGTAACTAACCCCAAAACAATGTACATTTTAAGCATTTATTAAATACGGAGGCTATTCATGGGCTAAAGCTAGCAGGAGTGGACTGGTGATGTCCCATATTTTTTTACAAATGATAGTCTCTTTATAATTAGAGCTAACTAAAAAAAATGCTTGTGAAATTCTCAACCGCTGTAAAGAAGCACCATACCAGAAAGCTAATTTTGATAAATTGAGGTCTCTTTTAGTAGAGCAGTTGAAGCTGCACAATACGAGGAGCTAACCAGTCTTCTAAGCATGAAACGGATGGAGAAATATGCAAAGTACCTAGGAGCTCGATTGTCTTTGACTTCTCCAAAAGGAAGCTTTTGGTGAAGGACAAGTGGAAAAAAGTGAAGGCATGGAAGGAAAAATTGTTGTCTAGAGCCAGGAAAAAGATACTCATTAAATTAGTCATTCAAGTTGTTTGTACCAATTTGATGAGTATTTTCAAACTATGGCTCCTTAATTGATAACATACATAGGTTGTGTGCCAGATTTTAGTAGGGTTCTACAGAGGGACAATAGAAAAATTCATTGGATAGCTGAAAGTGTCACATTTTTCTCCTTTCTATATGAAAAGATTTTCAACCTTAAAGTGTTTTGCCAAATCTTTTATGGGTCTATTATAATCATGCTCTCTGCGAGTAATGATATCTGCAAATACAAGGTCACTTATATTTGAATCTCCCTGAGCCCCGTGCAAGTGGGACCTACATTGGGAGTTGTTGTTGTAGCTGGGTTAATTTGTGTAAGCCAATGTGACTAGACAGTAGGCCTGGCAAATGGGTCATTTGGATCGGGTATGGGTCGGGTCCTAGTTCGGTTCGGGTTACTTTCGGGTCAACTATGTTCAGGTCAGGTTCAGGTAGAGTTCGGGTTTGGGTCACTTTCGGCTCAAACATGTTCGGATCGGGTTCGGTTTGGTTAGGGTGATGTTGGGGTTTGGGACACTCACGGGTGCCATGTTTAGGTTGGTACGGGCGGAACTCAGGTCGGGTCTGTTTCGAGTTGTCTATATTAGCCCGGTTTGAATCGGGCATTGTTCAAGTGTAATTTGGGCCGAGTAGGATTCGGTTCAATGTTTGGGTCAATATCGGGTAAGGTGTTAATTGAATCGGGTATAAATTAAGTTGGATTAATTTCGAATCATTGCATGTTTTCAATGTAGCCATCTTTGATTTTTTATTCTTGACTTGTATTTAAAAGATAAAAATCATTTAATTAGACAAACCCATTTATTCTAAATTTCTCTTTTAATTCGTATGTTAATGATTAACACATGCGCGCACACACACACACACACACACACACACACACACACACATACACACATACATACATATATATATATATATATATATATATATATATATATATATATATATATATATATATATATATATATGTATATATATACATATATATACCATACATACATACATACAATATATGTATACATACATACATACATATATATATATATATATATATATATATATATTTATATATATAGAAAATTATATGGGGTTAGTTCTAAATTTACTAGGAAAGTTAGTAAATTACAAATACAAGTATAGAACTCATCCCTAACCCTATATCAAATGCACCGTGCAATTATCTAAAGGATTATGTGTCATTAAGTCAAGTTTTAATCATCCCCATTGAGTTCATGTGATGACAAAATAAGTGGACCAACCTAACGCAAATCATTTATCAATCGTCTCATTTGTGAGCCCCAATGCCAAAATATAACTTGAAAAATGAAAAAAAATAAGAAAATAATGGAAAACTTCACGTTTGTCATATTTGGAGTTGGTAAATAGAAACAGATTGGTTCAAGTCGATATGTTTAGTAATCGAATTAATGTTCTTTGATAGCTCGTTAAGTGATCATACATCAACATTCAAAGATTTGTCTTTGTGAGATTAATAACTTGACCTGCATTTGCCTAATGAGTCAAACTAAAATGCAATGGCAATACATGAGTATGTGTCACTGAGCATGACATTTGTGTAATTGTGAATGCTCGTTATCGAAACTCGAGACTTGAAATTTAATTGTCCAAAATTCAAATGATTCACATTATTATGAGATCATATGCAATGATACATTCTTGAATATGATTTGTAGAATTAAATATGTTATGAAGATGATTTAGAATCATAGATCAGTAGTCATTATAAATTTATAATCATAGCGTGTATTGCATTAAGTCATTAAGTGAATCAAATAGTAAAATTGGATTTTCAATATGTTTAATAAATTGTTAATTATACTTATTTTTTCGTGATTCCTATTGTGACAAAATACTTTCCTCTTATATTTTTATTACATATCTATCAAATTAAAAACTTAAAACTGTCAAATATTTTATTTTTTCCTCTTAAGTTATTTTTCTTTTCCCATCTAGACTCAACTAATTGAGTTTGAAAATTTTAAAATTTCCCCCAAAAGAGAAAAGGCTAAAACCCAAAAAAAAATGTTACTACTTAATCAGGTAAAATTGAGTCGGATAAGAAGCAGATCGGTTTTAAATCGTGTACGTTTCAGTTCTGGTTCATGTTGTCCATTTTCGGTTCACTTCGAGTCGGGTCACTACGAATCGGGTTTGAATTAGGTCGGGTCACTTCGAGTGTGTGTCATTTCGGGTCATGCTACAATTTGAGTTTCGTTCGGTTCTGGGTCGGTTTACTTTGGGTGTCTGGGTCCAAATTGGTTCATCCCATTTCGAGTATCGGTTTTAGTATGGATCCGGGTCATTTGGTTTGGGTTTTGGATCTCGGATTAGTTTTGCCAGGTCTACTAGACGGTATGGGTTTCTAGTGGATGAATACTTTTAATGTTGATTTACTTGTGAAACAAGGATGGAGGCTCATTATGTATGATAGCTCACTAAATTCCTTCTTTTTAAAGAATCTCTTTCTGGTTGACTGTTGGCTCGTGTTTTCAAAGCCAAGTACTGTAGCTATGGCAACTTTCTTGATTTGTTTCTAGGACATTCAGTGAGTTATTCTTAAGGTGGGATTTGGGCAGTAAAGGATCTCCTCATAGAGGGGATGATATACTGAGTAAGAAATGGGTATAATGTAAGAGTATGGATGGACCCTTGGCTAGTGGATAGGGTGGAGAAATACGCGACAACAGAATTGATACTTGGCCATGAAAGTATGAAAGTAAAGGATTCAATAGATTTTGATGCGATAAATTGGCAGTCATAATGGATTGCCTAAAATTTTAATGAAAGGGATCAAAAGTTATCTTGTCTATCTATAATAGCACCCAGTTGCCCCCAAATTGAAAAGAAAGAGATGAGAACACAATAATTGTGAGAGACACCACCTAAGGAGGAGTGGGTAGCACTACCAATAGGGGTATTCAAAGATAACATGGACACAACAGTGTCAATGGAAAGCTGGGTGGGCATGGGTGTGTTGTGTAGGAGGTTTTGTTTGTTGGAGTCAAGAGGGCTCATGGTGGTGGTGGTCACCAAGGATTGTTGAGACAAGAGCGACATGCTATGGTATAAGCTAGCCAAAAGATTTTGCTTCTAGAACATAATTCTTGAATTGGACTAGCTTTCTCTTATGAAAAGAGTTAGCAATTCTAGAACCTTTTTCTCAGATTTTTGATGCTGTTGTGGATGATTTTCTTTTTCTTGCTTGTGGTTTTGAGTCTTGTCATTGGACCCATGTTAAGAGAGATGGGAATTCAATGGCCTTTGATCTTGCATGGGTTGTTTCAGATGGTGTTGGGCAGGTCTAACTCAGGTTATGTCCTAGTCAAGTTTCCAAGTTATGTACATATGGAATGTTTATCATTAAATTAATATATAGGTCCTGAATTCATCTCCAAAAAAAAGGGGTTAGATGGAAATCATAGGTCAAGCTTGCCTTTTTTGGGGAAAAAAATATTCCATATTTAAGAAGCCCTTATATATTGCGTACACTAGTATTTTTGTTTTCCTTGTATTTGAAATGAAATTAATTATGGTATTACTAATTTTAGCAATAACGTGTATTTTTTAAAAATAAAAAAGCAAAAATATTAATTACTTTAGAAATTATGTGGGTAAAATGTGTGTCAAAACATTAGTGGGTTTGTTTTGTTTTAATATATATACAAATTTTGACTCCTTTTTTTAGAACCTTCAATATTATTATTTTTTCCTTTTCAACTTAAAAAATATAAATTATAAAATATTATATTTTCCAATAATGCAAAGTTATTAATAAAGGCTTTGATAATTTGACAGTGGTTGATAATAAAAAAATTATTGATAAAAATCTTGATAATAAAAGATTCTGATCTCCAAAGTTATGTATAGTTTCCAAACCTCATGAAAATAATATTTTCGATGATCATGAAGATGATGATGATGATGATGATGATGATAATAATAATGATAATAATAATAACTATTAATTTTTCTTTCGATAAGAAAAAGGAAAAATTCATTAATGAAATTTCATAAGGCATCTACAATGTATATCTCTTAACAAAAATAAATCTAAAACATCAAAATAAATCATTCTCCCCAAAAGCCTAATGGTATAATCGACACTAAACTTGTAGCACTATTCTTACCACCAACTACATTTTTCAATGTCAATCCATTTTTTTCCCCAAATGTTAGTCAGCTATAATATAAATTCATGGAGTATGTTCTTTCAAAAAATAAATAAATAAATTCATGGAGTATGTTTCTAGTTGACATCATAGACTATGGGCTTGCTCTCTTAGACTAATGAGAAGTACTTGTTAGTAGTTGTTGCTAAAACATGCTGAAATATGCTGAAATATTCTGAAACTTACTGCAGCATGTTGAAACATACTAAAAAAATACTAAAACATATTTAAACATGCTAAAACATATTTAAACATGCTGAATAGTTGAAGAAAATATGACTAGGCATTTTCAATAAGTACTTTATAGTGCTGAAAATTGCTAAATTCTGCTACATTGCACTGAATGATGCTAAACTAGGCTGAAAATTGCTGAATAATGCTGAAAGTTCTTGTATACTCATGATAAGTAGTTATGATAAGTTGAAAAGAACATGCACATCTGAAAGGAAGATCGATATAGTAGAACAATATGAAATTTCATTAATCAAAATGAATAGATTTGGTACGATAACGTTCAAATCTATTCCACAATAAATCACTATCCAAACTTTTGCATTTACAATAAATCACGCAAAAACAATAAGCTAAACTCACGTTAGAGGTGAGATCAACCTGATTCACACTAATGCTGGGAGAAATAAACAATCGAACTCTCAGAAAACAGAGAAAAATTATTGAAATGAGATATAAAAATACCAGTAAATACTTTATAATTAAATAAAATTTTAAGAAGTAAGAAAAATAAGGCTTACTGCTAGCAATTCTGGTTGGTCACTGGCAGCCACTTATTGAAGTAGATGATGATTAAGGTGTGGGAAAGACTAGGTCTTGTTTAGAGAAGGCAAGAATAATACAATAATAACCTATAATAAGTAATCAATTACTATGATAGTTACTTAATGTTGTATTTATGGTTTATATTATCTCAACTATTAATGTATTTAACATAATAGAAATTATAAAATTTCTCTATTAAAAAATAGAAAAGCAAAATTCAACGTAAAAATAGTTACATATATAAATCATGTTCATCGTATGATTCTTAACGTTAGTTTTTATTGCATTGACCCTATTTGGCAAATAGTTGTTAGCTATTAGTTATTAACTATTTGTATTAGTTGTTAGCTATTAGCTATTTAAATTAATTATTTGAATTAGCTGTTCATTGAAAAATTATTTAGTGAAATTGGTTATTTTTGGCAAAGTTGTGACATAAAAGACTAATTCTCCAAAAAGCTCTAACAAATAGTTTTTCAAACTAGCTTTTTGGATGGAAAAAGCTTTTTTTTTTAAAAAAATATCTTATCAAACATCTAAGTTAATTCTTGACTTAGTCAAATAGCTAATTTTGATCCAAAAAACCCTTTTTGATCAAAAAGTTATTTGCCAAACATGCCCATTGTCAAATGAATAAATGATTGGGATATACGTTCATTTAACTACTTAATTGGTACAGTCACTGGGAGTTATTACCAGAGGGTTCAAATCCGGCTTATATTGACTTTTGTGTCTCATTCGCACCAAAAAAAGAAAGGATGCCACTCCTAATCTTGTTAATCACGATATTACCATGGAAACATTACTAACAGATGTTGGCTTTATTTTTTTATTACCTAAAGGTGTTGCTTTTATAGATTGACGTTCGATTCTGATTGAAAAGCGGCCATGTATGCCTTCTGGCATGGAGGGATAGAGGGGCACACAAGCCAGGAAAATTTACCTTCAGGTGTTGGAACAAATTGTTATCTTATTTTTGTACTTTTATTTCGTTTTCGTGTGTTTGTGTTGGGAACGAAGTCTGGCAATGCTTTTGATGTGGTAGCCTAGGCTTGCCAAAGGCAACTTCTTTTCAAGGGCAAAGGTTTATTGTGCCCTTTGTGCAAGTGACTTGATTTGAAAAATGGAAAGCGATGTAAGTTATGCGTAGAGCAACGAAAAAAAGGAAAAATAGCAAAAACTGATCAAAATGCTTAAAAAGTGAGTGAGAGTTATTGTGGGAGGTTGAAGAAGTTGCAGAGAAAGTGAGAAGGTGTAAAAGATGGGAGAGAAAGAGAGAAAAGTAGAAGCGTGCACTATCGACGTTAAAGAAGGGGAAGTTCCAGTTCGAAGGTGGTCAAAACCAAGATTGATTTTGGTGGCTGCTTGCGATGTTGCGACAATGTAAACGTAGTTGGGAGGAAAGGTAACTTTTATTACATGTTTATGTGTTCATTGAAGTTCATAGCATAGCTTTGCATAACTTTGCAAGTGTGTTTGACTGTGAGTTGGGTAGAGGAAGCACATGTACAAGGATAATATGAATTTGAAAAGGAATTTTGAAATTAGGAAAATTAGGAATGTGGTTTGGGGATGTGATGTGGTTATGTTAGATTGCTTGTTTTGGATGCAGATGTTGAATGTACTTATGAATGCTGTCACTTGTGTTCCCAATTTTCCATTGTTGGTTTGTATGTGATGTTGGGAAGGTGACATGATTAACCCAAAATTGTATAGTATGCAACCCAAGTTGAAGTCCTCATGTTAAGTCGTTTTTTCTAAAATATCAGTGACAACAATGTGTGTGTTGCATTAAGTGAGAGATGAATGTTATGAACCTAAAAATTACTGAAATTTAGGAAGTAGCTGGAACAGTTAACATGAATGTTAACCCAGTAGGTACTTGTGTCATATCCCAAGTTGTCCACTAGGGGTATGTGGGAGATTACACTGTTTCTTAGGAGTGGTAGGAGTACATGTGGATGGTTTTTGGGGAAGGTGTGAATGGCTATGGATGTGTGTAATGTAGTAATGTAATGTAAGTTATAGTAGATATCCCCCGGAGATGAATATTATATGAAATGATTTTGAATTGGAATGAGGGCAATGGGGAATAAGGAATTTAGGGTTTGGGGATGGTATGTGCATGTATGGGTTGATTATGTTGGTGCAGATGTTAAAATATACTGGCCAATGTTGTGAATTGTGTGTTAGATGTGTTGATTGTTGATTTGTAAGTAATGTTCAGATGAGGATATCATTAACTTGGAATGGTATGCTATCTATCCGAGGTTAAAGTCGTCCTATAACAAGGTTGCTACAAAATAGCAATGTACTGAGTTTATGTTTGGTAGAGAGTGAGTGGGATGGATTTGATGCACCTAAAATGAAGCAACTTTGATGTTTGTTATGGATAGTTTTTATAAATGCTAACCGATCATTTACATGTGCCATATCCCAGGTTCTGCATTTGGTGATGCAGGGATTGTAATATGTCTGTGTGAAATGTAGGAGGAATAAATATGGATGATTTTAGGGAACGTATGAATGGAAAATGGATGTGTTCTATGTAGTTATGCAATGTATGTCATAGTAGATATCCCCTGGACATGGATATGGGGACCAGGGATAATAGCAGGTAAAAATATGGTGTGTTGTGATGTGTATGATGGTTGTGAGTCTACAGTATATGCATATGTGTTTAGGGTGTAGCATAAATATGAGGTAGTTGTTAATGCTGCTGTGATGTGAATTTCATTAATGTTGTCATTAATTATGTTAATTATGAGCATGACCATATTGTGCTGAAAACCTTTATGTAATGTGTTCGTTTGTATTTGTAAGAGTTCACAATGGAACTAAGACAACAAAGTGAACGATGTACTATCGTAGATGGTAATGAGAAGGAACTAGTGTCAAAACGGTGTCGGACAATAGTGGATGACAAGGGGGAGGGTTCGTGTAATGGGAACAGGAGAACAAAGAGAGTAGCAGTGTTGGAGGAGGTGGACATTTTGGACACTTCTTCTAGAAGTAACTACATGGCAGCAAGTATTGAAAGTGGGGGTAGCAGTTATAGAAGTGAATCATTAGAGGCAGAGTTAGACTTTGCGGAAGACTTAAATGACTTAGAAGCAGGTTATGATACAATGGTTAGAAGCCGAAGATGATGTGGAAAGCAAGCAAGTGTACTTCCAAAATTTGAGAGTATGTGGAGATCATTTAAGGAAGCGAAGTTATTAGACTCTTCAGGGAGGGAATTCAATGGAGGAGATGAAGTAGTGATGATAGCAGTCCTAATATGTCTTTAGTGGATGAGCCAAAGTTGGAGGATAAAGGAGAAATGGAGTCACAAGAGGTCCATATAAGAAGGAAGATTATTCTTGGCCAGGACAGAAGGCAATGAAGGAAGGCCGTATGTGATGATGTAATACTTAGAGGGCAGGTATTAAAAGGAGAGAAGGGTAAATGTGTGAGTATGAGAGGTAGGTGCATCCTTAAACACATTGTTAGTATAAATCACAGGTCGACTGATTATCAAAGGGAAGCACTGATGTGAACTGTCTTTAAACCAATCCTTAAGTATTGTCCATTTGCCATGGAACAAAAGTTGGCATTTGCTCTCGTGAACTGTTAGGTGCCACGTAGTAGGGCATTTAGGCTAGCAGATAGGCTTGAGCCATTCTCAGTGTTTGATGTTGCATTGTTAACTGGCTTACCAGCAACTTGGGGGAAGGTGGATTTTTCAGATGAGAGTTGCACAAAAAAGATTGTGAACATGGTTAGGGGCAAAGTGGATAAGGAAGAATAGCAGGAGCTGAGGAGAATGAAGTTTGGAAAAGACAGCAAGGATAGCCAGGTATACGAGAACTTTATAAGCACGATGGTATACCTATGTGAACAGAATGCTAGGGAGGAACAGCTGGATCTGTGGTTGAAGTTGTTCACGTGGTTGGTCTTGAGTGGTTTGATATTCCCTCATTCTGCATATGGAGCAGCATAGGAATTACAGCGTTATGTAAATGATATGTGCAAGGGATGAGTATGTATGCATGGGCGAAGGCGGTGTGGCGATACTTGGTGTAGTGCTTGGATGATATGCAGAGGAGACTATGCAACCCAATTTCCCAGTTGCAGTTTAACAGATTTTCAGTCAGTCTTCAGGTAAGTGTGTTAAATTATAATATACAAATTGTGTGGTAATGTGTAAGTCGGTCATGTGTGGTGTGGGAATAGTAGTTTGGCATGGTTGGAGGGATGTGAATTGATGTAATGTTGGAATTTATAAGTAAAAATTATGAAGTAGTTGGAGAATTGTAAGTATGATAAGAGCGTGCATGTGCAATAACGTTGTGTGTAGTTTCATGTGTACTTGATAGAAGTTGTGACTGAAATGCATTAGTAATTTGTATTGATCATGTAGGTGTGGTTTTATGAGCACGCCACCCGGTGTGAGGTGTATGAGAAGTTGACATTCCCGCGCATTGCTAGTTGGGCTAAAGTGTACCACGGAGGCCGGTACAATACGATCGAACTTGTTGCTATAATCGAAGAGCGTGAGGTAAGAAAGCATTATCAATTATGTGTTGTTCTTGTGTTGTAGATGAAGTTGTGTTGTACCGACACAGATGACGTCCTATTCTTGTGAAATAACAGATAAAACATGTACTTCGTCTGTGTGAGGAAGAGCTACAGTAACCACTTGTGTGGGGTTTCATGGAGACGAATGAGTTTTGATACTATATGGAGGACAGAGAGGTAAATAAATTTTGTAATTAGGAAACAAAACTATCGGGAGGGAAGGGGGTGGAATGAACATTTTGGAGTATGTTGTTGGATGATAATTTGGGATTGTATGTGTGTTTATACTAACATTGTGTTATGTTGTAGGTGGTTTATCAAGGGTGTTCTAAGCTTCGAAGAGCGGTTGAGGCATGTGCATGGTGCGTTGTGTGAAAAGAAAGATGCGTACACGGCAACGTGTGCACAGTTAAAGTCATGTAAGGCTCAGTCGTCTGAGGGACGGGTCAAAACAGTACATAATGATGGAAATGCTACAGAAAAAGAGCAAGAAGAGGCAAGTTTGGATGTTACTGGTGAAGGCATTCAGGTGAATACGAGTGCTACTGATGAGGACTCTAGTGAATTTAGAGTTGAAAATATGGACAATGTATATGGATGTTCGAGGGAGAATGTGGGACAAAGTGCAACTAAGAATGAAGTGACTGCTAACATTGCACACTGCGCGGAATAGTTGGATGATGGTGAGTAAGCAACGGAAGAAGTAGTGGGTGATGTAGGGCCACAGTTGTGTGTGGCGTAGCAGGAAGTTGGAACAATAAGTGAGGAGGAGACAGAAGAGGGTGCTGATGAGGATGCGGTCAATGGCCAGCGATGGACAGGTTCATTTATGGGCCCGAGGTTCTCGTCAGCATAGTTGAGGAGGTTTAACATCAGGGGGAGGGTGTGCACAAGACCAGTCATGTTGTTGATCGGGAGGAGGGTATTGCCACACCTACACCCGAGAAGGAGATGAGAAGCAGAGGGTGTAACGAAGTATGTGATGTAAGGGGTGGTGATGTTAAGGTAGGTGATGAAGAAAGAGGGAGTTCATCTTGTATTGTTAAGCATCTGAAGAGAACAGCAAGACCTAGGAGAGCTGCTCCATCCCGACTGTCACTATACACAAACCCGAGAAGACGATGTTTGATGCGGCAGTGGAGACTTATGTCCGCTGTGAGAGATAAAGGAAGGCAAGGTTGGGCATCATCTAAGGGTGCTGCTGCTGCTTCAGCAAATGATGAAACTATCATAGATGTAGCCCTATTTCTATGTCAGTAGAAGCAACCGATCATGGCCTCCTTCAAACGCAATGCGATTCAGTAGAAAAGGTAAGGATTCATATATAATATGGCTGGATGTTTGAAAGAGATGTGCGTCATACGTTGGCAGTGACTATCAATCATTGACAGGCTGTGGATGCCGAGACAACTGTGTCAGGTAGTGCTTCAACATAGGGGGAAGTGGTCAGTGAGCAGGTATGATATGCAATGTTTGTTGGTGGGTGTATTACAGTCTAGTGGATTAGGAAATGACATGTATGTATTGTTACATCTAAATTTGCTTAAAGGGTTCCCCTACAAGCTGTTAGAGCATACTTAACGGCAACAATGTCAGTGATTGAGTTGAAGATATTAAAAGACCTGAGGGCAAAGTGCAAGAAATTCAAGGAGGGGATTGAAGAATGGTAAGTCACATTTGATGCCTTCATTATTTGAGAGACTGCTATCTTGCTGTTGTGAAGTTGGAAACGGTATGTGCTGTTGTGAAGTTGGAAACGGTATGTGCTATGTGTATGGAGGCACATAGAGCTTTCTAATTTGCAACCACATCACATATATACAGACTACTTGGAGGGGCTAATCCACGTCGTTCCTAACTACAGCGCTGGAGATGATGCTGGTAAGTACTGTATTGGTGGGTTTGCAATTAGCCTATAGTCAGGCATGCTAGATGAGCGACAGGGGAACCTCCTAAGACTGTGCTAGAGGTCAGTGTTCTTGGCGCGACATGACAAGGTGAGTCAAACATTGTTTAGTAAGACGCTTCATACTCCATTGTGCAGTACATGTTGTTATATATATGTACTTCTTGTTGGGTTGTGAAGTTGGAATGTCAACATGTTTTGCTTGGTGGAATTAAGTACTTTAGCTAGGAAGTAGCAACTGTTGCACAATGTGATTAGGTCTCCCTAATATAAGTGTATATATTTGGGACGTGAAGTTGTACATTGTTGTGAACTCATGCAAAAGTGGTGGTAAAGTTAAGATGTTTGTTTGTTACGTACGAGAAACGAACTCGTCTATAAAGTGGTTTGTATATCTCTGTACATGATCATCTTCTACTGAAATTTTATGATTATGTAGTTACTTACTATCTGCCCCTGAAATGGAACTCCAAATGCAGGTTTCCAGTGTAGCACACGTTGTATGCAATCTGATGTGCTACCAAAGCACAACAGATTAAAGAAATGGATGCACATAATTTCATTGAAGTTGAGACTGGTGAAACTGACGTACACGATAATGTTTGGCAGGCAAAGCTTGCGAATGCAACTGTTCTGTCAGGGGTCATATGGGACAAGTTAAAGAAGCGGGTGGATGGAAAACTTTGCTTCATGAGTGGCCATGTCATTGACAGTCCTTCTTCATTGCAAAGGACACATATGTTTCATTCCCCCATGAGTTTTTGGTGTTCTTTATTGCTAATAGGCTTGCATGCATATAGGTGTTCATGCCCCTCCATATAGTGGAAGGAAAGCACTGGCTTCTCTTTGTTGCTGATCTAAGAGATAGGTGCTACATGGTGTACGACTGCACTACGTCTTTGGCAGATGAGCACAGGGAAGCGCTTATGCATAGTGCAGAAAGATTCAAATCTATTTATTGTGAAACATGTCAATCTGCAGTGCATTCATGGGTGTTGGTGTTTGACAAGTTGTCATAATCGTGACCATACAGAAAGTGGTCGTGGGACTGGCATTGATGCCTAGTTTGAAGTATGCCCAACCTTTATCATGGGAGATTACACGGCCTAGTAGTCCCCATCAAGAAAAGTACGGAGTGAGGTTTATTAATTGCACTTCTAATTTGGCCATTAGTTTGATTGTGTGTAATATGGAATCTGTGGTTGTAGTGGCTATGATTGTGGCCTATTTATCATGGCTTTCATGGAGGTCTTGTCCATTCATACTTGATGGTTTATACTTCGAGCAAGGGTACGTGTGGCACATGAGGGACAAGTGCCTATTGAGCATTATGCTAGGGCAAATTGCACACTCTCTTAAAGCTTTATAAGGTGTGTGTCGTCCTCATGAAGTTATAATTGCGTTGCAGTAGCGTACGCGTATCATAACATGGACTACATGGCCGGGTAGAAGATCGTGCTAACCTTATGACTGCACCGAGAATGGCATTAGTGGATATTGTGTCAGTGCTGTGGTCATGTGACAATAGGTTTGATGTAGGAGTTCTTAATCTCATATTTCATTCATCAAAATAATTGTTCAGGAAAACTAACAACTTAAGTTGTACAGCCAATTACATGAGGGCTGTGAGGGTTGCTGTTGTCAGTGCGAACTGTATTTATTTCACATTTATGGTTTTTAGGCAGGGACAGTCATATATTACAGAGACGAAGGGTAAAGTTTGCTGCACTTACTAAGGATGCATGCCAGGTTACTTAGTGTACGTCTGCCGCTATTCAGCGTTTATGTACTAGATATTGTTGGTGAACCTTTACACCACGGTTGATGCACTGGCATGTGAAGTGGGTTACACTTACTGTCGCCTATACTGTCTGGGGATGGTAGAGTGTAAATAAGAGGTTAATATGTATAGGTATACATACATATACATATATGTATATATGTATGCATATATATATATATATATATATATATATATATATATATATATATATATATATCTATCTATATATATATATATATATATATATATATATATATATATATGTATATATGTGTATATATATGTATGTATATGTCTGCATGTATATGTATGTATATATGTATTACGTGCAGAGAAAATTATGGGCGCTGTAATGCTTTCCGATTAACGTTAACCCATTAGACCTCTTCTGCGATCCAAGGTTTGTGTAGTCAAAACTGTTGGTGTGCCTTTGCACCGTCGATCATGTATTGGTAATGAAGGAGGGCCACTCGTGCTACTGTCTCTACAATCTGGAGTTTATGGTGTCCAAATTAAAGGAGAGGTTAATATGTGTACGTGTAAATATAAATATATATATATATATATATATATATATATATATATATACACACACACACTCACATACATACATATATATATATATATATATATATATATATATATATATATATATGCATGTATGTCTGTGTCAGATATATAATAGTTTTCTCCCATGTTAACCCAGAGCTTTCTGGGCGCCATGGCCAGAGGAGGAAGACAAGCAGACCGAAGATTAATCGTGGTCAAATAGATGGTGGAGATCATTCACCACTTGCACCAAGCTCAACGATTCACTCTGTTATAGTTGAATCACCCGATACAGAGCAGCAGCTCAGTGAAACAGTGCGCGAACAAGCACATATCCATCCTAGTGTTTTACCTACATATGCTTCAACGGTTGGTCCAGATGAAGGTACGGCCCTTGAATTCATCCAAGCACCTGAAATAAATGGGATTGAATGTGCACATTTAGCTTAGGAGGATATTGAGGAGGATGTTAATTACTGGAAAAGTGCTGTGATTTGCTGTGTTCTAGGTGCAAACCCACCATATGATGTTCTAGCTAGGTATGTCAACAGAATCTGGAAGGATTATGCAATTGATAAAATCCTCTTGATTAAGAGGGGCCTTTATCTTGTGAGATTTACTAGCCTTCAGGATGCAATGACAGTAGCACAAAGAGGGATTTACCATTTTGATCACAAGCCATTTATTGTCAAGGCCTGGAACCCTGAACTGGAGATTAATGTTGATCCAATTGCATCCCTTCCAATGTGGATCCAATTACCTGAGCTTGACATTAAGTATTGGGGTTTGCAAAGTCTTAGTTAGATTGGCAGCATGCTAGGGATACTTATAAAGACTGACAAGTACACTAAAGAGAAGCTTATGCTTAAGTACGCTAGGCTTTTGGTGGAAATGCCTTTGGGAGGGAATTTCCTTGATTTTATTGAGTTTGCTAATGAGAAGAATGTGGTGATAAGGCAAAAAGTCATATATGAATGGCTACCAATTAAATGCTCCTATTGCAAAATGTATGGCCATTCACAAGAGAATTGCAGGAAAAAGACACAGCCTAGACAAGAATGGAGGGTTATAACGCATAATACCCCCCAGGAACACTCATCACCACCAGACCAAACACCCTCTAAGGGGGGGGGGGATGATTTTCAGCTAGCTACATGGCACATCACAAGACAAACTGCATCAAGAGCTACAGATTTGTTTGCTCCAGATGATTTGCTGCAGGTTAACCTCTATAATGCTTTGTTGGATGAAGATGTTATTCTTGACCAAGGGGGAGGTGGAGGGGGGGTTTTGTCACCCCAAATGATAGTATACTTAGTTAGAATGTGAGGGGCATGAATGCCCAAATAAGCAAGAGGAATCAATATTTTCTTACAACAACAGAAAGTGGGTATGATAGGTTTTTGGAAACAAAGGTTAAAGAGCAAAATATTGATCATGTTATGAATAGAATTTGTCCCAATTGGCAATGGAGGCATAATGCAACCAGGACTGAAAGAGGGAGAATCATCTTATGCTGGCATCTAAGAAGATACAGGTTTAGTTTGATTTCTATGACTGATCAGCTTTTGTATAGGGAGGCTACTCATCTCCCAACAGGCAAAAATTTCCACATCACTTTTATTTATGGAAGGAATTTGGTGGACCAGAGGCTTCCTTTATGGAAGGGTTTAAAGGCTATTTCCCAATCTATGGATGACCCCTGGTGTGTGCTAGGAGATTTTAATTCAATTCTTCATCAAGGGGATAGAATTAGAGGAATTGATGTCACTGATGGAGAGATTAAGGATTTTACAGCTTGCATTCAACATTGTGGTTTATAGGAGTTCAACTTTAAAGGGGCTTTCTTCACTTGGACCAACAAGCAAATTTGGTCAAGAATTGATAGAGCTCTTCATAATGGTTTCTGGTATGCATGTCATGACTTCACACATATGCACTACCTACCCCAAGCACTGTCTGATCATACCCCCATTATTCTTAGCTTTTCTCACTGTCCAAAACCTAGGTATACATTCCTATTTTGTGACATGTGGGCAAATGATAGAGGTTTTAAGGATATAGTTAAGACCTGTTTGACACAGAACCAAAATGGCTCTAAATTGAGACAACTACAGCAGGTTTTATAAGGCCTCATTGCCCCGCTTAAACAGCTAAGTAAGAGCAGATATGCAGACATTTATGAACAGCAATTGAGAGCTAGATCTCAGCTGTTACAGGTACAAAGCCTCTTACAGCAGGACCCATCTAATGTGGAATTAATCTAAAAGGAAGCCAGCAGCAGAGATCATTACATAGCCATCAATCATTCAGCTATGCTGCTTATAAAACAGCAGAGTAAGGCTGAATGGATTGGCTATGGGGATGAATGTTCTAGGGTTTTCATGGCTAGAATCAAGCAAAGGAAGGCCCTGTCTAGTATTTATCATATGAAGGACCTAAAAGACCAAAGAGTGGAGGGGTTTATAGAAGTTTCTAGGGTTCTATTTTAGTACTACAAAGGACTTTTGGGAGCAAGGGAGACTCAGAGAACACCCATAGACCCGCATGTAATGGCCACGGGGGGTGCCCTGACTATTGAACAGCAACTGTTGATGTGTAAACCTTTTACTGACTCAGACATTAAGAGGATGCTCTTCTCAATCCCAAATCACAAATCACCAGGTCCTGATGATTTTAATAGTGGTTTCTACAAAGCTTGTTGGGATGATATTGGCCTTCTTGTATGTTCTGCAATTCAAGAATTCTTTGAAGGGGGGCACCTCCCAAGTTTCTATGGGAAAACCAAGCTTGTCTTGCTACCTAAGGTCCCAAACCCTGAGAAACCCACTGACTTTAGGCCCATTTCCTATTACAATGTCATTTATAAATGCATAACCAAGTTGTTATGCACTAGGCTGAAAGAAGTGTTACCACATATTATTGATACAGGGCAAGGGGCTTTTGTCAGGGGGAGGGAGTTGCTATTTAATGTCTTACTATGCCAAGACATTGTAAGAGGTTATCATAGGAAGCATACACCTCCTAGTTGTGTCATGAAGGTTGACCTGCATAAAGCTTTTGACTCAGTCCATTGGGACTTTATCAAAGAAATCCTTCATGCTCTCAAGTTCCCTCCTACATTTGTACAATGGATTATGAGATGTATATCCCCTGTGCAATTTGCAATCAATATTAATGGGCAACAAGGAGAGTGGTTTAAAGAAAAAAGAGGCCTGAAGCAGGGTGATCCTTTGTCCCCCTTACTTTTTGTGATTTCCATGGAGTACCTATCTAGGCTTTTTAAGCATACA
>JAKOGI010000368.1:67500-102500 GCA_029747015.1 Carnegiea gigantea | reverse complement strand
TAAGATTAGTGATCAATAGTTTATTTATTGGAAATCCATTATTAGTGATCAGTAGACATTTTTAGGAGATAAATCAGTGATCACAAAAAGATTGCACCAAAAATGTGTTAAGATGGTGATCATTAGTTCAAAACTTATTGATCATTACTTGATCAATCAGTGGATCATAAGTTGATGAATTGGTGTTCACTTCATGCAGACATGCTTTCCCCCCCACTCCTCCCCCCCAAATCATATCGCAACTGTCTAAATGATCTTGTTTAACATCGCATAGCATTTTTTCCTTAGCACTATTTTCTTCTAAATCTATATTCATATAATTTTCCTGATTAGTTGTTGTGTTTTGACAGGTCCAATACTGGTAACTTCCCAGGAAGGCAACGATGCATTCGTTGATCGATCTTCGATGAGAATTTGGAGCCTAATCTTCAGATACCAGGTGTGCAGACACCAACCAATACTGACAAAGGCAAAGATGTACTGGTTGAAGCGCCGAAAAGGCGCAGAACGAGGTCACCTCAATGTATTATCAGTGTATTGCAAGCAAGTAAAAAAAATAATACTAGTTTTCTTCGTGATAAACTTAATGTCTATGTTTTTATATTTTTTTTCCAGGTTATATTGCCCTTATATGGATTTTATTTCGTTGGCTGTGTGCTAACTATTCCTTCTATGCACCACCCTTGTCAATAGAGTCTGCGCCTTCTTTGTTCTCCGCTTATATGCAACAGAATGCAATGACCTCTCGTGCAATTTCATACGAACTAAAGCTGTATGCTGACTTTGTCTTCAACTCAAAAGAGGAACAGAGGTAAGAATAAATAGGTGTGTGCTAGAAAAGTGATTCATATATAAGTCTTTTGTAAACGGTATTTTTCAGTGACGGATTTGTTTGTTTATTCGTTAGCCAAGTGTTGTATGATGACTTATACTGCATGGCCAACTGAGCCAAGCTCTTAACTATTATTGGTGATGACCGTGTTGACAAAATTATAGTGGACATTTGGGCTAATATATTGAATGCAAGTGAACTGAATACAGATTGTTCCCATATTCAAAGGCTTTTCTTCACAAACAAAGCGTTCGTAAGCCAATTAGGAAAAAAATACTTTCAATGATATTTTACACATGCACGTATATTTTTTTATAGAATAAATTGATTGTCGCTTCAAAAAGTCTGTGTTTTTTTTTGGGGGGAAGCATTTGTATATGAAGACAAAACAGTCAAAGAAAGCTAAAGCTGTGTTCTTTCACCAGCTGAAAGATGAGCTGTCCTTGAGTCCACATATCAACTTCAAGCAAGTTGACATGGTAAGAATTAAGTCAGATGGATACACTTTTTTTTCAATTTAAAAGTTTTGTTTCATTGCCTGTTATGCAGGCACTAATTTATGATAAATTTTCGTGTTTCAGGTGTTCTGCCATTGTTCTGACCACGGAAAATAATTTCTCATTTGTTTCCATTTCAAGCAAAACAGTATGGACATTATTGAGCATATCAAGAGAAAGCGCAGAGAACATTACGTATATGAATGCTTTGCAGATATTTTAGTAAAGCTTTATACAATATTAGTTTTGCTATAAAAACAAAGTTAAGCTGATGCTTTTTGCTAATTTTGTAGTTTTGGTTATATATGAGCATTGCAGTGCATGCTCTTTCAGAAGTATCTCACAGAGAAACAGGGTGATACGAAAAGAGCAAACTTCATTGAAGAATTTGAACTAAGATACATAGATATACCTTGGAAGCAAGAGGCTTCAAAGACAGATGATAATGAAGCCATTTATGTTATAAAGCACATGCAGGAATACAAAGGACTGCCTTGCCCCTGGGATGTAGGATTAGCAAATGATCAGGTAAACATGCTACTCAACCCTCTTTCACACAAAGAAAAAAAGGGTAAACGTTTGAGATGTCGTGCCAATTATTGTGTGCGCCCCTTATTTGATTTGTATCTTACGTTGCTGCAATCCATAAGTTTAGGGTGGAGTGTTGCCACAAGATCCTTACTTCACCTACCAATCCAATTTCAGCACATGTGAAGATAATGGTGAATGTTTATGAAACTACAAGGCTGAAAAAGTCAAGAAAGTGGTGGTCAGCTCAGGCAAGCGAGATGTTTACAGTGAATAAAGTAGTGGATTTCAGTTTTGACGATCATTACATATGCAATTAGTGATTAGTCATCACATGTAATTCATCTCTTGAATATGAAGCATAGTTATAATGATGACCAAAGCTCCTTGCATTGATCACTAAGTTTATAATTACACATGTATTGTGATCTTGTAGCCATTGCCTAGGACAACATAAAGAAATCCATTGATTACCAAGAGTAATGCTAATGATCACTAAATGATCACTTATTGATCACTACCTAATAGGTTGATATCAGTACCTATAATTGATAATATGTAATTAGTGATCAGTCGTCATATGTAATTCATCTCTTGAATACGAAGTATAGTTATAATGATGACCAAAACTCCTTGTGTTGATCACTAGGTTTATAACTACACATGTATTGTGATCTTGTAGACGTTGCCTAGGAAAACATAAGGAAATGCATTGAACGCCAAAAGTAATACTAATGATCACTAAATGATCACTTATTGATCACCAAAAGTAATACTGACGATTATTGAAGGATCACCTATTAATCACAATACGTGTAATTAATAATATGTTGATAACTAAAAATAGAACCAACGATAAGGAGACATACTTGTAACGATCACCAAGACTAGAACTGTTGATCACCAACTACAATTGAGGATGTGTTGGACACAGTGAATACACCTAGTGATGACTAAACATAGTTCTTATGATCACCAAAACAACCCTATTAATCACCAAATGAACACCTATCGATCACCAACTATAATTCCAAACTTCATTGCCTTCTACAAAATTGACATGTGCATTATATCTGCAAATATTTGACCTTTTAATTAACACATAAAAAAAGGAAAAAAAAAAGTAATACTAATAATCACTGATTGCCTAGGACAACATAAAGAAATGCATTGATCACCAAAAGTAATACTAATGATCACTATATGATCACCTATTGATCACCAAAAGTAATACTAATGATAATTGAATAATCGCCTATTGATCACAATACCTGTAATTGATAATATGTTGATAGCCAGAAATAGAACCAGCGATAAGGAGACATATTTGTAATGATCACCAAGACCAGAAATAGAACCAGTGATAATATGTTGGTCACAGTGAATACACCTTAACTAAACATAGTTCTTATGATCACCAAAACAACCCTATTAATCACCAAAGGAACACCTATCGATCACCGACTATAATTCCAAACTTCATTGCCTTCTACAAAATTACATGTGCATTATATCTGTAAATATTTGATCTTTTAATCGGCACACAAAAAAAGGGAAAAAAAACATATAAAAATAGATAAACAACAATTCACTTTTATGAAAAGAGAGTTCTTTAATTAATATTCTTATACGAAGCTAATATATACGATCAGTTATTATAGCCAACCAACTCTCTCTCTTAATCACAGTCTCTCCTTTATTCTCGCTCTATAGCTTGATTATCTGTTCACTTTCTTGCGTGCATCTTGCTCTGGTATTGTCAGTCTCTCTCTGTCTCTGTCTCTCTCCCCCCTCTCTCTGTCTTTCTCTCATAGTTCTAAGCAATCTCGTCAATATTTATCAAACTGCTTCAACTTCTCTGTAGCTTCTCTGCACTTTCAAGGTGAGATGCTTGACCTTTGTGTTCGCATTGCTCTTCTTGTTCTGTTTTAGCGCACTTATTTTGGATTTTTTTGGGCAATTTCTCTTCAATTTCTTTTTATCTTTCGTAAGTTCAAATATTTTCTTGGAAATCTGGTTTCAATTCTAGTTTTAAAAGCTTGTAGTCTATTTTTGCACTAAAAACCATGTCGTCTGGTTCTTGGAAATGTACCATGCTCTGATCTTTCACTTTCGAACTGCCTTTTTTCGATTTTAAATTTATTTTTCTACTGATATTGTACAATTTGATAAAGTTTAGTTATATACTCTGGTTTGAAGGATTTATTTTCATTAATCTTATAATTTCTCATGGATTTGCTTTTTCTTTAAGGTTTACTGCCAAGAAATCATGGCCTGACGAAAAGTTCAAGAAACTCCCAAGGGGAATGTAGAAGAATCACCTTCCATTAGGTAAAAAATTGCATTTCAAAACCTTGTGAGTAAATATTTTTCATATTACATACATGTCATATATTCGGTGATCATTACTTATATATTTAGTGATCATTAGGTATAGTTTCACTGATCGTTTTGCATATCTGTTTGTCTCTTTGATTACTTTCAGTAGGTTCTGTAAAAAAAAAATTTTTAATTCTCACACAACCTAAATGTCTTTCTTGAAAGTGGTTAAAAAAAATTTAAAAACTATGGAGCAACATTTTTTCACACTGCATGTCTACCTTAGTGATTGTTAGAAAGGTGATCAGTGATCATTAGGTATCACATTAGTGATCTCTAGGTATGATGTTAGTGATCGTTATGTATAATATTAGTGATCATTTTGCATATGTGCGTTATCTATTTGTGATTGTTAGATAACTATTAAGTGAAGGTTATATATTGTATTGATGATCATTTTTTTTTTAATTTATAAGATGCTTGCTTATTCTATCCTCGTCTTCATAAATGTTTGCTTTCAACTTATCAATAACAATCCTTTCCAACCAGCAAATATAAATACATTGACATGATAAATAAATGCCTTTTATGGTTCCAATTTGTATCATATGTTGAGTATTTATGATCAGTGCAGTTTTGATTGGTGATCATCTCAATTATGATTAGTGGTACATTATATTTTATGAGTTCATAGAAGTGTGTACTATCTTTAATCACTTGTCTTTTGTATTCTAAAGTGCTAAAGTAGCTTCGAATCTGGACGAAATTGGACAAGGCGCTCATGAAAAAAAGAGGATCTGCCGATAAGACTAGCAGCAGCTTTGTCAAGGGAAGAAGCGTCGATACAAAGCATTTGCTCGCAAAACAGACGACGATGATGATGCTACGAATGATTCTAATAACGAAGACACGTTGCATAAGATCAATAAGTCAGCTCAAAGAGCGACAGAAAAAGAAGCTCTCCCTGAGAAACCCATTAAGAAACGCCCCAAGAAGACTGATAAATCAACTCAAAAGATGACAATGAAGAAGATTGAGAAGAAGGGGGGACTGAGAAGAAAAGCAGTGAAGAGGTCCCCCCTGAAAGGATTGTTGATAACAAGGAAAAGATCAATAATCAGCTTAAAGAGCAACAAAAAAAGAAGTTCTCCCTATAAAATCCGCTGAGAAACGTCCCAAAAAGACAAAGGCTAGGAAACAGAAATGTGAGGAGGTTGTAAGTAAGAAGGCAAAGAGGGGCAATTCTTGTCAGCAAACAACAGAGGGTGGTGAGCCTTTACAAAAGACTGATGCGAAAGAGATGAAAGAAGACAGTTCGATGGGGAAGGTGGAGGAGAAGAATGACATACCACAAGAGGGGGCAATTCTTCCCCAGGCTCAAAGTACACATCCAGAGGTTGTGACATCTTCTAACAAACCACAACAAGAAGAGAAAACTTTAGAAAAAACCCCAACAAAATCCGAGAAGAAGCAAAGAGGGGAGAAGTTCAGAGAAATAGAAAAGGAGAAGCCAAAGAAGAAGGCATTCCTTGTGAGATGATCACAGAGGGTGCGAAACTTATCAAAGCCTCTGGTGCAGCAAGGGCACATTTCTGAGGTAGAGATTTCTTTTGATAATTCAGACGATAAAGAAAGCAGTGCCAGGAAGGTTACAAGTAATAATGAAAGCTCTGATAGATCTTCTGAGAAGTTACAAGAGGAAAAGGAACCTTCTACCAGGGAGGTCACAAGTAATGCTGAAAGACAGGAAAAGCGAGAAGAAACAAAGAAGCAGGAGCCGAAGAAGAAACTAGTCGTCGTGAGGCGATCGCAAAGGGTGTGAGGCTTACCAAAACCTGCAATACAACAGCCCAACATATCTGACGTCCACATTCTGGAGAGTTCGAATGCAGTAGAAAACAAGGTCCCATGAACATGAAGACGTCGATGATAATGCGAATAACAAAGAGGGGGAAGAAGAGATGCACACCGAAGAAGCTCCAAAGGCTGCTCGAAAGATGAAGAAGCCTGCATTAAAATCTGAAAGCAAACAACCCATTGAGCAAAAGGATGCTCAATTGAGTATTGGTGCTACATTGCCAGAGGAGAAAATAAGCAGCTCGGGGCAGGATGCTCAGATGGCCCCACAACGGCAGCCTTTAAAATATTAAAAGGCTGGCAATGAAAAGAGAATGTACCAAAAGGCATTCATCATGAGGATGAGCATACGTTCATTCTCATCAAGGGTGGCACAGCTGAATGAAGCTCAGACCGAAGCAGTCAGATCAATGGGATTTGCTTCCTTTTTGAAGGTTGACCGGAAGCAAATCCTAGGGAAGTTTTTAAAATGGCTCATAGACAGCTGTAGGGCTTGGCGTAGAGTTGTAAATTAAATCACTATTTTGATTTATAAATAAGATTTATAGCATAGAAAAGTAGGGATCGATCCCATGAGGTAAGATTATGATAGTAAGCTATTTAAATATAATTAAATTTACTACTCTAATTTATTTCACTTTCTCTTTATATTACTAAAACAAATCAAATTAAACAAGTAAAAAGCTGGAAAAAATACATAATATTACCCCTAAATATTCTAAATTTAATTCTGAAATAAAAACAGTAAGTAGCTATCCTAAATATTCTAAAAAATAAAAATAGAAATAATCACAAAATATTAGACTGAAAATTAAAACAGAAAATAATAAGTAGAAAATTAATATTAAAAATCATAGAAATTAATCTAAATTAATATTCTACAACTTTATAACTTTATCTCTCCAAAATTATATGTAATTAAATTCAAAAAAATTAAAACAAAAAATTAACTACAGAAAATTAAAAACAGAAAATAAAATATGAAATTAGAGAAATAATAATCTACACTAATATAAATATGAAAATAAATAAAAAAAGCATCCAAATTTTAGAATATAATTTTATGGACTCAATAAAACCATAAAACATAAAATAAAAATTAAAAATGTAATTTTCAGATTTATTAAAATAAAAAGCTGCGCATATTCAATGCATGAAATAATTCTAAAAAATTATCAAATAATTTCCAAAAATTCTAAAATTAAACAGCAGCAAATTAGAATACTTTATGAATCCTAAACTGGATTAAAACATGACAAACAAAAGAAGAACTATTTTTAACCTAATTTCTAATCAACCAGGAAATAAATGGCAAAATAAAATAGAAAATAAATCTGAAAATTATAATCACACTAAAAACAAAACTATAACTAATCTAAAATCACTAAGACATTCCTAAAAGACTACTCTTTTTTGGGGGGGGGGAATGAAATTTATATTAAAGCTTATAAATTTAAGAATTAAAAGTGACAAACTAAAGAAATTAACTAAAAACGCAACAAATAATTATCAAAGTACCAAATTTATGAAAAATACTTAGCATAATCTATATCCACCATGCAAATTAATATCTATCATCAACATACAAGTCGATTTATCCATGAGTTATCTAAAAAGTTTTAAGCAATCATGTATTTGGTGATGATTATATATAATATTAGTGATCACTTCAATTGGCGTTTACTTATTCGATATTTTTGATTCACACCTATGTAAATGAAAATCTCAAATAAGTAAACACCAATTTCTGTGATCCTCATGTTACTTATATTAGTTTTCTCTTCATCAGTTTCCAATGTCATGATTGTGTTAGTACATGATCAATAGTCATGTTATTAATGATCAATTAACATATATATATATATATATATATATATATATATATATATATATATATATATATATTTCTTTTTACTGCTTTTTTTTCTTTGAAAAATTCAGAAGGATGTAGGCAAGACGGTTTCTGCTACCAAGGAGTTGGTTTTTGCTTATAAAAATTTTATTAGCATTATGGATTCTATGTCAAGCAAGTACGGGCAAAATGAAGGGCTTGACAGCATACGAGATGAAGCGCAGGCGATGTTCACATCGTTCTATGATACTGCTGCTGCACATGAACAATCCTAGCATAAGGCCAGTGTGGACGGAGTGCCTGCTATAAGTGAACACAAGAATGCTGCAATGAAGGAGGCTACTACAGAGCTTCGCATCGCTCGTATTATAAGGGATAGTCATTAATAACAATAGACATGTTACACTGATGACAATGTATGAGTTAAAAATGTGGAGAATATCTAGTATGGTATTGGTGATAAGTAATATTCCTGCTAATAGATGTATTTTCCGGTGACCTTTACAAGTAATATTAGTGATCAAAAGGTGTGGAATTAGTGATCAGTACAACTCAGATTAGAATGCAGTTGAACTCAACCTCTCCTTTTTTCCCTCAATCGACTAGAGTTTAGTTTTTATGTGGAACAGTCATATTATTACTTATCTAAAAGCATAAGGTTTAGTTCAGCCAGTGCTTATAATTCTATGCGTATAAAATTCAGTGATTAATAAGAATGTTGTTAGTGATCAATAAGAATCTGGTGATCACCGAGTAAACAATGAGGGACTTCTGGAGAATGATCAATGAGTAATATGTGTGCTCACTAATATTGTATCTACTGATCACTAATCTTATATTTGTTGATCAATAGATATGTGTTTCACATTGATCACCACATTAGAGGGAATTGCATCCTAAGATACTGCTAAAAAAATCGTTGCACATTGAGTCCACTAATCTGGAACCACCAAATCACAAAATACATGTCTATTGATCACCAAATAAACAAGGAGATAATTCTATGCTGTTAGGAAGGAGTAACATCTATGATCACTAATGTTATGCCTATTGATCACCAACAACATGCACATTAATCATTGAAATTACATGTATAGAATTATAACCATTGATTAACCTAGTAAATAATATTATAAAAGGAGATAATTCTATACTATTAGGAAGGAGTAACATCAGTGATCACTAAATTTATGCCTATTGATCGCTAACATCACTCCTACTGATTACCTAAATTACATGCATATAATTATAAGTATAGGTTGAACTGGTAAACAGTATTAAAATTAGTGATCACTCATTTTATGCTATGGATCACTAATACCTTTGGCCTAAATATATGTGTGTTACACAAAGGAGAATGCAAAAATCCTTAGAAAGGGGCTCATGTCCTTAGGAAACAGAGGAAAATTCTTATTAAAATTGCGAATAAGTACATGACCATACTACAAAAGGAAAAGAAGTACAACGAAAAAAGAAGCGAGATACAAAAGAGCCATATGCCTATTCATTCCTCATCACTCGAAGGGGGAGGGGCATCGCTTAGCTTCGAGTTCTCTTCGAGATTGCCCGCTGGTGCAGGATTGGCGATCAAGTTGACAAGGCGGGGGATCTGAGCTCTCCTAAGCCTTTCCTCGATATCTCGCAGCCAAGACTCAACAACAACCCAGTTCAACTCCCGCAGGACCCACATCATGTTGTCCATCGCGATCCTGCTCGAAAGTCGCTACTCCGTGGCATCATTCAGCACCATGGCGTAAAAAATGGCCCGAGTCATCTAAGGAATGTGAGAATTATGGGCATGCACCATGGCCACGTGAAGGTCGAAGTTAGGGCAAAGACCGTGGTGGTCCTCGGGGTGCAAGTTCGGGCAAAGAGTAGAGGATTCCCTTGAAGACCAACGGAAGTTTTCCCCTAACAAACTCTGCCGCCTGCTCGATACTGAGGAAGTTGGGAAACAGGATCATTCTTCTCTCTCACTCTGAGGAAGTTGGCAAAATTGAAAAGACAAAGACAGAGGGGAAGGAGAGAGGAATGAGAGAGAGAGAGAGAGAGAGAGAGAGAGAGAGAGAGAGAGAAGGAAGGGTCTGTTATATGGAAAAAGATGGGGGAAGAAGAAGGGGCTGGTGAGAAGAAGAGCAGATGGGAGGATGGGGGAAATATATTGCATTTATTATTTATATGGGAAATGTGCTGCATTTAATTTTATATGGGAAATGTACTGCATTTAATTTTATATCAATAACATTATTTTTAATTTTGTTGGCATAAATTAATTACTCATTTTCATAGAAAAATTATAAGTTACTCTTCACAACTTGTTCATATGAACAATAACAAAAGATAATGAGTAAAATTAATTAATATGTTTTGTGGTGGGTTGGATGTCCAAATTTTTAACTATTGTTTGGTGATCATTAGTGTTGTTTGGTGATCAGTAAAGTATTGTTAGAGATCATTAGTGTTGTCACTGGTGACAGTAGTGTTCTTGTCAGTGATCAGTAGTATTCTTGTTGGTGTTCAGTATAGTGTTAATTGGTGATTAGTAGTGTTCTTATTGGTGATCAGTAGTGTTCTTATTGATGATCAGTAGTGCTCTTGTTGGTGATCAGTATAGTGTTGATTGGTGTCAGTAGTGTTCTTGTTGGATTGGTGATCAGTATAGTTATAATTAGTGATCTACTAATAAAGTGTTGATTGGTGATCAGTAGTGTCGTTGTTGGTGATCAGTAGAGCTATGATTGCTGATGAGTAGTGTTTGTGATCAACGATGTATGCCTTGTTTGCCATAAATACACATAGACATAGTACATATAATAAACAGCTCCCTTATCATGTGCTCAGTATTTCCGATGAATGCGGTTGTGATTGCTAGTCATTTGAACTATGATTAGTGATGCATTATATTACATGAGTTCATTGAATATGCTCTATATATATATACACACACACACACACACACACACACACATACATACATACATACATATATATATTTACATACATGCATACATATATATATACATACATACATACATATATATATATACTACATACATACATACATATATATATATATATATATATATATATATATATATATCACACACACACATCCATACATACATACATATATATATATAATATATATATATATATATATATATATATATATTATATATATATATATATATATAAAAGATGCGACCGCAAGTGCACGGTGGCATTGTAGCAAATCAAGGTCGATCCCACAGAGACTAGCTTGATCTATTGGGCTATATCTTCTCAAGATATGCTAAGCAAAATTGTAATTCAAGGGGTTTTGATTAACAATTGCAAATACATTTTTCTAAATCAAATATGAGAAAAACGCCTAGGAATTTTCATAGTTATAAAAGGGAATTGAATCAAAATGATAAACATGTGCCTTTCTCTAATTGGTTAATTTCGAAGAATTGTGATCTTGTCTAGAAACTTGATCTATTCTTTCGAAATCAATCAAATTTGCCTAAACTAAGCAAATGTCACTCTTTCAAGCTAATTTGACCTAATCCAATTTTAATATTTTTGGTTACTTAATTCGAGTCCGCCTAACATATAAATCTCTCTTTTGAGATGAAGTTATACTAAGTCTATTCAAGTAGTCCAACAACGAAATGTCGTCTTTCAAATATTCACTCGATTGTTTTAAGTGTGCAAGTAAATTTTGGTCAAAAATCAACTCA
The DNA here is from genome assembly GCA_029747015.1 of Carnegiea gigantea. Classification (NCBI taxonomy): domain Eukaryota; kingdom Viridiplantae; phylum Streptophyta; class Magnoliopsida; order Caryophyllales; family Cactaceae; genus Carnegiea; species Carnegiea gigantea. The sequence goes on along the minus strand of JAKOGI010000368.1, from coordinate 90,893 downwards.
CAACATGAACAACACTTGATAGAATGAAATCAAACCAATCATGAGGTAAACGCAATTTTATAAATTAAAACATTATCCAATTATACTTTTATAAACTACTAAATCCTTATACAAAAATTGACTACTCATACATAGTCAAAGATTAAACAACTAACTACTCTAAAATGATAAATCTAAAGAGGAAAAGAGAGGAGAAAAGAGAAGAATTACTCAACCAAAAATTGCGCTTGAACCATCACGCAAACCCGGGATGGAATCCTTGCAAGTCTTCACTTCAACTCTATCTCACTCACTCTCTAATCTAAACTAATCCTAATCTAAAGAGAGGAAAGGAGTACAAGACGAGATGATGGGGTGTGCTCTTTCAGTAGCCGAGGGAGGCCCTATTTATAGGAAAATCAAATCAATCTCAGCTACACGATGAGGGAAAACGAAGAGGCAATGATTTCTCTATTCATCACGATCTGTGGCAGGTACCACGGTCCAACCCTAGTCTGTTCTTGCTCCACGGGCATAGCAGCACATGAGTGTCCATGGAGGAGGTCAAAATATATCTATTTATGGGTCAAAACAAGGGCAAAAAGGTTCAAAAACCTGCAAAACACAGAGAAGAACTATACCCAAACGTAAAATAGGAAAAGGGGTATAAATTATTACATAAAGCACATAATTTTCCTCAGCAAGAATGATCCTGAAATGATATACACTTTAAGCATTTATCAAATTCTCCTATGCTTAAACTGTTGCTTGTCCTCAAACAAACACTATAGAAAACCGACAAGAGAAGATGTATCTAAGACTCAAAACAGTAATAACCTCCTTAAAGTAGGCAAGCCATAGCATATCATAACCAAGAATGCCAATCAATGACAACCCCAAATAGTATGCAAAGCATTTCAAAATCAGGAGGAGAAGGTTTTCGAAGAAGTATAAGATCACAAACTCAATATCAAACTTGATTACCCCAAAAAACCATAAAGCATGCCATACAAGCACATGGAATTGAATAGAGCCAAATGGACGGGTAGAACCTCACTTTTAGAAAATGTGGAACAGTCCCGCTCATGCATTTGAAATATATATCATGATTTTACTCAAGACTCATTCCAAAGATGCAATCTACTATAGGCTTGACAAGACTCTCAAATTCTCTAACACTAAAATGCAATTGCACAAGGCGATCAAGAGGACTTTATTCAGGTTGTAATGTGGGCTGTAAGGGTTGAGGAAAAGGAGTGGACAAATGTATTTGGGACAATATGGAGCTACTTAGCCAAGTGAATAAGGAGCAACCAACCAAAACACCAAGAAACCATAAAAATCACTAACACTTCATACCCAACAACATAATGAACATACCCCAATCAATTAAGTATGAAATGAGTTAACAAAGAAAGGATTTCAAGCTATTTACGTATCCAATGCCAATCACTGAGTTTTTTTTCCCTTTTTTCTTCTTTTGCTCTCTTTTTCTCGTCTTTTTTTCTTTTTCTTTTTTTTTCTACATGATTTTCTTTTTTTTCCAACATAACTCTTTTTTTGGGGGGGGGGGAATGAAATAAGAATTGCAATTATTGAAAGGCATGGGATCTCTAACTATCAACTCACAACCAAATATAAAAACACACAGCCCAAACAAGAGGAAACTAAAAGCAAATGCTCAATATCATCAATCCCTCAATAAACCAACATACCAAAGCCACGTTAAAACTTAATTATCCTCAAAACCACCTACTACACAGATGAAGTGATGCTCTATAGACTAGACTTAAAAGTAGGAATATGTATTTGGCCAAGGTTAATATGAAGGGATCACAACAAAGACGGATACAACTGCAAAGGGAATAAACATGTAATATCAATGTAGGCTATTTGGCTATGTGGCTAAAATATTCAAAGAAAGAAATGTCTCTATCATATCATCAACTATGCACATGCTATTGTGATTTTGAACAAGAGTCTAGACAAGTTCTACAGATGCAAAATGCAAGAGTCACACACATGAAAGAAACGTGAGACTAAATATAATGATTAGTCCAAATAAGGCTCAAAATCTCATAGCATATCTACCAAAGTCGCATTAAGCTCACATAATGAATCCATGTACCAACATTAGTGCCAAAGACTCTAGGGAGTAACATAGTTCAACATCAACACAAGGGTCAAAATAAGAAATATTTACAAAACCTTCACAAATTTTCGCACCAAAAGGGATTACACATCAAAAGATACTCAAGCTCATGAAAGCTATCTTACCTAAACAAAAGCATTATTGGAGGTTATCTTAAACCAATCCACACCATCTCTATATGCAAACCTAAAATGCAAACCTAAAAATCAACTAAATGCAACACTAATGCAAACAAAAAGAAATCGAAAACTAATAACCAAAATAAAAACATAGAAACTACTCCTCCCCTATGCTTGAATCACACATTGCCCTCAATGTAGGCATACAATAAAAAAGGGAAGGAAAGATAAGAGAAGGGAAAGGGAAAAACAAAAGAGAACAATCTCACCAGGTTATGTGCTAAGTGCACCCAAGCTATGCAGCCTTGTAATAACTGGAGCTCATGGAGTATCAGCCACTCCATTACAATGTCAAAACACAGCTCATAAAAGCAGACGCCGTTAAAGCATGCATGGGCGTATCAAACTCCTAGGACCACAATTCAGAAAATGAAAGGCAAGAGGAAATAACAAAAATCACATTAAAGATAACTAATGTCCTCTTAACCTTATCAATAGCCTTAGAAAAATCATAGGAAGGATTAAAGAATGTAGATCACATGATTTTCTTAGACAAGTCTCCTAAGCATACACAATAAGGGCCAATGGAGGGATTATACCCGCTAAAATAACCTAGGGATAGATAATCATCAACATTCCCACCAAGCACATTAAACTCGTTATCCTCATAGCCCAAGTCAACATTAAAATCACAAATCTTAGGATTATCAACAGGCGCATCTAAAGAATACTCGGGGGAAATAGAGGGTTGTGAACACATAGAGGAAATATGGTAATGATCAAGGGGATTGGGGAAAGCATAATCAAAACCAGGGCTAGAAGATTCCTTATGTACAAGCACATCACATGACCCTTCCAAAAGAGTCTTATCTAGATTACACACCTCATCAAAAGTATCATTAGACTTAAAATATGCATCTGAAACATCAAACCTAGTATCAAACCTAAAAGGCTCACCCACCTCAAGCCTCGTGCATTGAGCTAAAGGAAAGGATGAATCATTTAAGGTCAGACAACTTTAGTATTGTCTATGGGGATGCAAAATAAGGTTCAGTATAGCATGCATAATAAGGACACAAATTAGTAGCATAGTCAGAAGAATTACACAAATCACACCAAAAAGGGGCATAATAAGATCTAGAATGGACTGCGCAAGGATCAAGAAATGAATATTTAGAAATAATAGTATCCTTCTGAAACTCAAATGAATCCCAAGCAATCCACTTAAGCAAATACATGCATCATCAATATTTCTACCATAAAAATCCCAATACTCTAAAAGAATACGGGTTTTACTATTCACACCTTCATCAATAATATCCAAAATTTCCCATTTATCCAAACAATAACCATATTGAGTAAGAAAGACATTTAAATGCTTAAAATACATCCAAAATAATTCATGCTCCAATTAGGAAAAATAAAAAATTACGATTGTTGTTTCTCAAAAATTCTTTTTTTGTTTAGTCTTTCAATTTTTATTTTTGTTTTTTCAAAGAAAAACAAAATGCTTAGTAAAACCTATCAGGAAAAACCCAATATTCGTCGTTAGTCCTCAGCAATGGCGCTAAAAACTTGATACGGCCACAAGCGTACGGTGGTGTTGCAGCAAATCAAGGTCAATTCGGCAGAGACTAGCTTGATCTATTGGGCTATATCTCCTCAAGATATACTAAGTAAAATTCTAATGCAAGTGGTTTTCATTAATAATTGCAAATAAACTTTTCTAAATCAAATATGGGAAAAACACCTAAGAATTTTTATAGTTATGAAAGGGAATTGAATCAAAATGATAAACATGTGCCTTTCTTAATTAGTTAATTTCGAGGAATTGTAATCTTATCTAGAAACTTGATCTATTCTTCCGAAATCAATCAAATTTGCCTAAATTAAGCAAATGTCACTCTTTCAAGCTAATTTGACTTAATCCAAGTTTAATATTTTTGATTACTTAATTCGAGTCCTCCCAACATATAAATCTCTCTTTCGAGACGAAGTTATGCTAAGTCTATGATGAGGGAAATCGAAAAGCCAACGATTTCTCTATTCACCACGGTTCGTGGCGTGCACCAGGGTCCAACCATGGTATGTGCTAGAACCGATTTTCTACTCTTTTCTTGCTCCACGGGCATAGCAGCACATGAGTGTCCATGGGGGAGGTCGAAATATATCTATTTATGAGTCAAAACAAGGGCAAAAAGGACTAAAAACCTACAAAACATAGAGAAGAACCATACCCAAGCGTAAAATTAGAAAAGGGATATAAATTATCACATGAAGCACATAATTTTCCTAAAAATGCAGCAAAAATGACCCTGAAATATTATACACTTTAAGTACTTATCAATATATATATATTATATATATATATATATATATATATATATATATATATATATGTATATGTATATGTATATATTGTTTTATATGTATGTTGTATACATAAATTTCTGGCTTTACTGCAGGCCCCAAAATGATCCTAACGAGAAACAAATTTCTAAAATAATAAAAAATGTCATTGAAGACGTTATAACTTTAAGTTTGTCCGACAAAGAATTGGAAAGGTACTGCTTATAGTAACTTACCTTTTTGTATAGTGGCGATTTTCTGTTTAGCAAAGAAGTCAAAAGGAACACATTCTAGTTACAGTACAACTTTAAAATTTACACACTAACTTTCCTTTTGTACTCTACAGTCCTAATGTCACTTTGGATTCAAAAGAAAGTGAGACACCCGATGATGAAAGAAGATGATCTGCTGAAAAAAGTAGCAGCGGTACTGGTGAAGAAAAAAAGCATCATGTTAAAGTGTTTTCCCAGAAAATCAGAAGCGTTGATGATGATACAAACAAGTCTGATGAGCAAGACAATTTGCATAACAACAAGGAATCAAAATATTAGTCCCCAGCTGATGAACAACAAGAAAAGAAAGGCAAGAGTGACACAAATGTTAAAAGCAGTGCAACACCAAAGAAGCTTTCACAAGAAGAACATCTCTCTCAAGAACGCATTGAAAAGCCAAAAAAGAAGAAGAAGGCTAACAAGAAATGGAAGATTGACAGCAGTAGTAATGAACAACTCAACTCGAAAAGGCATGCTACACATGACAAGCAAACAAAGAAAGAAAAGGAAATAGAAGAACTCCCAACCAACCGATAGACAAAGTTGCTGAAAAGAGGAAGCCCAGCAAAGACCCTACTGACAAGTCCTTTAATCAAGAAGGCAAGGAAGGACAAATTTTCACTGGAACCGGGAAAGGATGAGAAGCCTGCACAGAAAAGTGTAGCGAAAAGTGAGGACAACAAGAAGAGCAATAAGCGGATCATTGCCAAGAAAGCTCTATGTGATGATGAAGCACATCAAAAATCTGCTAAGAAGCGCGAACACAAAGAGAAACATCTTCAAAAAGCCCCCACCAAACTGGAGAATGAGGAGAAGGGGGAGAAGGCAGAATAACCAAAAGAGCACAGCCTGAAGGAAAACCCAGTAGCTGACAGGCAATCAGAGATGATGCAGTAGTTATCGAACATTGTAGTACGAAAAAGCCATGTATCTGACGTGGAACCTTCCAACAGCTTAGAGAAGAAAATGATCTAACTTGGCCAATCACGAGAATGAGCAGATATAGGCAAAAGAAGGGGTAACCATTCCTCAACTGTAAAAGCTGCCCGAAAGAGGAGCAAGCCTTCATTACAGTCTAAAGGCGACAGTGCTGCTTTGGTACTGGTGAAAGTAACCAGCTCTGGGAAGGAGCTTCAGATTGTGCAGGAAGAGTTGGCTTTAAAATCTGAGAGGGGTGCCAGTGAAAAGAGAATATACCAGAAGGCATTCATTACGAGAATGTCTACGCATTCATTCTCATCTCTAGTGGCACAGCTTACCGAAGCTCAAGTTGAGGCAATCAGATCCATGGGGTTCGCTTCCTTCTTGAAAGTTGATGTGAAGCAAATCCCACGGAAGTATTCTAAGTGGCTGGTGGAGAACTTTGACCCATACGCTGTGTGCTTCAGACTTCCAGGTGGGCAGAAGTTTTTAGTCACGGCATTTGACGTGCATGGGACCCTGGGTGTCCCTTTGGAGGGAACGAAAATCTTCGAAATCACCAAGTGTTCGATGGACAACGAGTATGATAAGGTGTATGCCACATGGCTCAAGGAATGAAAACTCTCTCACTCGAGTGCTGGAGTTGATTCTATCCGGAAAAAACAGGGGCGAGAGTTTCAAGAGGAACTTCATTATATACTTGGTGAACTGCTTTTTCAATGAACCAAAGAACCGCTACTATAGCAAGTTGATCCTGTTGCATCCCTAGACTGGTGCTAGTTCGTAGTGGATAAGTTGATCACCAGTGTCAGGCATTACAAGGAGAGTACGACTGCAAAAGGGGTGCATTTCGATGATCCGCTCTTCTTCTTGATGGTCAGTTCTCCTATTCAACAATATTAGCGACCAAGATGTAATTTGTGGTGAATGAAATTTTCCACAAATATCATTCTTTTGTAGCAAAATCACTTTTGTGGCACAATTAAACTTGCCACAAATTATGACCTATTGTAGCAATCTAATATTTGTGACAATTTCAAACTTGGCACAAAATGTTTAGTTTTTATGGCAATTATAAATTTGCCACAAAATGCTTTTGTAACAAGGTATTTGTGGCAATCTTGTGGCAATTTTTCGAGATGCTACAAAAGGCTATTGTAGCAAAATTTGGGCATATTGTAGCAAAACTTGATGCTACAAAAACCTAATTTTCTTGTAGTGATCCCTTAGTTAAATTGGTGATCAATATAAGCAAACACAGTGATCATGTAAAAAAAAAAAAAAATTGAATGCCTTAGTGATCAACAATTAAATGACTAGGGATCAATAACGTATGCTTTAATGATCAATAAGTTATGCATCAGTGGTCAACTGTAGACACCTGTGTAAGTAACCGAATTCCTTGTACTAAGTATTTTTTTTGATGTTTCTGTATTTACAGATATTATATTTAGACAGGGTTATCTTCATGAAGAGAAGAGTGAAGAAACAATTCCTTGCAATGTCTACGTGGACGAATGAGCACATCAAAAAAAGGATAGAAGACGAGGACCAGAGCCATGGTTTTGGGAGAGGCATTGTTGAGCCTCGCCTAAATGTGTCACACCCAACAATGCATGAGCAGCATCCTGCTGAAGACATCAAGAGCTCTCAAATTTAGGTAGAAAGCAAAACAGGCTTATCTTTGTTGCCAATTGTTTGAGAAACCCTCATTGCTGATCAATACAGATCTGACTAGTGATCTCTTTACTTCAATCAATGGAATTCCTTTGTGCATTGTGATCAATAGAGTATAATATTGGTGATCATAAGCTGCCCAATTAGTGATCAAAAGCTACCTAATTAGTGATCATTTTAGAATGGAGTCTTGTTCCCCCCGTTGCTTAATTCATAGCTTGTTTACTAATTGAACATTGATGTTGTGATTGGTTATTAAATGGACATAGTGCTAGTGATAAAGCAGATAGATCTTTTGTTCTTTTCGCAAGATGCTTAAAGTCTAATATGGTAAGATATTTATTTTATGAAAAATATAGAAACCGTGGAAAAGGCTATTGGTAAGGAGGTAGTCGAGGAAGCATTTGATTTCCCATGACTGGAGGCTCAAATTGAAGACGCTGAAGAAATAAAGAAGATAGAATTTTAGGTAACAAATAACCCCCTTTATGCTGCTTAGAGTTTCGTTGTTGTGTGTGAATGCCGATCAGTAGTGTATCGTGATCAATACTTGTCTGATCATTGATTTTATATAGATGGAGATTACTAATCAGCCCTAACTTAACTTAAATTTTCTGTCTTTGTATGGATTATGTATTGACTGATCAGTAATCATTATTTTGGTGATCATTGTCAATAATATTAGTGATCACTGAAAATTAGTGTCTACTTATTTTATTTCTTGGTTGACATTTATTGCTATTGTGTATAGTAATTACTATAGACTAATAATTGGTAGAAGATTGGTGGTCAGATTACTTATTGCTTGAACACTACTTGTATTTGGACAGCTCTTTTATTGGTGATCACTAAAGTTGTTATCTGTTATCAGTTGGCATAAGATTGGTGATCATATTACCTAGTGTTGAATTATTTTTTTCAACATTGCTTCTATTTTCAGTTATTGCTTGGTTGGTGATCATTGGAGATGATATTTATGATCCATTTGCGTATGACTGTTTACTTTTTTTATCGCGACTGCTTCAATTTCAATTCTTCATTGAGTTATAATCAATGCTCATGTTATCAGTGATCAAAAGTGATGATTTTAGGGATAAGTTTTCCATTCACCACTTTTACAATTTGATGATTGTTCAGTGAGTCAGTGATCAACAAGCACGCTGTAATTGATAAGCCAACATACCTATTTATTTATTTATTTTTTAAAAATTACAGAGAGATGTTGACAAAGTTGTTTCTGCCACGAAACAATTGGTGTTGTCTTACAAAAACTTCACAGCCGTCATGGATTGCATGTGCAATAAGCACAGTGAAAGTGAAGATCTTCGGAAGATACGGGATGAAGCAAGGAAAATGTTCATGCCATTCTACGATGTTGCTGCTCAAAAATATCAGAGAGAAGCTAAACACTGATCTTATGAAGGAGGCTGTTGTAGACCTTTAGAGTGCTCACGTGGAGTTTCAAAATCTTCAACTGATATGGAAAGCGAACAATGACCTCTATGCACCTTCATTCAGCCTCACACTTCTACTTGACAAACCAGAAGAGCACTGTGAGGATGTGGTGCTGGATCAGCTAAAGAGTGTTACAAAGAAGGATCATAGCATTCCGTCATACAGTCTAGGGTTAGGACTGAGTCAGCCGGACAGCCAAAGTCCAGTGCCTCCGAACACCTCTGTGCTTGATCCAAGCACTGCTGGGGTTAATGAAGATGATGGCATTGAAGATGATGATGACGGTGCTCCATTCAGAATCCCATTGAGGAACACCTCTTAGGTGAACCATGAGCTCAGTGTAAAGAAACCAGCTAAGAAAAAGCCCAAAGAAGGTGACAAGCCTTCTTCTAAAAAGGGTGAGGTTAGGAAGCAGAATATTAAGATTAAAAGTTCAACCTTGCAGCAGCAGAGGACTGGCTCAAAAGTACCATCTTATCACAATACCAAAGAGAAAACAAGCATTGTCATTAGAGGCTGAGCATAAGCAACCCCAGGGTAAGAAAATTGACAATGGTCTAGCAGCCAGACATGAGGCTAGAAAACAGAACAAGCCTGCTATGCATAGTGAAGGTGGCAAACAAAGGGCTAAAAATGCTGCTATAAAGGAACTAGGGTAGCAGCAGCAGAAGCTGCCATCGAATACACAGGGTCATGAAAACCAAACTGCTATGGAGAAAGCAAAGTTCCCTCAAAAGGTGAAGCGGAATATACAGACTAGTATCGGTGAAAAAATGACAATTGCACTGGCTATAAGACAGCCAGTAAAGCAGAAGAAAGGAAGTCCTAAGGCTTGCAGTGAGCAAGTAGCGACTGATTCCAGGAAGCCCAAATTGACAAAAGAGGTGGTGTCCAAAAAGCATGATGAGAAGCATTTGGGCACTGCAAGTACTCCAAAAAAGTTGGAGGAAGTACGATCATCAGATGCACTGAAAAAGTGGTAGCCTAAAAAACTGCCTCTAGCCTACTGCTCACCGTATGTGATCCGGCTGACAAAGTTCAACAGTGAACTCTCTTAGGATGATCTGACCATATCTGAGTATGTTTTCAGTAAAGTTAAAGATGTGGATGATAGGTAATATCTCTAATCAATCTTCTTGTATGATAAGTGGTGCTTTTGGCAAAGCATTCTATTGCATGGTTAATAATGAAAGGGTATATGATTAGGGGCCAGTAGCTTTGTGATGGGTGATTACTTCTGTTATAACTTGTGTAAAAATATCAATTTATTTCTCACCCTTATGCATTATAATTGAGTGTTTGTGATGAGTGATCAATAGTCATGTGATTGCTAATCAACTGTTATCTTTGTTGCCAGTGGATATTTGATTCACTTTGTATGAATGTTTACTTTCTTCACTGTTTTTTCCTGGGTAGTGTTGATCAAATGTTATTTACTTCTGATCAATATTGGCGTAATTGGTGATCAGTGGTCGTGTGTTTGGTGATCAATAGTTTTCTGATTCACAATTAGTGATTATTTGGTTGGTGAAGAATAATTTTGTGATTGGTGATCAGTAGTCTGGTGACTGGTAATCAACTTGGGATCACTTGAGTAAATAATTACTTCTTTCATCATGCATTATAATTCACTGTTTGTATGATTCAGCTGTTATCTATATTGTTGGTGGATATTTGATTCACTTTATAGGAATGTTTACTTTCTTCAGTGTTTCCCTCTGGCTAGTGTTAATCAAGTGTTATTTGCTTGTTATCAATATGGATCTAATTCGTGATCAGTGATTGTGTGTTTGGTGATCAATCCTTTTCTGATTTGTGATCAATGATTATTTGGTTGGTGAAGAATAATTTTGTGATTGGTGATTAGTAGTTTGGTGACTGGTGATCAACTTGGGATCACTTGTGTAAATGATTACTTCTTCCATCATGCATTGTAATTCACTGCTTATATGATTCAACTGTTATCTTTGTTGCTAGTGGATATTTGATTCACCTTGTACGAATGTTTACTTTCTTCATTGTTTTCCCCTGCCTACTGTTCATCAAGTGTTATCTGTTTATGATCAATATGGGTCTAATTGGTGATCAGCAGTTGTGCATTTGGTGATCAATAGGTTTCTGATTCACGATCAGTAATTATTTGGTTGGTAATGAATAATTTTTGTGATCGGTGATCAGTAGTTTCGTGACTAGTGATCAACTTGGGATCACTTATGTAAATGATTACTTCTTCCATCATGCATTATAATTCACTTATTCTATGATTAGTGGTGCCTTTTCACCAGTGAACATGTTGTTTGGTCATCGATCAACAATTTCACATTAGTGATCAGTGTCTTTATACTGGGTGATCGTTACTTATGTGATTTGTGATCAATATGTGATTATCTACATAAATCTTACATTTTTATTTATTTGATTCACCTTGTATGAATGTTTACTTTCTTCAGTGTTTTCCCCTAGCTAGTGTTGATCAAGTGTTATTTGCTTGTGATCAATATAGGTATAATTGATGATCAGTGGTTGTGTGTTTGGCGATCAATACTTTTCTGATTCACAATAAATGATTATGTGGTGGGTGATGAATAATTTTTGTGATTGGTGATCAGTAGTTTGGTGATCGTTGATCAACTTAGGATAACTTATGTAAATGATTACTTCTTCCATCATGCATTGGAATTCACTGTTTATATAATTCAACTGTTATCTTTGTTGCTGGTGGATATTCGATTCACTTTGTATGAATGTTTACTTTCTTCAGTGTTATCCCCTGGCTACTGTTGATCAAGTGTTATTTACTTGTGATCAATATGAGTCTAATTGGTGATCAGCGGTTGTGTGTGGTGATCAATAGGTTTCTGATTCGCGATAAGTGATTATCTAGTTGGTGATGAATAATTTTTGTAATTGGTGATCAGTAGTTTCATAACTGGTGATCAACTTGGGATCACTGATGTAAATAATTACTTCTTCCATCATGTGTTGTAATTCACTGCTTATATGATAAGCGATACCTTTTCCCCAGTGAACGTGTTGTCTGGTCATCGATAAATAATTTCACATTGATGAGCCATGTCTTTATGCTGGGTGATGATTACTTATGTGATTTGTGATCAATATGTGATTACCTGCGTAAATCTTATATTTTTTTTAAATTTTCTGGTAAATGTGTCATTTTGATTTTGCAGTGAACTGTTGATTGACGGTTATAGCGATTAGGAGGCCATTAGGTCTTCTATGGTCACTCTAAAGCCAGGGAAGCAGCTTGAGATAAATGTTATCAACATATGATCAAGCATACTAAATGATCAGCCGAGAGAAAGGGATCTCTCCTCTCTAAGCAGATTCTTCATATCATGCGATCAAAGTGTAAGTGCCTCACACTCAACTTATTTCTCAATAATAACTGCTTTAGCGATCATGACTAAAATATTAAGTTATTGAAATATCTACTTTACAAATTTCTCACCAAGAATAGTCTGTCTTTAGCGGTAAATTCCATTGCATAAACATACATTGTTTTTTCTTTGATGCAGTATCTCTTTAGTAGAGACATGTTGTCAGCATCTTCAATCGAAAAGAGATACGAAGATTTTAAGGTGGTATTGGACAAAGAGCTAAAAAGATGTCCATGGATAAAAATCAAACAAGTTGACTTGGTAAGGGTGATGTCAATGAAGGGCCATAATACACTTGGCTTCTTAAAAAAAAAAGGCGTTGATTTATATTGTACATATTCGCTAATGTTCACATGTGTTTTTTTAATTCTTTTTACTTAAAAAAATGTAGGTTTTCTTCACCGTGTGTCACAATAGTCATTTCTTTTTACTCTGCCACAACTTGAGGGATGAGAAGATTGATATCATTGATAACTTGCTCATAAGACTAGCATACAAGGTTGTTTATGGAGACTTCTCGGTGAAATTGGTGAGTTTTAAATACTATATTATTTATAAGAATGCTGACGTCATTACATTGCAATTCTAATAGTATGCAATTTTTTAAAAAATTTGTGCAGAGCAAAGTACTCATCCTGTACCTGGAGTGTGTACAACATTCGAAGCATGAGATGCTTAAAAAAATAATGGCAGTATGCTTGAAAATACCGTGGAGGATAGCTATGAATTTCACAGATTGTGGCATATTTTGTATGAGACACATGGAGAGCTACTTTGGGAATGGAGAGAAGTGGCAATCCGGACTGCATGCGAATGATGTAAGCATTACGGTAGAACACTGACTTTGATAGCAAGGATGTTACTAAGTCGGCATGAACTATCTTTTGTCCTTACGATGCAAAGCTCAACATTTTGAGGGCCTGATACTGTCACGACATAGTCACTATGAGGATAACAAGGCAAGATTCACAGTAACTAGAAGGGCAAAAGATTTTAAGGAATCCAGGACAATTTATCCTAATCTCTAGAAAAATGCTAAGAAGGACTAGGTTTATCCCTATCCCAGTTCTCTGTGTTGCGAATTATTTTGTAAATGAAATTTATTTTGCATATATTATATAACACATTGTGTAACATTTTACTCATTTTAGGTTTATGCAAATTTTCACGGCACTAAATTTAGTGGAAGAATGATCACCACATATAGTTATGGTGATCACTAACAGTATTAGTATTGATCAACAACTGTAGTTGTCCTTATTAGCAAAAGTAATAGTAACAATCATTAAGAACTAACCTATTAATGAGTAAGCAACTACAAGTAAGAAGATGTTGATCACCTAAAAAACATTCACTGATCACCAAAGATAGTTCTAGTGATTCCAAGCACACCTCTTTTGATCACCACTACTGGACTTGTTGATGAGACACTAGGCCTCATTCTTCATAAAAACATATGCTCCTATCTTGACCCAAAATTAACATATATATGGTGTGAGCATGAGAACATGTTCTAATCACCAAAATATAATCATAATGATCACCAACACTGTAATTATCCTTCACCAGATGATATCTTCTACATAAAACATATATGATGATGTTTGATCAGAGTAGAACGCAAATACAATAGAGTAATGCTCTTCCTAGATATCACTCACAATATATTTGATAAAAAAAACCAACATATTTCTGTTGAAAACCATAGATAGATATAGTGATCACCAAACATGATTGCAATGATCACCAAACATAGCTCTAACGATCACAAAAAGTGGTAGTGTTGATCACAAATGATATCTTCTTTCAAAACGTAACTATCAGGTTTAATTAGAATAAAACACAAATATAAGATAAATATGTTTGGCTAAAAACACACACATATTTATGTTGATCACCACAAAAGATCCTATGATCATCAACCATAGCTGTCTGATCACCAAAAACATATACAATGGATACAGTGATCACTTACAAGATGTTTCTGTTGAACACCATACATTGATATAGTGATCACCAAATATAGCTCTAACGATCACCTAACATAGCTGTAATGATCACCAAAACTGGATCTGTTGATTAGTAATTGAGATCATCCATAGAAACATACAGTATGATTCTTTATGATCATAACCCATAAATAAAAGTATCTTTGAGAATATTTTTCATGCAATGGGAACGTACTTACGGTGATCACTAAGAAATATCCTATGATCACCAAACACAGGTCTATTGATCACCAAATCAGTTTTTAAGTGAGCACATATATTACAACTCTGCAAACATGTTTTCACCATTCTAATAGCTGATCATCAAAGTGGACACTAATGATCAGTAGCAGCAATCCTACTGATCACTAACTAATACCCGGCAAAAACTGATTTTTTTAATAAAACAAGAACACACAGCCACACATACACCTACAGATAGTACACTAGCGTCTCTTTTCCAGACAGTTTCTACTGTCATGGGAAACAACTCGATTATAGCATTTGCACATCTGCATGCATGACTGGTGCTCAACATCCCTCTCAACCCCCGTCTTCATCCTCTTTCCTCTTCCTTTAGTTACGGACATAGGGGCTGGATGTATCTCAATATGGTCTGACATTGCACAACCAAAGTAGGTATGCAGATCGGCTGCTGCGTTACTTGTTGACTCATCACCAATGTTCTGAAGTTGATGCTCGACTGAAGTCATTGAACTTAACAATAACTGTAGCTTGGCGGGGGTGTCCCCAGCCAGATCCATACACTTGTAAAACAGAGACCACGCATCAGCTATGAGCTTGTTCTATGTGGCTACTTCTCCATAAGCATGTCCCACAACATTATCAAACTCATGCATCGGTGCTTTTGCCACCATCTTTGTCGACCTATTAATGATATAAGTGGCCGGAATTTCTCTTAGTGAATTGGATGTGAAAACGAGCAGCACGTGAGCGCATGGAATCCCGTCTGAGTCGAAGAAGTGGCATGGGCACTGGCACTTGGAAGTGCGCTCATTATATATCACATAACCAATCCTAGTTTCGTCCTTATAATTGTGCTCGATCTGATAGGTCCGGTCGCCCTTTACGTTAGTGATACCCTGTACATCGCAGTACATCCGACCAATGTATAACTGTCTCTGGAACATTTAGAAGCTCGTGTGAGTGTACATGATCCTCACATGCTTCTCAATCTCATAGGATGTCTTAAGTTTCGAAAATGATGTTAGAGAAGCATTTTCAACCTTGCCCTCACGGTGGCGTTGTGACTACGCAGTGTGCACAAATTTGACCCAAAATTCCACCAGGCTGAGGTTGGGGCACATTAGGGAACTAAACAAAGAGTTTTGACTCTCAGAACCTGATCTCGTCCTCAAAATACCCCCATGAAGTCCTCCTTAAAGTAGACATGTATCCAAAGCTCTCGAATCTCGTATATCTAGCGCAGCCACTCGTTCACGGTCAAGTCAAATTCCTCTAACATATCCTGCCATGAGTCCTGGAACTCGTCGGGAGAGTCCGATGCCCACATGCACCTCTTGATGCGCTTGATGAAATCCTCACAGCTATTCAGCATGCGCCCCACCTTCTCAGGGAGCTTCTCATGATGTGTCACATGCAAAATCGGTGGATCGATGTCTCAAAACCATTGACTACTACCTATCTGATCGCCGAATCTTGGTCCGTGATCACTGTTTTCGGCATGTGGCTACCTATGGCAATAAGGAAGCTGTTGAATAGCCACTAGAAGGACTCCACCTTCTCATCCCTCAATAGACCGGCACCGACAAATTAGTTGCCTGTAATAATTTAGCCTGGTGAATGGTGCAAACACCATTGAGTACCGGTTAGTCTTGTGTGTCCTCTCGGACGACAGTGTATCACGGAATATGACATAGTTTCTTTTACTCATAGACTCTGACTAGAACACATTTTTCAATCGGTTTTCTTCATCAACCTGATAGTCAAAAAAGAAACTTCAGTCGACTTCCCTTTTGTTCTTTAGCACATCTATAAACATGTGTGCATCCGTGTCTTTGATGAGCACTTTTAGATCTCTTTGGTAATTTGACAAGTTCTTCTGCGTGCAGCCAATGTTTTCATACCCACCAACTTGTTCTTTCAGAAGGTGATATACATTTGACGGCCCCACATTAGCTTGCGCGTACTTGCATACCATGTTGTTATGGACGGAGCTGACATTTCTGTTTAAAGTGAAGAACTGCCTCGTACTGGGTGTGAACTTGGCCATCATAAAACTTGATTATCTCAAACTTCTCATCGTTGGTGGACCCCAAAAAAATATAAACTTGGCACCCTTCTCTTGTCTCCACCCATTTTTGCCTCAGTTTCCCCCCTTCAGGGCCGCCTCTGGCTTCAGGCATGGCTTCAGCTGTAATGATAGCAATTTCTGGCATGTTGGCAGGTCGGTAAAATCCTTCTTTAGAGCACACGTGTCGCTTCCAATACTTCCCCGCCTTATTCTTCGTGGTAGGACCACTATGGACACTGAAACCAACATGAATAGTGTATCTCTTATAGAATTCAAGGCAGTCCTCAACCGTATCAAACACCATGCCCAACCTCGGTACAAGCGTGCCATCATCACTTCGGTACCCACTCGCCTCTGCCATCTATCGACGAATCCGTAAGTACTAGTGTGGATAACGCGGCATGTCCTAGCTAAACATTAGGAAAGCAAAAGGTTAACATTAAACAACAGAAACTGTAGCTAACAGAAACTCACTAATATAAGCAACACATCAGAGTCTGTCTGTGATGAAGGAACCCGCAATGACAACACTTGGTTGCTGCCTTCGATAGTAACCATCTCATGACCACTTGGTGCCATATATTGAATTACTAACACTTAACTCCATTCAAGGATAACTATTTTTAGGCCCCTGCCTTTTCAAAACTAATTCTAGGATACCCTATGTTTTTAGACAACTAATTTTTAGGTCTTTTTTCTTATTGTTTTAGTCCTTGAATTTTTAGAAATTGCATAATAGTCACTGGAATAAGAAAAACGTGCAAATAAACTGCTTTTAGGGGTTTATTCAGGAAGTATGCTTATTTTTACTAATTAAACTTCTTATAATGACTTGACTGGTACTAGTTATCATAATCTACTACTTATATCTTATATATTATATTTTCTGTAGTTATAGGCCCACCATGCTTAGCAAAAATAATTAAAACTTAATTAGAGAGTTTCGACCGTTACTTGAACTTAGTCGGCCCTGGACTCCAGCTTTCCTCCAACTCCCGATTTATAGAGATTGCTAATATGAATCCCACATTCCTTAGATCAGGCACAGCACAGATCTGTTTTGTTTCCTACCTCAGACCGTAGTTACTAATCAAGTTTTAAGTATTTTAAAGGATAATGAGACTTCAATTAAGAAATTATAATATTTAAGGCATAAGATTCATTTGAATAATGTTCCCCACTAGAAAACTTCTTTTATTGAAAACTTGAAAGTAGAAATATTACAATGGAAAGCTTCA
The DNA here is from genome assembly GCA_029747015.1 of Carnegiea gigantea. NCBI lineage: Eukaryota > Viridiplantae > Streptophyta > Magnoliopsida > Caryophyllales > Cactaceae > Carnegiea > Carnegiea gigantea. The sequence continues at coordinate 73,070 of JAKOGI010000368.1, read as the reverse complement.
AAGAGGGACTTAAACTAAGATCATTAGAGATGCTTACTCATAGAGAAATGGAGAATCCCGACTTCTCTTGTGCTCAAGAATGCTCAAATGACTGTGCCCCTTCTCAACACTCTACCTCTCCTTTTGTAGAGGATTGGGGGTACATAGGATGCCCTAATGGCTACAGTATATTCTAGTTTTTCACATGGCTACAGTACTAACTGCTACAGTACGTTGCTTTATTTTACAAACTAGACACTTGTCAAGACAGTACAATAATGGGGCAGCCACTTTTCAGAACTTTTAATGATGACAAGACTAGTCATCATTATTGAGATTCCCATACCTTCATCTCCAGTTATATCTTTCATACCATCATTATCTGGATAATCGTCAAAACCTTCATCTAGTTGAAGATGCTCTGGATCCCATTTCTCAAATAACTCAAGAAGATATTTCTTTTATTTTTCTGATAAGAACTTTTCAGCTCCAACGTCAAAGATATAATCAAAAATATCTTCTGACACTACTTCTTCCACCTTCATGTATTCTTTAAACTCATTACCATAGGTGAAAGTAGTGTTTCCACAATGCAGTAATGTTTTTCCCTTTTTAATTAATGCCCAACATTGATGATAAATATTGAAAAATCTAATGGCTCTTACTATAGTAGGATCAGTAACTAGATGCACTGGTTGTTTAGGAACCCATTCTTGTCGTTCATTATCGAGCTTGTCATAATCAACAATCTGAATAAGATAATGAGCTGGCTTGGCTTTTCCATTTTCGTGTTCTGTTAATGCGCTATACAGTTCCAAAATTAGGCATCTTTGAACTGGAATGTTTGTTGGACGATCAGGAGATGTAAGAATCGAAAGGATTCTTTGGAACTTGCATTACTGAAATTTTGTAAAACTTTGGATCTAGGATTTCTATGAAGTAAAGTATGATCCCGTATTCCCAGGATTTAATGATGGGGTCATTTGGAGAGATTGAATTTGTTAGAAAACTAACACCACCAACTCTAGACTTATCGGGAAGACAGATAGTCGTACCCCAAGACTCCCAGATATCATAGGAATAATGATAATAAAAGTCGATGTAGGTTGCACACCACTCATTAAACCATTTTTCTTGAACATGAGAACTTATTTTTTCTTGGATATTATAGGGACATCTAAGGTAGTTAACTTATAACTCTAAAAGAGAAAATCTTTGGGCTATTAGGTAGGCAGTAGATAGTAGACCAAAATGTGATCTACTTTTTGTATGGAATTCCAGGCTATCGATAAGGACTTTACTGCATGACATAACCCGTTCTAGTAGAAATGACATTTCATTAAGGATTTCCTCTTTTTCTGGCAGGAGGTTGACTTTGATGTCACAATTGACGAGTTCTCGAGTTAGACTGTCTGCTAGAGAGTTCTTCGATCTTTATATATGTTCAATAGAGAAGGGAAACTACTTAAGCCATAATTGCCAATGCAGAAGTTGCTCTTGCGCTTGCATATTTGATAAATGCTTTTTTACAAAACCAAGTACTCCTTTGCAATCAGTTCGAATAAGAAAAGGTTTTGGGGCCAAAAAGATTAGAAACTTTCCAATTCCTCTTATGACTGTAAGGATTTCTTTTTCCATTGTGGGATAGTTGCATTCTGCCTTATCAAAACTTCCACTGTAATATTTGTAGAGTTTTTCTCCTTCTTTGATTTTTAGTACCGCACTCTAGTGCTCATTGCTGGTATCTGTCTCAAGAATTAAATCATCTCCTTTATTAGGCAAATTAAGAACAGGAAGATTTTTACACATCTTTATGAAGTTTTGAACGATCTTCGTATCATTAGTGGTCCATGTCCAACTTACTTCTTTCTTCAATTTCTGTTGCAATGGCTTTCTTCATTTGGCTAAATCTTTAATAAAATGTGAAGTATAGGTAAGACATCCAAGAAACTTTTCTAGTTGCTTCCTATCTTCAATGTTTTCAGGAAAATTTCCTATTTTTTTCAAGAATATGCTTTTGTAGGATGATTTGTCCAGCTTTTGTCTCTAAGCCTAAGAACTCAATTCCTTGTTTAGCATAAATGCATTTGTTTTTGCCAAGTATGACACCATGATCAATACATCTCTAGATAACTACTAAGACATCATCTTTGTACTTTTCTATGGTTTTGGAAGAGACAAGGATATCATCAATATAAACTAAACAACAATGATTAAGATCTTTGAAGATGCTATCCATTCTTCTTTGGAATATTTGAGGTGCATTTTTAAGACCAAATAGCATTACTATCTATTCATAATGTCCTTGTGGTGTACTAAATGTAGTTAAAGAAATACTTTCCTCATCCATTTTAATTTGCCAATAATCACTTTTGCAATCCATTTTTGAGTACCAAGAAGTTCCTTAAATTCTATTGAAAAGGACAGTTTTGTTAGGAATATAATACCCATCAAAGACAGTGTTATTATTAAGCTTTTTGTGATTGATTACCATTCTTGCCTTTCCTCTTTTTTTTCCTGCATGATTTCTTACCATGAAAGCGGGACTGATATGACAACTCTTGCTATTCCTGATTAATCTTTTATCCAAAAGTTCTTTAATTTGTTTATCAAATTCTTGAATATCCTAGTGTGTATACATTATTTGTTTAACTCGGATAATAGAGTTGGGATTTAATAGAGTGATTTTAGCAAATGTTTTATCTTTATTCCAAAATTTTAGTGGATTATCAAAGTAGAGCTCTTTACATAATTTCTCTTGTTGTTCAACAATCTGTTCTTTAATGGATAATTTGAGTAATGAGATTATTAGTGCTACTTCACATTGTGCTGGCATTATCTTCTCACCACGTTGGCTGTATATAAACTCAATTTTCTGATGAGTGTAAGCCTTACTTAATTTTGCAATAGGGACTAAGTGACCATTAATTGTGAATTTTATTTGGTTTACGGTCTGGATGCATGGAGAATATAATCTTTGAAAATTATTTCCAATAATTATATCATGAAAGGATTAATCAGTAGTCCATAGAACTGGTATAATGCATTGAACTCCTCATAATTTTATAGATAACCCTTCTATGGCTTCATTGTGGCTCATAATACTATTATTAGCTATCCTTACTTATAAAGAATTTTTAACTCTTTTTCATATAAACTCAGGAAATAATGTTCTCTTTCCAAAGTATACGGAACAACCACTATCTATGTAGGCACATAGCTCACATTTATTATAGTTCTCTAAACATACCTTTATTGGGATATAGATGCTATTAGGGTTTATATTGGCAGCTTCAGAGCATATCTCGATAGTCATGGTTCTAACTAATTCATCCTCATAAATCGGTTCACTACCAGCTCTTGTTTTGTATCCAATGACCTTTCTATCTAGATTCATAATTCGATCTACACTGGGTCTGGCATATTTAAAACTCATTCTACTCATTTCACTGGTCATGCTAATTGTATCATCTTCTGTAAGCTCTTCTTTAACTGATGACGATCCTTCTCCCCAATCTGACCTTGTACTCATGCTTCTTAATAATTGTGGTTTAATGGTGATTTTACCCTCCTGATCAATTTTTATTATATTTTTCTTATTCATCTTTGTAGGATTGGCAAAGCTAGATATCCATGAATGATCGATTTTCATCTCCTAAGGATTAGACTTAATCCTCTGGAACTTTTGCATAGGGTTAGGATTTTCAAATTTTCTACTTTTATCATTATTGCCTTAGTCGTTGGATCTATTGTATTATCTAATTTATAGATAATTTTTCAAAATATCCTTAAAGGATATCCTTATCTTTTCATATCCATCCCAACTGTTTTTATCTTAAGAGACAAAAATTTTTTAGCAAATTCATCTTTTAGACTTATGTTATATCCTGGTGGACAACTGACCCATTACATAAATTGGTCTTTATCCCTGTGATAATTTGATTATTAAATTTAGTATGCCTAATATCACAGAGTAACGCATAAAGATCAATATCTTTACCATAATATTGTGATGGAGTGATTTGAATTTGGACACTTTCGACATGGATATATCTATACTTTCTATCTTTGTTATGTTTAAGGATATTTTTCCAATTAATGAGATTAACTTCTCCAACGTCATACTTATAATCCTTTATCTCCAGATCTCTCCTTCCACCATTTCATATACGTATTTGCTTTTTAATTGAAAGATAAATTTTTTATAGATCATGCCTTTTTGGATTATGGGAAGAACTCAATCTCCTTTGACTTCCTCATGATCATTGTCGACAATAAATTCTTCTCCTTGAAGATCACCAAAGCTAATAGAGCTACTTTCCACTATATAACTTGTTTCTTCATAATCACTTTCTTCATATTTATTGTCCAATATAATTTTAAAAATCTCTTTGTTGTTATTTAGGGCTAGGTCTAATGCCTCATCTTCACTAAGCTCAACATAATCTAGGCTTTTCAAAGTCTCGATTAGCTTGTTATTCTTCTTATTTTTGCATTCATTAGCATAATGCCCTAGTTCTCCGCATGCCCAGCATTTGCAGTTGTTTTTTTCCAGCGGGACAGTACGCGGCTTTCCTAAAAAACGTAAAAAATCTACGTTTTTTAGGACTGGATTTGTTATAATATTTTCTTCTATATTTCTCATCCCTCTGCTTGTTAAAGCTCTTTTTCTTATAGAATTTTCTTTTTCTTCGCTTTCAGGTTCCTTTCCCCATTTGTGAGGTAAATCCCAACAAATTAGGAATTGCTTCTTAATTTTCTTTTGCTTTTGGAGATCAAGAAATTAATCATTGACCCATTTTCTTAGATAAGATATTCTCGAACCAAGGGTATCAAGGACATCTGCTCGTTCCAGATATGCAATGTATTTTTCATTAATTATGGAATTTAGGACATGATAATTTATCATAGAATATACCAAGATTAGTTTCATTATGCCAAATTTTGTAATAATATTGACTAAATTCAGCAATATAATTTTTCAAATATCTCATATCCCATAATTCTATGTTATTAATCTTTCTTTGCCATTTTCTTGCTTTTTCTTCGGAATTAGGTTTAGCTCCGATAAATTCTGTTTTAATTTTCTCGTATAAATTTTTAAACATTACAGCTAGTGTTTCCATCATTCTTAAAGTATTTTTACCATCTTCGGTTAATGAATCATACCAGTCAGCTACAGTGCTAGAAAAGCTATGTTCGATATAGTTTAGGAAGTTTACTGTAGTCTATATAGTATTTAGATTTAAGATACGATTCATTCCTCTTTTCCAGTGCTCAAATATTTCTTCTCTATTACGGACTCCATCAATGTTTAAGATGTATTTAGTTTAGCTAATTGGGGTAAGGCCAATTTCTTTATAGGTCATGGTTTTCCTTGGGATAAACACGGAGGAGAAATTGCTTGTACGTCCTGCTGGAACTTACCTAGGTCTTAAGAAATCAGTATTTATTCTAGAAAGTTCACCAAATTCTTCAAGCTTAGGAATGACATTTTTAACTAGATTAGTCTCAGTTTCATATAAATCGAGTTCTTCTCCAATTTCATTATTCTCATTTTCAACAGCCATTTTACCATATTTTTTATCCTA
>JAKOGI010000368.1:12500-62500 GCA_029747015.1 Carnegiea gigantea | reverse complement strand
TGTGATTAACACCCTACTACGATTGGAAATGACCTGGGTTGGCGGGAGAGGTCCCGTTCTTCAGTTCACCATTCCCGCCAAATAATGAAATGACTAGGGGACATTGGGTCCCACTATAATTAATGCAATTGGTACTAAACCATTCTTGTTTAACTTTAACCATACATCAAACTTGCTAGTTGTGCGTCATTAGCTAACATGTTGAAAACTGTTCACTTCGCAAACCATAATAACATGTTCCACAAATAGTTTACATTTGCCTCACAGACGGTGTACATCAAACCATGTACCCGGGTACAAATGATTGTCTACACATGGAAAACGTTGAATGCACAAACAATTCATACACGATAACGTCGTTAAGGTACTGCATAATGCATGCCCATTCCCTTAACCTCCTATCACTAACCATACCTTGGTGTACAACGGTAGATGAAGAGTTGGTGAAGTTTGGTGGGACAATTAAGGCACTTATGCCTACATAACATTAGTGTTGTGCATGGAAACTGCGCTCACTGAATTCTTTCTCTACGTTCAACTCATGTTCACAGAAGTCCTCGTAACCACAACTCTTAACTCCGAACAACATTATTGTGCTTACCACCCATGACCACCAATAATAATGAATCCCCTCCACTTCCAACCCTTGGATGGGTTAATGAAGGTCAATTGACCCCTCTTGAAAATATAACATTGCAGTAATTCATGGATTTCCTAGTACGATCTTGGGTGGATGACTTCGCTCCTACTGATAAAAAGCACTATACCAACTTCAAGTACCTGCTCTCGTCTGGTAGGGTAGTACCTAGCCTAATCCTCATTGTGAAAAAGTCGACATAAACTGGTGTCATCATTGGAGATCAAGCATATGGGAAGATAGAAGAAGCAGTTTTCGTCGGGAGATTATAGTCGAATGAGAAGGTCTACTCCAGGCATTTGACATTGACCACACCTCTGCTCCTTCGTACAGTCCGCCTTTTGAGATTTATGCGTTCTCAAACCATGAGCGCAATTCAATACGGTGGGTGGACGGATGACACTTACTTGCATGTTATCTCAAGAGGACATGAAGGATCTAAGGTGGATGTCACTCTCCTCACCCTCCAACAGTTGGACGGAGTGGTATACAATGTGGAAGTGCAAAGCACACTGTCACGGCAGGGGGTTCCATCGAGGGTTCCACTTGCAAGTGCTCAAGATGTTCGCATATGTACATAGAACTGCAGAGGCATACCAAGAGCATCCTTCCAGCCGAACTTGTACACTTTGAGAACAATGACTAGATTTGCTATCGTTGTAGTCACGGAAACACGTGCTTCACAGAGAAATGCCCGACAACTATTAGGCCAGGTACATGGGTTGAATTACTTTGACCATGCTTACCTAAACACTTGACTCACTGTTTACATAACCAGTCATGCCATTCCACTAAAATCGTTCTCAGTGTCCTCCTATAAGGCCTTCTGTAACTTAGGCTTTAATGCAAGCATCTATGCTAACGACGCCGATGGAGAAGAAGGGAGCTACCTCGTACGATGTGGGCCCATACATAAATGCCTATACGTACGATGTTGTTTGTGAATTGATAACCCAAAATTTTATTTACCAAACCCCGAGTTACACATCAGTCTTTTTCAGGTCCCACTAATGGTGATGGTTTTTCCTAACTAATATGTATGCAATTTGATTAAGACCCCATTACATGCCAGACTTCGTGACTTTGAATGGATTTTCACATATCGTCCTCTTGCCATATTCGTAAACCACAAATAATTATTAAACAAACCCGGGTTACGTTACATTACTTGCAAGGTTAATGTTTGCAACTTCTGAAAACCCACTTTTGATGTGCACATATTCTGGGAGAAACATGAATGCCTTTCAAGTTATGTCCATCAGTTTTGAATGTTTTGCTCAAGTTCTAATATTTTTCAATTTGTCATCTTCATACACTGTATGTTTGACGGTGTCAAGTATTCCGCCATGACAACATTTTTTCACTACTAGTTTTATAAGGTTAGCATGTACGTTGTCATTGAACGTAAACATTTTACATTACCATTTCACGCAAAAGTTGAGAGCGTGTTACCTGGAAGTACATACATAGTCATGATACTTTACTAGTGTACAGTACCTTACACACTTCTACTTCCATTATTATAGAAACGACTATCAAGATAAGCAAGTTGGCCTCAGATGTGAATGACACGGAAATTCAACACCTGCCGCTAACCTTAAACAGTACCCAAAACAACATCCACAACGCCGTACCATCGAACTAACTTGCTTATTCTACTTCACGTAATTACATCTTCCATTACGAGGTCCAAGTTTGAACACCCAACTATCCAGTCCATCCTCGAACGATAATTGCAACAAACACCATGGTAACTGCAAGATAAATGCCGAGCATGTTTTTTAGCATTTCCACCTCCAACTTCAGGCCATCTTTAATCTTCATATCTTTATGCTCAGCCCAATATCGTTCATTGGGGTCACCAAGAAGCTTATCTCTAGCCTCGTTGTGCTCCTCCACCAGTACATCAATGATCATCATCGACCTTGTGGTGTACTCTGGGTCAACAAATCGAAAGAAATCACAAGCAGTCTCATCCTATAAACACATAAACAATAGTATACGAAACGTGCCAGTCGTACACAAATGTTGTAATCCCCGACATTGTTACTTTCACTATGCTATGCCAGTATAAAAGGCACAAGATGAAATTGATAAACATTTAAAACATACCCTCTTTGGACATCGGGTGTATCATATACGGTAGTTCTTATTGCTCTTCACCTCGACAGCCTTGAGCCCACATTTATAATAAGACGTCATTGTGCAACAGCTACAAGGGCCATCCAAGTCCTCGTCAGAACTATCACCGCTACTCGATCCACCACTAGCACAAGGCCAAGACCAGGTCCAGCTGAGCATACCTAGACTGAGGACCATTTCCACCTTTTTGTCCTTTATAGTGACTGTAAGGACGATGGAATATTTTTGCAATGACCTCCTCCCATTTGTTTAAATAAAGATAATTTACTACAATAATGACATGACTTGCAACTAATTAGTGACGGTTCTTGTAATCCTCTGATTGGCAATAAATGCAACTGAAGTTACTTTGCCTCATCCCCTCACACACATATCTCCATTGAATGCACCTATATAGTACAATGAGCAACAAGTGCACCACTTACGTGTACCTACCTAACTTACCCAACCCAATCCTAATTTCGCATTGGCACTTCATAAGCACACAATTTTGTAATGGACAAACCCATATTTTTCAGCCACCCAAATTGTAATACCATTCACTCCGTTGGTGTTCTCCTACTTAGGATATTGTCAGTAATTGTTTTTGTAGGTGTAGAAAAAAAATTAACCAAATTCCATCCCATATGATCAAATCTTCATAAGTAATTACTCTCTCGTAGGTTTCCATACATATTTGTTTTCACACCTTCACCATAAAAAGCCATATGCTTTCACATTGAGCAGTTGATGTAATGTGTTAAATATTGGCATCTACACATTATACATTTCCCACCTCCAAGTTGTGTCACACGAAATTACGCAAACATGACATGTGTTACCACCAGCATTCGGTGGCTTTTCAACTTCTTCCCACAGTTACACCTGTAATTGTGGTTCCTTCTAGCAGCATGTGTGTTACTCTTCTTTCTCCCTCTACAAACTGCAAGTGGCAAATGTTATTCCACTAATCAGTTATTTTTGCGTGGTAACTGTCTTCCTTATCCCAGGTTGACAATACCGTCTGCCCAGGTTATACACTACATTTGACAGTCATTACAAGACCACAAACCCTGTTACACCCGAGGAGTTCAATAACTTCCTAGGATACATTCCTCCTCTCCTGATGTATGTGCAACACAACAACTACTACTGATTTGCTACAATATAATGTTCACATCAAATGTGTCACCTAATGTCATATAAGAAGGACGATAACATTGACCACTAAACTAACTATACAATAATAAGTACATAATGATCGACTCAAAGCTCCATGTCACCAAAGTATAGGGCCAACTGAGGGGAAGTGAACGATGATCCATTTACATTAACACAACTGGATGTCGATCTACACAAAACAAAAACCACTTACACCCAAAAACATGATTAGCAATTGCCATCAAGCAAGTAACCAACATCTGCGAGATCGCCTTCATAGTTGACATCGAAGTCTGCACGGGGGTTCCTGCACGCGTTCTTATAGTGCCCGACCTCACCACATTTCGAACACTTCTTCGATTGTACTCCCTACTTTTGCGATTCCCTCCTCTTAGATTGCAGTCTGCCTCACTTTCGTGGATTCATAAGAGGTAAAATGCATGTGTTGAACTCATCATCCAAAGGCTTACCACCAATAACACATCCTGTTCTTTCATCCACAGACGCTATGTCATGCATATCTAGCGCGTGGATACTGTTCATGTAGCATGTATTCTGCGTTGGCGACTCGTAACCTACGCTTACATAATCATACACCCACTTTGCCTCTCTCCTAATGACCACCATAGAATGCCTACATAGGAAGCCCTTTATTTGCCATCAATGACAACTACATTCCCTGTTGGACAGATTCAGCACTATACACCGACTGTTGCTCAGTTGAACATTATACTCACCTCTGACCCGGTTGTACGTTTCGATGTGAATCACTGATTTTGCAGCTTCAAGTTCCTTCCTCAAGTTATTCTCAATCCTGATGGCGACCCCATTCCCCCATTTTTGCATCTCCGTCTTCCTCTTGTCCGACTTCTTATCAAGCTTCTCAATATGTCTAATTACTAACTACGGGATTAGCATGGGTCTCAACTTCTACATCCAGTTATTCTAACTTTCTATGGGGTTATTGTTCAACTTTTTCCACCTCTCCTTTCTAAATTTCGACTGTACCCAATGCTCTGGTTCATTCTTCTCCACCCATTCAGCCATCTCCTACTTATAACACTTCCCTTACAAGCTCCTTCGATGTATTTCACCTACTTCCCAACTTTCCTCTTCTCCCACTTCCCAACTTTCCTCTTCTCCCACAAAGGTCTCTGTCAAATGCCTCACACAATATGCATGGTTCTCCTTCCCAAACACCTGTGGCATAGTAGCAAGTAAGCCCTAATTTCTATATGACATTACCACATGCTTCAGCCTGCCCAAGCACTCATGCAGCACAGTCAAGAACCACAACCAATCCTCATTGGTCTCCCTTCCCACAACCGCATAGGCGACATCAAATAGATGGCTGTACGTATCCAACATAGCCGCAGCGAGCATGCTTCCTTCATACAACCCACTTAGATGAGTCCCATCAATAAACAACATCTTCTGATATCCTAATATGAACTCATTCAGACATGCACCAAGCGCGATAAATATACGCTTGAATCTACATCCATCCAACTCCATAAACGCCCTTGGATCTGGATTTGCCCGCACAATCGCAGTGCACATCCATGACAACAACTTATAATGGTCAACTGGCTTTTCCATCACCAACAATCAAACATACTCCCTTGCCCTCCAAGATTGCATGTACGACAATGTTATCCCCAACTCAAACTCCAACTCCAAATCCTTCATTATCTACGTTGGTGAATAATCAGCAGACAATTGAATCTGACCTTCAACCACACGGCCTAGTAGCTCCGCTCTCAACCTTCTTTTCCCCTACCTCCCCATCTGACATTGATCCCCATACTATGCTGATGTTGTCCCCTAAATTCCTTTACTGTCATCCCCTCAACTTTCAAGTGACCCCTAACACAAATGTAAAAATTGCAACCTCTCACTTTTCACTTCATCACAATGTGCTGCTTACAGTTCCTATCCAATTTGTAATCAAAGTGATTGGCTACTGCATACTTCCAAATACTATATCGAAATGCATCTACAGACGAAAACCTCTGTCCCTTCCCTGTTATTTCATTCTTCCATATGCCCATCCTTCTCTTGTAAGCCTCCGAATTAACTCCAGATGCTGATCACACACGCTCCTCACCATCTGCGTCACTTTCAGACTCTGTGGCTAATTCATCCAAATCTTCATCCACTGCGCCAATTGCTTCTTGTCCACTCCTCATCTCCTCTCCACCTATCGATTGCGGCCTTCCACTTTCATCATCAACCCTGTACAGTTAATTAAGCACACATTAAATTCCTTTCCCCCACCACATATTTTCCACATGCAAATTAGCTAACGCTATCAACAAACAATACTATACATAATATACACTCTTACCTTGTCACAATAGCAGCACATGACCTTATGTCATTCTCCTGTACGCCGTGATCCTGTACCTATGTACAACCTCCATCGTTGCTACTTACACAATAAGTACGCTTCGCACTACCCATATCTGTTGCTTTGGTGACATGCATCGGTTGCATCATCGGCCTATCCTTGTTAGCAATATACATACAAGCAAATTCATCATTACTCTTTATCAGTTTACACACATCCACATCCCTATGCAACAACATCCACATACTCCGATCATACTTGGTATTATACCACAACTTTCGCCCCTTTAGGCCCTCCCCCACTATCTCCTCTGCTAACTTAACTTCATCAACCCTTATATTCTGCCTAACCCACACACAGTCACGACTCCCTCCTTGATATGTCAATACTCCATTCCTTCCAGACTTCAAGTAAACTCCCCAATACATATACACTAAAACCTCTCTCATAATTACTACATGCTCATCATCAACATTACCTTCCATTTTGATCACCTCACAAACACATTTCCTCAGTGTTATAATAACTGCAGCACCTACACACATATAACAACAATAGATTTCAGTACACAACAAAGTCTACTCCAAACACTTCACATATAGCACCATGTACCCTATCTTTACATCATTCATATTCTGAGATATCAATCGACACATACTGGTTTCATAAATTTAGACATACTGTAATACTACTGCTACCAGTACATATACATAATTTTTTCATTCACATTAAATACGAATACATAATTCTTTCATGCTACTCACATCCCTTCCCAAATGACCCAGACCTAAAGACTGTCTATCCCATCTTTATATCCTTTATACCCTGGGATATCAATGGACTCATAGGGGGTTATCAACATCACACAAACCACATTCCGTCAACAACTATTACTTTTACCTAATCTGTGAGCCCTTTATTCACATTAAACATCACCACATAAGTCCTTCGTATTTCCCATTTTCCTTCCCAAAATTACCTTACCGTTAATAGTGTCTATCCCATCTTTATGTCATTGCTATCTTGGGATATCAATCAAGACATAACAGGATACTAAAATTAGACAAACCCCATTATGCCAACATCTACTGCTGCCAGCAAATCTGTCACAATTTCATCATATCAAATATGAATACAATTTCCTCTTACTTCTTATTTCGCTTCCCACAATTGCCCAAACTTATCGCATCTTCATATCATTTACATCCTCACATATCAATGGACATATAATTTAACAAAACATAATCAATAATACCTTAATTCCCCAACAATTGGTACTGCCAGCTAAGATATGAGAATTACCTTAATCCACTATCAATAGGTTCACCATCTACCCAACCAAAAAAACCTTTAAATTGTTTAATTTTAGCTATCTTACCTTAACCTCAACTTCTTCACAAATTCCCTGGTGCTCTTTTGCTTCTAATCCTCCCATCTATTTGACGACACCGTTTTTCCTCTTCAAAGACAGCACTGCTCCTTCTCCCTCCATTACTCCACCTGCCCATGTTTCAGACTACCCATTTCTTTGGACTGCATTGGCCTCACCACCACAACAGAGTTAGGAGAGAGAGTACAAAGTGAATAGAGATGAGTTTTCCAAAGGGAAATTTCCTACTCAGCTACAACTACCATCACCGTCTTTCCTAATCTTTTCCCTCCACCCTTTGAAGGCATTTTAGTCATTGTAACAAGACAACATCTAGCCTTGGGCAAGCAAGTGATAGAGCTCTTCCATAAAGAAACAACATCAAATCAAAATAAAAGCACCAAAAAGGAGATAATAATTTGCTCCAACACTTGAAGGTAAATTTCCCCAAAATTAGGTCAACCCTTCAAAGAATTCACTGAGGGATTGTTATTAATAAAATAATGATTTACTATTATTAGTGATATTACTAGTGATATTAGTGAAGGGAGCCTTAGAATAATGATAAGCTTATCTCCGTGTGATCAAAAGGTCACGAGTTTGAGATTTAGAATCAACCATTGACAAAGTCAAGATAGGTTATCTACAATACACTACTTAGGGTGGGACCAATCCCTGAACCCTACGTAAACACGGGATGCTTGTAAATCAAGCTGCCATTTTTAGTGATATTATTATTAGTAGTAATATTATTATTTTTATCATTATTACTATTAATAATGATTAAGAGGGTATTATTATTATTGTTGTTGTTGTTGTTCTCAATAATATTTTACTAATATTATATTTTCTAATGTCATCAACAATAATGACATTATTATTTTAAATTCTATTTTAGATAATATTATTATTTTAAATTTTAGCAATAACTTGTTTTATGTATTATTGTTATTATTACCATTGTTATTGTTTTATATATTATTATTATTATTGTTATTTTATGTATTATTATTATTGTAATTTTTTATTTTAGGGATTATCGTTGTCACTGTTATTATTATAATTATTTGAATAATAATATCATTTATATTAATGCCATTAATATTATCATAATACTGTTATTAGTTTTCTTTTTGTTGTTAATAACAACAACAACAACATTAAGAAGAAGAAGAAGAAGAAGAAGAAGAAGAAGAAGAATAATGGTGGTGGTAGTAGTAGTAGTAGTAATAATAGTAATAGTAATTTTTATTATTAGCAGCAGCATCATCATCATCACCATTGTTGTTATTGTTGTTGTTGCTGCTATTGTTATTGTTGTTGTTGTTGTTGTTGTTGTTATTATTATTATTATTATTATTATTATTATTATTAAAGAATTGATCCCCTCAAACACACACACGCACGCACACGCGTGCGTGCACACACACACACGCACAAATTTTTTAATATAAAACTTACATATATAAACATATATGTTTTAGGGTATTTGTTTGTTGGGTTTTAACCTTATAATTGATGTGTCAAAGCTTATGATTTCTAGCTAGAGGTTTAGAATTTATCCACGCGTACATGTGTGTTTCTATGTATCTACACACACACAAATACAAAATTCAATTAATATAAATATATGTAAACATATGTATTACAGGGTCTTGGCTTCGTGGATTGTAACTCTATGATGGATATATCAATGTTTAGGGTTCTGGGTTTCTAGTTAGGGTTTACAATTTAAACTTTGGTGTTTAGGATTTAAGTTTATAATTTGAGTTCACTACTTAGAATTTTTGGCAGTGCAGTTTGGATTGTACAATTTAGGTTTTAGGATTTGGGATTTTAGGGTCTTATTGCTTGTTTACTATTAACTATCTTTGGTTAGACTAATTTAATTTAAATGTTATAATGTATTTGAAACCATTAGCAACTACCTCAAATGATAAACCTAAACCCAAAGGTTGCAACACTAAATCCCAAACCATAAACCATGAAACCTAAATGTTTCTGTATAAGTAAGTTTATCTTCATTTTAAGAAATATAAATATATAGATATTCTGCATAGGATACTTTGATGGGCATGAATGTTATGCGAGTATTCACTTGAAAATGCATTTTAGATTCGAATATAGATTTTTTTTCGATTATTTTATCTACCGCAACATTATTTGTCACTTTCACTTATATATAAGAATCAAGTAGGGATCTCTTGAAATTTAGGCATTGAATTGTCCGAAAACTACTATTGATATAACACAAACTGCCAACATCTTAAACCATCCTCGGAATTGTATGCAGTGTACTTGGGTTAATAACTTGTACTAACTTAACTATTCGGGCTGACCCGGGTTAGCAATATGTACTTTATTTCTTGCAAGTATTAGAAATCCCCTACACTGTTTGTGAGGTTATTTTCATTGAATAACTGAGCTAATAATACAACACTAAGCACAAAATACTTCACCCTGCCTATGTACCCAGGAACACATAACATTAATATGTACTGCATTTTACACTAAATTATTGGCATACAAGCTAACAACATTTACATTTTCTAATTACTCTAATTCAAAACAAAAAAGTGAAGAAACAAGAAATAAATAGAAAAAGTCTCTTAAAAATATGAATTTTTTTTATAAGATACAAATAAAATGTTAAATACAACAATGATGATTTCATTAAACTTAGTAAAATAAATCAAAAAATAACAAATGTAATAAAGTTATAAAATTAAAAATTAAATTTTTACTTGAAATAAAAAAATAAAAGTAAGAAAAATGATAACTTTGAATAATGAACTAGAAAGAAAAAATTTAATTGAACTCCTTTTATTAAAAATCTGCTTCAAAGTTGGACAACATAAACTTAAAATTGATTTATATATGCCAAGGACAAAGTATTAGAGGTGAGATTTCACATGTTTTATTCAAAATGAAAAAGTTAAAAAAAAGTTCAATTTTCTATTCGATAGAGAGAAAAATAATTTCTTCATTAAACATCTTGAAAGGAAGAAATAAATTATTGTAGACCTTCCATTTAAGGGTCTAAATTTGAATCTATCAAACAATAATTTACTAACTATATTATGTTAAATGCAATTGGCTTTAAATTATGAGATTTGACATAAATACTTTTGGCAATGTAAAAATGGGGCCTCAGAAAAGCATAAATTGAGGGAGATTGAGGGCTAATTTTAATTATTAGTTATTAAATATCATGGTGACAAAATTGCCTTTTATCTATTATGGATTGATTTTATCTATTATGGATTGATTTTGTGGGGAAGACGACAAAGACGGGAGGAAGGAGAGAGAAGGTCTATTGCTGGGTGGAAGGAAGGAGCAGCTACAGCAAAAGAGCACTCGTAGCCATTGAGTTGAAAATGGAACATGGCCCCAACACGCCACTTATCCAATAGTGATTGTACTGTTAGAACAATGCCACGTGCGGTGGAACTGGCGGAGTTCCACCACACGGGCCACAAATTTTTTTAATATATTTTTGCTTTTTTTAGATTAATATATAATTTTTATATAATTAAAAAAATCGTTGTGTGTTATAAAATGCGTTTATAATGAATATTTTTATTGAGTGATTCAAATTAAAGTTTTATGGGTTTAACAAGTAATAAAATATAAGTTTTAAAAAATTAAAAATTTTAACGGTATAATAAGTTTAGGTTCTAAAAAATAAAACTATAATTAGGAATGTTTAACTAAATTATCAAAGAAATAAAGTTGCCACCTCAGGAACAGCTTCTGCAGCTATTTTCTTAGTAGGGATACCTCCGGGCAATATTAAAACAAAAGCAACATCTGTCAATAATTTTCTCAATTAACAGAGAAATATGCCGATAATGTGGAAGGGAAGAACAAGCGTCAGAAAAGAGGCGGGACGTCAAATTATTTTCTAGGACTTCGAGCCCGAGAAAAGCGATCACAATTTCTTCAAAACTGGGCCTCCATAGGTGGGGTCCTGCATTTGACATCCCCAATCCAAGCAAATATTTTGGCCCCTCTCACACAAAAAAAAACAGTAAATGTGTTGGCCCCTCTCTCTTTTGCGAGTTAGTATTGCTTTTTTTTTTAATTATTCTTGCATTTGATTCGCGACCACTTGTTTTTTTATTTTTTTGTGCTGGGGTCGGAATTGGTCGCGGCTCGATGTCCTGTACTTTCCGCCAAAGTTGAGTTTGGGACTTCCCCTCTCTTGGATGCCTTTTATTTGGCTCCTTTTTTGAAAGAGGAAAACGCAAGTATAAATCGATGTAAAAACCAGTAGATTTAGGCCATGTTGTCTTCAATGGTATGACCAAAGTGGTAAAAAGTTATAAGTAATGGTAAAAAAATAAAAAAAATGTTATAAGTTACTATAATAAATAGTGGCATATTTACTATAACATTTTTGTTTAAGGATGTTCATTTTTAATTTTGTTCAACTTTATAAATGCCAATTAATTTTTATGGATATTTATATTAGTAATCTTGTGAATTTTGAAGATTTTTACGAAAAATTTGTGGCTGAATTTTTTAGTTATAGTTACCAGTGATATTGTATGCAACAATTTGTGTCTGTTATTGACCAAAATAGCTTTAATGAGCTTCATTTTTTTAAATTAGACGTCTTTGAAAAGACAAATAAGTCCTAAATTTAAAATTGTAAAGTACTTTAAATCTGCAAAGAGTATATATAAAAGTTAAAAATAAATTATCAACTGTCTAATACAATCTAAAAATAAAAGGATTTTCAACTAATTTCTTTATAATTTGTGGTCTCCACTAATGATAACTTAACTTAGTAATTTTCTTCATCATTTTATTATTTCATTCTAAATTAACAAAATCAAATCTATTTAAAAAGAAATTTGACAACATTTATAGGTCCCAAATAGGGGTGGGCAATGGATTGGGTTGGGTCGGACTGGACTAGCCTATCAACTAAACGGACTGAACTGCGTTCAGTACATTTATTAATGGGCTGGACTGGGTTATGGGCCAAATGAACCCGACCCGCCCATGACCCGGCCATTACGACCTAAGGAGTATTTTTTGTTAGTTAATTTTCCAACTAATGCATTTATAATTTTCCAATTAAATTAAACTAGTTCAAATTCAAAATTAGAAAACACACAATCAAGCTCTATAAACGGGTCGGGTCAAACAGGCCCATGGATGGCCCGGTTTTGGCCCGTTTAAAAACGGAACAAATTTGCGCTAGACAATGATGTATAATTATTATTGTTATGTACAAAGTGTTGACAATAAGATTAACTAATTGGAACATGTAAACTAGTGTGTTAATTGGTTAAAAAAATAATGAGTCACTAAACGGGCCGTTAATGGGCCTGTCCAGTCCAACCCATTAATATGCCTTAATGGGCTTGCCCATTAATAGCCCAATCCATTATTGACCAGGCTCTTTATTTGTTATATTTTAAATGAACTGATCGCTTAATCTAATGAATACTCGATCCGTTGCCTACCCCTAGTCCCAAACTATCCAATACAACCCTCCATCTCTGAAGGGTCGTGATTAATTTCCACTACCTTGAATTATCAGTTTTTTTTTAAAAAAAAAAAAAAAAAACCTTGTTGTGGGGCCGATGAGTAAAGCAATATTTCCTTCCACTGTCCAGTAAAAAGAAGCAGCAGAGCAGAGCAGAGCAGAGCAGAGCAGAGCGTGCCTGTGCTCTTCACATTTCACATTTCACATTTTGGCAGTTTCTATGCTCTACTGGCAGCTGATCTTCCTGCCTTTGTTTTTTCAAAGCCATTTGAACCACTGGACAGTTGTCCTGCATCACTTCACAGTTCACTCCGGTCCTCCATTCTATTAACCAAGGCCAGGAGGGCATCTCTATGTGTCAAATAATATAAGCAGAACCTTGTTTAGATGCCTTTGGTTGAAGTTTCTTCCCTGAAAAATTGTGGAACAAGCAACAGTAGAAGCATGAGCACAAGGAGCATTAAATTGTCAATTTATCTGTTGCTTCTCTCTGTAACACTTGCTGCTGCTCAAATTCTTCCACCCACTCCTGGTACTTCTTAAACTTTTCACTCTTCTTTTACTGATTCTTTTTTTTTTTTTTTTTGGGGGGGGGGGGGGGGGGGTTCTTAGCAAAATAAGCTGGCCAGCTACCTGCAGTATGTCCCCTGAAACTTGGTTTTGCTGGTTGGTTGTGAGGTTGCATAATGCATATTCTTTAACCTGTTTAAGGGGAGGGGTTCGGTTAGTTTAATTGAGGATAAAATCTTTCCTACAGTAATAGAGAGTTGGGTTCAAATACTACCTGTACGTTGACATTACAATAAAATCTGTATATCAATTGGTGAATTCTTAGGAGTTACTAGAGAGACTTGAGTTCAAATCTTGTCTACTTCGGCGCCCCCCCCCCCCCTTTTGTTTGAAGGTAAATAAGGACCACACAAGAGTTCGCATAGGGGGTTAGGTAGTGCCCATTTTAAGCTTCTTAAGGTGGGTGTCGTTCATGTTAAATTGTAAAAGTGGAAGGAATCCTTGATTGACTGTGATAAATCTAATATGCAGGGTGGGAGGGTGAAGGAAATTACAATGGAGGAGGAGGAGGAGGAGGAGGTTTAGGTGGCGGCAACAGTAGTAGCAATGTAGCAGGGGGTCCCAACCCCAATCCCAATCCTGCAGATGATGGAGGAGTCGGTGGAGATGAAGGATATTTTGGTGGGGAGAGTTCAACACTGGTATTGGCTCCAAGAAGGACCCACAGAAAAGACCCTCTTGATGGCTTTAACTATTACTCTCGTGGCTGGAACATTACTGACCGCCATTACTGGGCTGTATGTCTCCTTTTCCCTTTGTCTTTTTTCTTCTATTTTTTTTTGGGGGGGGGGGGGGGAGAGGAGGTAAGTATCTCCCGCAATTGCTTGAATTTTTGATTGGTTTGGTTCCTTAATATCCAATCCTCCCCCTGTACCTCGCTGAATTGGTTTAAATTTTTAGTTGGATTGGTTCCTTGACATCACCATAGAACCCTTTAGTGGGTAAGGATCTCACTCAATTGGGCACCCGTGACAGGGACCTAATTGTGCTTATTGGGAGGGGAAGGGGGATGAGGAGTGGGCGACAACTCATAAAGAACGCACGCTTAGGGCCTAGTTGGTCACTATGGAATTTCCAAGCGAGGACTTGTCGGTCGGGGCGTCGAATCTTTGCAAATTATGTCTCCCAGATGACATGTATAC
This sequence comes from Carnegiea gigantea, assembly GCA_029747015.1. Taxonomy (NCBI): domain Eukaryota; kingdom Viridiplantae; phylum Streptophyta; class Magnoliopsida; order Caryophyllales; family Cactaceae; genus Carnegiea; species Carnegiea gigantea. The sequence goes on along the minus strand of JAKOGI010000368.1, from coordinate 47,650 downwards.
ATCTTTTTTGATGTGTATTTGTTACATATTTATATTGAATCATACGCATTTGAATCCTAGGTGTGACCAACGTAGTGATATTTGCATGTTAAATGTAGGAGGAAAACTAGTCGTCGGTGTACTTAAATAATCTGTTTAGAACGTACACTCTACCCTAGAATTGAATAAGTCCCAATTTAAATGTGCTCAAAGGCAGCGGTGGATTGGGATGTGGGACATCGTAATCCTGTTATGAAATTTTGAAGTACCAAGTCAAAACCAAGAATTACTATCAAAGCACAATTGCATGCTAATGGGATATAGCAGAGAAGAAGTGTACTCATTAGTTGTTACCCCTAAAATGCACTACTTGACAATGCACTCATTGTCGTAGGCCCATGAATGGGGATACTAGTGAGGTACCATTTGAAATTTGAAATTTAACAATTCCTTATTTTCTTGCTTTCTTTTTCTCATTGGTGTTTTTTTGTTTTCTTTCTTTCTTTTCCTATTCTTCAAGAAAAACCAAGAATCATGGTCCTCATTTGATGTGGGGACAGAACAAGCCCATGTCAGCATTGTTGACTTGGGTTACTAAGAAAATCTGTTATCCTCACATGAACATAAGATCACATTCCATATATGTATTTTTTTAAAATCATAAGAGGTTTTTTAGCCAATTTCTGGGCTATTCAGTCCAATATTATGATACTATTTCCCCTTTTTTTTGGGGGTTGGGGGGGGGGGGTTGAATATGTTTTCACCTCCTGCTTCTCTTGTAGTTCCCGATTGCTTTCATATGTCATTCTGAAATGCTTGGCTATTGAGTTTCCGCAAAAACAAGGCAACTGAAGGAACTTATTCCCGTTAACAGTCTGTTCACCTTTTTTCTTTGAAAAGATTGTCCAGGAGTGTTGATAATATACATCCTTTATAATGGCTATAGTCCTGCTAGACATGATGGTTAGGAATATAGGGTAAACAATTAGTTAAAGGCACTCATAATCCCTTATAAACTTGCTGGCAAATCTTTCCAAAAGTTGACTCGGAATCATGCTGCCTTTTGAATGAAATTAGGGTTGATCTCAACTTTATCAGATCTTCTCCCCCTTTTCCTTTTGGCAGTAATAGTTTGTGCATGCATGAACGATGAATCTGCAGTATTGGAGAAGTATAATGCTTGATAATAGATCTTTGGACTAACAAGTTGCTGCATATTTGATGCAAGCATATGACAACACTGTCGTGTTGGAGTGTGAGGGGATTAACTGATTAGATCTGGTTGTTATTCATTTACACTACCCCCATCCCTGTTTCTTTTTTTTGGGGGAGGGGGGGCCTTAATCGTCTCCAGAATATAGCAAAGACTTCCACTTTCTTTTTTTTTCCCAAAATTAAAATGATTTGATGAAATGGGTACGAGCTATCAATGACTTACACACAACCTCCCTCCGTTCTCCGAAAAAAGAGGGTGTCCACATGGTTCATTTGGGAAACTTGGACAAGCAGCTTACTTCATGAACATGATTTTGAGTTGAATATGCTTTACATAGATTTGCTTCTACATGATCTCTTATGGCTAGTGCTGTTAGATTGTGTGATTTATTGGGTCGAGGAGTTTGGACTTCCATTTAACTCATGATAGCAATTAGCAAGCTCCTGTACCAAGTTGCCTAAGAGCTTTAGATTGCATGTACTGCAATTTTAAGGCTTGTATTGAGTTAGCTTTACGCTATTGGTGAAGGGGCACTGGGTACATGTAATGGAAGTGAAGTAGATGACTGAGTGTTAACATGACACTTGATGTGGAATCTCGGTTGCTTTATGATCCCTTTTTAGTTTTTTAAATCTCACAATTTCTACCCCATTTATGTTGTGATGCAGTCTGTTGCGTTCAGTGCCACTCCCCTCTTCATCACTGCTGCAGTCTGGTTCTTTGTCTTCGGAGTGTGCCTACTTATCATCTGTCTCTGTCATTTCTGTTGTCGAAGGGAGCCTGTGGGATATTCCCGCATAGCTTATGCTCTTTCTCTCATGTTCCTCATAGTCTTCACCCTTACTGCAATGTATGCTCTCCTTCCCTTTCTTTCTGACATAGTGCTGGCCAATGGGCTAGTGTAGGCTCAGGCAAAGTCAGCTAGACTCAGCCCACCCTGTCTAGGCTCCCCCGTCCCCCCCCCCCCCCAAAAAAGAAAAAAAGAAGAAGAAAGATAGAGAAACGTACTCTGTCTAGTTCAGCTAACCAAACTTAACCGGCTTGGATTGGCTGAGCCACCATTATTATGACATCTGTGGTCAGACAGTAGAGTTTGAATTTTGTGCTTTGCCTTAATGCTGGTCATGTGGTTGCTTTCAGCATTGGATGTATTGTTTTATATGCCGGTCAAGACAAGTTTCATCATACCACGATATCAACACTGGAGTATCTCGTGAATCAGGCTGATGATACTGTTTGGAAGCTCGACAATGTGTCAAATTACCTTTCCTCAGCAAAGCAGATTGGGGTTCAGAATGTCTTCCTTCCTTCTAATGTCCAAACTGACATAGATGAGATTGACCTGAAACTCAACTCCTCTGCCAGCTTCCTTGAACACCAGTCGAGTGACACTGCAGATGACATACGAGACTTATTGGACTCAGTGTAATTTCCACTGATCTCTGAATTTGTGGGGAATGTTTTCCATCATTTGTCAGCAAGAAAATGAATTCATAGTAATTTTGTTGTATTTGTGGAATAATGGACAATGATTTAAACCCCTGCCAATCAGAAGCTATTTTCCTAGAGAACTGTTTTCCCTACCACTAAACACACCCCAAGTTTCAGTTTAGGGCCCATGCTGAAAATGTTTGATGATTCTGCAGGAGGCTCACTCTCATCATCATCTCTGCAGTCATGCTTTTCCTGACATTTCTAGGATTCTGTAAGCTCCTTTTAGTAACCAATAATCTTTCCATGATCTTGAATTTTGCTTTGACTCTCCTAAATTGAATGTTGATCGTCTTGTGGTCTTGTCTCAGTGTTTTCAATGTTTGGCATTCAAGTTTTAGTCTACACGTGAGTGAGAATATCCCAACTCATTGTCCTTGGTCTTGATTATATGAATTGCACTTATACATGGCATTTTTCCGCAGCCTTGTGGTTTTCGGGTGGATTCTGGTCACAGGAACTTTTATTCTGTGTGGCACTTTTCTGGTTCTCCACAAGTAAGTTTGGGTTCTGAATTGTAATTTCATGTTCTTTACTACTTGAAATGGACACGAACTTGCTGGACTATGTTAAATTGATCTTTGAACTTTCATTTGGTTATGTTGGACTTGGGGACAAGGTTCAGGTACCAGTGACTGCATTTATGATGATCAAACCTGGCTTTTGGCATGGTTTCTTTTCATGTTATGTGCACAGGTCGAGTGTTTAAGTCTATGTTCGTTGGACTAGGAAATCGGTACTTTGGACCAGAATGAGGTGTCCTTGTACTAGCTTCTAGTAAGCCTGGTGTACGACAGTGTACCGTAACTAATACCGGGTTACCTTACCTGAGTGACCTGTAATAAGGCAACCCAATTTAGATATGAACCTGAACTCACTGTCAATTGCAAAATCCAGACAGGCTTATTGACAAACTGAGACAAGAACCAAATGACCCCTGAGCTAAGCTTGAAACCCGAATATTGCCATTGACCCATTCTGACCCTGATGTGAAAATTGACCTGTCACAAAGCCAGCCGAATGGCTCATTTCCCGTGTTTAATACCTGCCAACAAGCGGCAAGAGTTCACGTTTACGTCCAAACTGAGTTAAATAGTTTTCTATTACTTAATGAGACAAGTTCAAAGACAAACGTTTCATTTGACTGAATTTAATGAAGGTTGGTTTAGACATGTTGAGACCTCTTGACTCTGCTAATTTATTCTCATCTTTGTTTTTGGTTGTAAATCCTACTTCTTTATATGTTCAGTGTGGCTTCAGATTCTTGCGTTGCTATGCGCCAATGGGTCGAAAATCCCACAGCTCATACAGCATTAGACGAGTTGCTGCCGTGCGTTGACCCCGCAACCTCTCAGGAAACCTTGAAACGAAGCAAGGAGGTTACCTCTCAGCTAGTAGATGTGGTGAACTCGGTTATATCCAATGTCTCTAACATCAATTTTGGCCCCCAGTTTAGGCCTTTTTACTACAATCAATCTGGCTCTCTGCTCCCATTTATTTGTAACCCCTATTTCCATGACTTAACTGACCGACCATGCTCTCGGGGTGAGATCAGTTTAAGCAATGCCACAGAGGTAAGAAACCACGATTATCCTTTGTTCTTGAATGCTATTATTGTATTAATTTTTTGTATCCAGAGTTATTTTTCACTTCACATATGTAAGAATTACCCCCCCCAAAAAAAAAAAAACTCTCTCCTTCCTCATATAATCGAATGCTTTTTTCTTGATTTGATGCTTCCTACTTATCAAAAATCTATGTACATATGTGATTGTAACTTGGCAAAACTGACCCGGATCCAATGTTATCTGAATCCAAAATACCTGCAGAGGTGGGCCAGTTTTGGCTTGAAACTGAGTTGACCCGATCAAAACCAAACCAACGTGATTGAATTGTTCTCTAACCAATATACACGACATTTTGTAGACGATCTTTTTGGACAAAACAACCAGACTTGAATAAATTAGCATAAAAAATGACATTCATTTGACCAGTTTTGACTGACCTGTTCACAAACCGGAAGATCTGTTTGCCAGGTCCGAGAGCTTGTTTTGTCAATAACTTTCTCATTACCACCTGCCCTATATGACTTGTTGCAGCTTATCATTCTTTTCACTATTGTGTATATTGCACAGATTTTACAAAGCTATGTATGCCAAGTTGATGCGAATGAGATTTGCATCACAACAGGCCGCTTAACACCAGCTCTATACAACCAAATTGCGGCTGCTTTGAACGTGGCTTACAGTGTATACAATTATGGCCCAGATCTCATCTCTTTAGAGGACTGTTCTTTTGTCAGAGCTACTTTTACTGAAATATACAGTGACTATTGCCCTGGTCTTGGGCGATATAGCAAATGGATATATGTTGGGCTGCTCATGGTCTCTTGTGCAGTGATGCTTTCCCTCCTTTTCTGGGTGATCTATGGCAGAGAACGCAAACATCGCATGTATGCAAAAAGGTGATTAAGTGAAGGTCACAAGATATCTTGAATGGTTTTGTTCTAATTCATAGTGTTCGCGCTATTAGAATGACAATACTTCTTTTTAACTTTGGAATCGGTTTAGGGTTTCTTGTTTGGGGGGCATATTGTGCTGTGTCTGTCTCTTCTGTTAGATTAGATTTGGTATGTGAAGCTGCTATTATGTGTGTGGATATGGACTATATGTTTTATCTTTGGTTCGAAGAAACTGTAAATGTCGTGCAGACAGGTTTAGCTCTGTTTATGATACATTCTTAAAAGGCTTAGCTAATGGCTGCTTGGAGATTGATTTGGGACAAAATCAAGAAGCTATATAGCTTGAGAAAAACCTCATTGTTTTGAACCACTCGTAGTTCTATTCTAGGAATCAAATATATGGTGTCAGTGGGGGTAAAATTTGAAAAATGACAAACTAGGTGTAGTTCTAATCTAGGAAGCAAATATTGTTATGGCCGCAATATTACTGGAGAATTTACTATTTTGGGTCACTGATTTTGCTCTACACAACAACGCCAAAATTTAATGTTCCAATTTTAGAGCTTTGACGCTTTACGAGTTAGCAATGTTGTAGTTTACTTTTAAGTTTTTGACTAGAAGCTCAAGGAATATATGTAGGTTGCCTTCAAAATCGTGAACACACATCAAAACTAAAGTGGTCTTCTCTTCATAAGAGTGACAGTGGATCCTCAAGCTTTATGAGATAGCTTCTATTTGCGCCAAAAATATGATATTTTTACGATACCTTCATACCCGATTTATGTGCAAAATAATTATTATTTTAGATTTTTTATTTGATTTTATTTGACTTTGTAGGTGATGAAAAAAATGGTAAAAAGATGGAGAAAATGATGAAAATGAAGAAATTGGGTCAAAGAACCAAAGACAACTGACAGCCTATCTTTCCTCTTAGCCCAAGACAAAAGGAAAGAAAAAAAACGAAAAATCAAAAAAATAAAACTCCTAACTAGCCTCCACGCTCAACTCACGTGACCACCTCCTCCCCCTCGTATCCGAAAAATTCTTAGTTTTAAATTCTTAGATATACACGTAAATATGATGTTTTTATCTCGGGAAAGACAGGAGACCTTGATTAAGGCAGTCATGCAGGCCTTACCAACCTATGCAGTGTAGTGTTACGAGATCCCAACTTACATTTGCCATAATTTGGAGCGTCTGTGTCTGAAATTTTGGTGGGGTCATAATTTGGAGAATAAAAGGCATTCTTTAGCTAACGTGGCAGCTTCTGTGTGATCCAAAACGTTATGGGGCTGGGCTTCCGGAGCTTTCAGTGTTTCAACAAGGCACAGTATTATCGACGAGCGAACTTTTTGCCACGCGTCATTGGACTTCTAGCCCAGTTGCACATGGAGGAGCATTTTTGGCTCACATGACCTCTTAAAACGTGGCACTACTTGGAGAATTGGGCATGGGGCTCGAGTTATCCTTCGGCAAGATTGGTGGATCTACTCAACTTGTCGCTGTAAGATCTTGGCACCACCTCGGTTCATCAAACCTGGAGCCCTTGTCTCTGAGTTACTTGACTCTGAGGCTAGCCTCTGGAGAAAAGATTTGCTAAACTTGTGCTTCAATGACATGCTAGTGCAGGAAATATTGTCCATCAGAGAATCTTTAAAAGTGTCATATGGAAGCTCATTAATTACTTCTGTGGGGAACTAAAGCAGCACCGAAAGTCAAACATTGTCTCTGGCATGTGTGGAGGGACGCACTGCCGTCAATGAGGGTCAACCTCGTGAAGCAGGCACATTGATGTGGATCCAAGGTGCCATTATGTGGTGAGGACTATGAATATAACACTCATTTTGTCCTTCATGGTGAGGTTGCTAAGGAGGCTTGGAGACATAGCTCATTGCGTTTTTGCACAGGCGAGAAACAAGACGGATACAGGAGCATGGTTAGAGGGGCGGTTCAGGAAAGTTGACAAGTAGGATAGGGGATGTTTTTTGACAATGGTGTGGGGAATTTGTGAGCCAGAAACCGTTGAGATTTGATGCTCAGTGGTCCCAGCCTATTGATATAGCATCGACGCTATTAATTTCCACAATTCCTATCTAACAGCACATCTAAGATAGGGGGATGAGTCCACTGTCTCTGTGCCCCTCGTCTGACCGAGAGAAATGGAAGGCATCTGCAGAAGGCAGCTTCGAACTTAATGTAGATGCTTCGGTGGAGTCAAAGGGAGATGACAGGATGGGGGCGATGATAAGGGATGCAGATGGGCAGGAGGTGGAAGCGAGGCTTTGTTTTTTTGAGGATAGTTGGCTGTTGGAGGCTATGGAAGCAGGTGTAGTGAGGATGGGACTGAAATTTGCTCAAGACTTGAAGTTGAATCCGGTAGAAGTTGAAACTGACTCCCTGGGGGTTTACAGAGCTCCTGGTCAGAGAGTACTCGACCGATCTTCGACTGTGTTGCTGATTAAAGATTGTTTGCAGTTAGCCTCTTCTTTTGCTTCTGTCACTTTTGGTTTTATTACAAGGCATTGTAATAATGCAGCGCATATCCTTGCGAAGGCTGCTCTTAGGGTTAGGGGTGTGCAAACTTGGAGTGGGGAATGCCCAATTTTATTTCGGATGTAGTTTTGATGGACAAGTGTGATTGTGAACATGAATGAAATTTCTTTGCTTTGACTTAAAAAAAAAAAAACCAAAAGTGGGAAGTTTTTTTTTTTTTTTTTTTTTTTGGGGTAGGTATAAGAATGAGGCGTAGATTCATATTTAGTTTTTCTTATCCCTATACTATACCAAGTGTGGATAGAATTAATTGTGAACTAAGGAATTGTGTAATTGGATTCAACTATATATGTTCACATCATCTTAGGGTCTATCAGCCTAGTAGGTAAGGAAAAAGAGATGGGAACTTGAATCCTCAAATTTCCAGTTGTATAGTCCCTAGTGTTTGATTAAGATTTCAGAGAAAGCAACTTAATACCTAAGGGTATCAAGTCCCCTTCCAAACTCTAAGAACTTGAACCCTCTTCTCGTGGAGAGGTATCAAGTTTGCAACCCTAAGAGATTACATTATCGATCCAAAAAATAAAAGAAAAATATAACAAAGATTCATCTTCCCCATTTGCCTTCTTCATTTCATCTGCTTCCTTTGTATGCTTTTCAACTTATCCTAATCCAAACTGCACACATGTGCACACACAAACAAACACACACACGCACGCACACACACACAGAGAGTGAGAGAGAGAGAGAGAGAGAGAGAGAGAGAGAGAGAGAGAGAGAGAGAGAGAGAAGGAGAGAGAGAAGCAACATGCTGGTTGCAGAGCAGCCATCGACCGACTACCAACCGGAGGCCGTTGTAAGAATCGACTTCGTGGCCTCTGGCTTTCTTTTCCATTTGTTCATTTTTTGGTTCCTGATCTGTTCGTGCTTCTTATTCTTCTTCTTCAAGAGAAATTGTTATTTTTTTCCCCATTTTGATTTGGGTTTGTGCTTCTTCTTTTATTTCGATCTGCTTCATCTTAGTGTTCTTCTTGCTTTTCAAATGTGGGTTGTGTAGATATGAGTTGGATCTTCGTTTTCTTTTTTATTTGTCTTTCTCAATATAGGTTGCTTCTTCCATTTCAAATGATCTGATGATTGATGCTAATTTTCGTTTTGAGTTGCCCTTCATTTTCATATGGTTCTAATATGTTGATTTTTCTGTAGACTCCATTTTCTTATGATTTTTGTTTCTTATTAATCTCCACTATTTATTTTTACCTTTAATTAATGAAAAATAATTTTCTAAAATTTTAAAACAATTAGTTGAAGAGAAGTAATTAGCAATGTGTTGTTTGGTTCTTATGGAATACAATCCATGCATTCATTATTCCTTTAAAAAAGAAAGTATTCACAAAAGAAAATTTCTAAAGTCATTCATTATCAGTTCTCATTCTTTGAAGTTCAATTCACCCCCCAAATGCTCTGTCACCTTCATCATTTACTCACTGTTATTTTCTGGCCATTGTTGATGGCTCGTCATCATCCTCTTCCTTCTCTCTCTCATCTGCTTCGAGCCACCACCGATACATCACCATAGCTCCATTTTTTCCAACCATCTACACCACCATCCGTACACCACCATGGAGTCTGACACCAATACCATAGAATGCGGCGTATCATTGTTCATCACTGTCGATGGATTATTGCCCCTCTCCTCTTCTCTCTCATCTACTTCAAGTAATCATCATCACTGGCTCCATTTTTTCTGGCATCTACACTAATGCCTGGCGACCCATCTCTCTCTCTGTTCGAGCCACCAACCTAGCATTACTCCTGTTAGAAAAATTAGGACATACCTTAGTGATGCAGAAACAAGTGATCTGGTACTGGAAATTGCCCACGAGTTGTTGAATCAGAACCGACAGCAGCTACTAGAGTCATCTAGTTCTCACGCCCGAAACTCGAACGTTATAGATGGCTAGGCTGTGAGAGGGAGAGGGCAGAGAGATTAAGTCATATGGGGAATGCTTCTAAACTTGGCCATGCAGCATCCTGATCTATTTTCCCTCTTTTGTAGTAGCACACAACATATAGTAAATTAGGAAATAATTACTAAATTAATCTTCTTGTAATTGCCGGATCAACGTTCATAATGCTGTAACAATGTGATCGTTACTTCTCCGGCCAACAGCTCTCCCTCGGTCACATAAACCACAAATCTCATATCTTTCTACTAATGAATCTTCTCACGATCCATACTAGGAGTGGAGCGTGCGACCAAAAAAATACGAGTAGTGTTATATCAAGTCACCATCTAACTGACATGATACTTTCACACAATATGATACCCCAAATTATCTTCAACATCACTAGTGGCATACATAGTTCCTCTATGCCATATGATATATCATATGATTATATACTCAATATAATCTGCCGCGTTGATACGTTGATGATGGATATATTTTTCTTTAAACACTCATGAGATTCCATCTTAACTTAACTACTTTTGTGTTTTCGTTGTACCGTATGCATCATGATCCTTAAGAAACACATTAAGGTAGCATTATCAAGTTTCGACTTCATATCATAGCTTCAAGTCAAAAAGCCATCATTCATAGGGTCATATAGTGACAAGAGATAGGGAAGTCAATTGTCACTCCATGTATGGATCGTCTTATAAACACACACAGTATGAGATGTGCGTCATGGCATAGTTCGCACTCAGGTGGGTAAGTCACTCTTTATGCCATGTGAGTCACCATTCTAGATTTTCATCCAAAAATCACTACATCAACATACTAAATGTTAATCTTGACACTTAAGATTCGACTTTTAAGGCTTCAATATGAAATCCAATTTCATATTCGATTCCCTCGAGTATCATCTTAGACTTCCTAAGGCGACTATATTTATTTTACTCATACATTTCCCATATGAGTAATCAATATTACACACCTAGTGTCTGTATGATTCAGTCTCATCCTACTCACTACTCAAGCATTAGGCCTATGTGACTAGGCCGATTAGAAATCTGTGACATTTTAATATGCCTAACATGCATTAAATCATAAGCATTTTGCTCATTTACATAAGAAATATATCCATCACATAACATGACACATCTACGACTAAACCTTTTGAATTCCCAGACTTAACAAATGAGCTTTGAACACATCACTAGGAATAGGTTTAGTCAAGGGAACATAATCACCTTGTTGAAATATATATACCTAATGGCAATGCTTTTTATCTCTATGGTAACAAGATACATAATCTGCCTTCATAGCTGATATTGTTGTGCAGTTTTGCTTCTTACTGTACCATGACATGGCTCTCCCAACCAGGGTGAAGACATGTCTTGAGGTTGACCTAGACTTTTCTAAGTCACCACCTTAATTGACATTTGAGTATCTTCTCAACTTGAGGTCTCCTCGTTGATAGCAAAAGACTAAGTTAGCAATACCATGAAGGTAGCGCTTAATTCTCTTGACGGTTTGCCAATCAACAAGTCCTAGGTTACTTTGATAACAACATACCAAACCAACCGTAAAGCAAATGTCAGGTCGTGTATATAACATGGCCTATATGCTTCCTACGACACTAGCATATATGCTGCTCATTGTCTCTATTTCATCATCTGTTTTAGGGCATTGATCAAGTCAAGGTTAAACCCTTCTCAACTAGAGTGCTTACGAGTCTATAAATCTAAAATCGTTCCAAGACCTTTTGATGTATGCTTCTCAGGATGGTTTTGGATTATTTTCACTCCTAGGACATACCTAGCTTCATCTATGTCCTTCATCTTGAAGACATAGGACAACCACTTTTAAGTAGCCTCGATCAACTCTAAGTTGTTCCCAGCCAGTAGTATGTCATTAACGTAGAATGTTTGAAACATAATCCCCCATGTGTAGCTCTTGACATACACATGATGGTCTTCTAAAACCATAAATAAGCCAAACTTATTTATGGCTTCATGGAATCTAAAGTATCAAGATTTGGAAGATTGCTTAAGATCATATATGGAACTTTGAAGATGACGCACCTTGTTTTCTTGTCTCTTTGATACAAAACCAATAGGTTAGTCCATATAAATCTCTTCCTCAAGATTACCATTGAGGAAAACATTCTTTATGTCCATTTCGAACATGTCAAAGTGCAAATGGACAAGCCGGGTTAGGAGTAGCTAGGCCCGACCTTATCAATCAAACCATCTTCCTGACATTTTATCTTGAAAACTCATTTATTTTCAATAGATTTGCATCGAGGTGGAGGATCAATGAGTTTGCAAACCTTTTTCTTGCCATTGAGTTCATGTCATCCTTCATGATATCCATCTACTCTTTTTGATTTGGTGAATCATCCGCTGCCTCTTGACAAGAGGTAGATTCCTCAATTTTCAAGAAGTGCACAACAATATTTCCCCTTTGATTTAGAATATCGTTGAGGAATTCTCCATGCTCACTCATTCAGATCCTAAGACCTTCATTATTTATATACTTACATGAGAAATCCCTCTTCCTTTCTCAAAGAGGTATGGGATCAGGAATCCCTTTTCCATACTCTAAGAGGCATGGGACCCTGATTATAGAGAGAAAATTACTCCCACTATCCATTGGAGGTGACATCCTGAACGTGTGGACTAACAGCATTTTCAAGAATAGGAGATTGAGGATAAACCACATTCTCAAACTGACTCTCCAAAATATTTAGAGATTGAGGACGAATCTCATTCGCCTTAATAGAGAATCCTTCGCATAAGAAATGTGTAGCATCCTCGGTGACTCAGTGAGAATTCAAATCCCCCCCTCATCGAGAGATTGTTAAAGGTCTTATTGTAGCTCATTATAATTTGAGATCATTTTTAAACTTCCTAAATTCTTAGGAACTCATCCTTAAGAAAATCGACATTGTGGGAATTCATCTCACGATGAAGATATTCATGATCTCAATCGGTTCGAAGTGGTCTAATATTTCGTTCCAATTTAGTCCTACTATCGCTATAAAGTGTGTGAACACATCAAGTACTTAATAGTGGTGAGATAATAGGTACACATACCTATATCACGAATAATATATTACTCCATGATATGTTTTCACATTTATGGGCCCATAGATGTCTGCAGTGAATGAACACTAAGGGATTCGATGCCCTGGGCACCTTATAAAAAGATTTCATATTGCTTCAGTAGCTAGATATAACTCACATCTTGTAACTTAAGCCCAATGAGTTGGTCTTAAAAGACCATCTTTACCTAGTTTGTTAACTCCATCTTAACCCTCATGGTCAAGTCGAGCATGTCTAAAACAAAGTTGAAAATAACGTAAAAATGGAAGATGTCTTGTTTAGTCCAAAACATTGAAAACACCTTTCAATGTGTGGCATGGCCAAACAAATTACCATTGTATATGATATCTAAGACATCTAGATAGAAATTAAAGAGAAAACTAATATCATAAACAAAAGACACAAGGGAATATCGCAACCCATGTGTATAGAGAGCATTGTGAAGAAGAGACGTAGTGCCTTCACGGAGCTTCAAATGATATGTCCTCAATTCAAGGACATCTTCTTCATCGTTATTACATAAAACGACAATTTATGAACCCACCGGGTAGTGATGAAAGTTGACAAAATCAACTCGATCCTAAAAATATGTGTTGGATTGCTCTCGTGTCTACAACCCACTGGGGATCATAGTTAGCAACTGATGCTTGGGAGTGCACATATTATTCTGGAGCAACTGTGGAAGAAGGAACTTTAATCGGCTTCGGACAATCCAAAGTGCAGGGTTCCTTATTTCCATAGTCATAGCACTTCACACGTGTTATATGCGTCTCTCTATTTCCCTTAGCCTTTTTCCATTTTGCAGTACCAACCTTAGGTCCAGAACTTCAAGATAAAACGAGTCGGACGAACTTGATGCATAGCTAATCCCACATGTCCTCAATAGTGGGGTAACTTTCAATTTTCTCACTAGATCATAATTGATACAATACAACAAAGTATAGCATATTCATCTATCCATTCTCGAACCATTTTTGGTATGCCTTTTAGTTTTTTCAATACTGCTCACTGGCAATACTGTCCTTGCCATACTAGGAGACCTAGAAACCGTCAAGGGTCTAACACTTCACACTTACACTCGATCAGAAGAAATTAAATCTTCTTACATTATGTGTCATAGTTAGTGCTATCCAACTTTTCATTGGTAAATAAATCACCAATCATATTCTAATTGCCATATCTAGAGTTATATATTTAAAAAAATGAACATTAGGCATATTTTCAAATAAACAAATTATCAAAAACTCTGTCGCATGATCTAAAATTTTGCTAAGCTCATAATCATCACGTACAAACATGAATTAGAAGTTTTTATAATTTAATTACCATATTTTTCCATAAAACCAAATTTATGGAGAACGTTATGGCTAAACTTAATTAACATTTCAGAAATATCACAAAGATATTCAACTTTATCATGTAAACCAGATTTACATGAAGTTATATCATTACATAAAACGAATTTACATGACCACTAATATGTCATTTCAAACTCTATCAATGACATATCAACCATAAAATTCAGATTATTATATAAAGCGTATTTATATAATACAATGAATCTATATCGCAAAATATATTTGAATAATAACATGTTACAAAAGAAATTCATTGAAACCCAAGGAACATTATATAAAACATATTTATATAATTATAGATAACCTGAGTTTTATTCAAATGTCACTCGCACATTATAAAACACATTCATAATTTTATAAATTTAGGTTTTATGAAGCGAATTCATAAAATACTGCTAAATTACATAACTAGTAGGGAACATGAAACAAATTCATATTTATTAATTTGGGCAATGGCAAAAAAATGATAAAACTAACTAGCAAATCTACTACAACTCATGTAGTGTGTGTGTGTGTGTGTGTGTGTGTGTGTGTGTGTGTATATCTCTGTGTGTGTGTGTGTGTGTGTAACACATTTATATAACAATATTAATTAATGATGAAAGTGAAATATATTCACGCAATCAAAAGTAACATTATTTCTAACATGAAATATATCCATATGCTAATCACAAGTACTATATAGAACACATCCATTTAACATTAAAATTTGAATGAAACAAAAAGAATTCAAAGTAATTTTTGCAAATTATATAAAACATATTCATATGATTGCAAATTTAAATTTCATGAAACAAATTCATAAAATGCTCAAATACCCTATATATCCAAATAATGTTATATAACTTATTCATATGAAACTTCAATATAAGATGAAACATCTTTATTAAATAACGCAAGGGGAAAACAGTTAATCGATTTACAATTGCTTAGTCATTAGCATATAAAAAAATATTTATGTAAAATAAATTAACATATTATCATGAAACATATTCACATAACTGAATATTATATAAAACTTATTTATATAACATAACTTGTAAAACATACTCATTTATAGACCAAGGGAGATCTAGATATCACATCGATATTTATTGAATTTGAGTAAACAAATTTACAGCATACATACTAATTTTATATATGAAACAGATTCATATAATTTCAATCCAAATGAATATTTATAAATCATTTAACATGAGATTTAAAATTTTAGATTGTTTCATATAAAACTAATTTATATGACAAATTAACATGTAATAATTGAGATTTTTGCATTAAACATATTAATGTGTACAAAATCTCTCGGGTTCTTTGCTTTCTAGTCTTTTACCCCTTAAAAACACTTTGATTCTCAATCTCACCTCTCACCCTCTTTGCCCTCCATTTCTCTCTGTATGCAGTAAAAAATGGAGCACTGAAGCTCCACCTTTTTTAGTTGCCATGAGCAACTCTCGTTCCTTTACCTTGCCCCCATTTGTATGGCGGTTCTATCTAATCAGCCACCTTTGCCATACCACCGTCCAAAACATCCAGATGATGGAAAGAACCACCATCCTCCACCTCTAATCGAAGGGCCACAGCCTCAGATCTTGCTAAACCAACACCACCAAGGCATAGATTGGCCACCAAGGAGCCGAAATACAATGTTCATCCACCTAACACACATCTCATGCGGCAGCGCGTGGGTTATGCTTGGTGGTGTCTAGCAATGAGTCAGAGTGTTTCTTTGGCTATTTCAAGCATATGGACATGTGGAAGAGGTGGTGGAGGAAGAAGGTAGTCAAAACTCACTTTTGTCATCGGCGCGTAGCTCACACGCGCCGCCCTTCCAGGCGGTTTCTGATAGGTATGTCTTGGTTTCTTTGCCTTCTTCTACCCCATTTAAATTTTTTTTAATAGGACTGATTTTGAGTGGGTCTTGATTTTAGGGTCACTAAGGCCTAGCCTGAGCTATGGCCGTGGCCACTACAACCACTATTTGGCAACAATGATGGTGGAATTAGGTGGGCGCCACACTGGCTGCCTCCTGGTGGCATAAACAGAGGAAGGGGGTCGAGACAAACTCTCACAAGCACTTAGATCCAATCCTGTGTCGATTTATTTTGCATTTTGGTTATCCAGTTAGAGAGTCATGTTTCTAGAGTTAGGATTGAATTATAAGTTCTACGGTTTTGGGGCAGAGAATAATCGCACACAATTAAATAGAAGATTATGCTATGATGAATTCAATTAGTGTAATTGCACATAACAACATTGATAAACCTCCATTTTTGACCTCTTTTAAAGCCATATTTGACACTTTTTCTGAAGGATTTTGCGTTAAACTTCAAAGTTAAAGGGTTAACTTGGCCTTCTTTATCCTGAATTTGCTCATATATGATGTTTCATATTTTCAGAAGTTCCTGTCGGAAGAAAAGGGAAAAACCCACTGATATTGGTGGAAAGGAGGGCCAAGAGGACGAGTTTCAAGCCTAGGAAGAGGTCCGCTGGATCCAGAGGATTGGCATGGGGACCCATGCCATGAAGCCCGGTCGTGCCACACCAAAACCACAGTAGCAATGATCTAGAGAAGCGACATGGTGCCCCCCATGCCACGGGGCACGACCATGCCATGATCTGTTCCCGTCGCAACTTAATTCTTTTCTTTTGAATTTTCGGGGGGGGGACTATCTTGTAACCTTTTGAGAGCACTTGAGAGAGGCGATTTTTAGGGTTTGAGTTCTAAAAATTTTGCAAACTTTTACTGATTAGATTAAGGAGTTTGATTCAATACTAATTGTGGGATAGATCTTGACAATCAATTGGAGTCATTTCTTTCTCTCTTCTCTTGCGATCTGAATTAAACTTTGCACATTTAGTGATGTTTTCTAAATTTTTATTCTTGTTTGTGATTATCGATATGATTAGAGGCTAAATTATTAGACTTGGATTGGGAGTAGCCTCTGTTATG
This sequence comes from Carnegiea gigantea, assembly GCA_029747015.1. Taxonomy (NCBI): domain Eukaryota; kingdom Viridiplantae; phylum Streptophyta; class Magnoliopsida; order Caryophyllales; family Cactaceae; genus Carnegiea; species Carnegiea gigantea. The sequence goes on along the minus strand of JAKOGI010000368.1, from coordinate 30,649 downwards.
CGAAATTGAATCATACTCTAGGTTGTTGTAAATCATGCCCATGTTTGTGATTTGAAATCTCACCTAGTATGCCAAGTATTTGTTGAATTGCTTGAGAGAAATTTATTCACTGTTCTTAATTAGGGTTTAGGAGATCAACGAAAGTTGAATCTTTTACTTAGTGCGACTTTATGAGCGATTGATCTTCCTGACATGAAAACAGTTAGGGTTTCAATTCGGAATATTTGACTGCTCAATTCTGTGACTTTGATAATCCTAGTTTCATAAAAATAGACAACTAGGATTAGTTTAATCAGTTTATTGACCTTTAAGAGAAGGCATAGATGCGCTTAAAATTGTAACCTCTTGCACTTCAATTATTTTCATGGGTAGGTTTGCATGATTTAGTTTATGAATCATGTAGCGCAATAGTGTGGTAAATCCCAATTTAGGACCCTTATCATTATCGAATTAGACAAATTCATTCGTCCTCAGTAGAATAGGATTGCTATCTAGTATCATTCAACTTAAGTGGACTTTTGCCTAAATTGATTGTTATAAGTCGAATTTGGTGATTGGAAACAAGTTACCTATGGACATGACCCGTGCTTGCCGGTTGCTAGCTACAGCTACATTGTGCACTTATGGTATAAATTTAAGACAATAAGTTTTTGGCGTCGTTACCAGGAAACTTGTCTGTTTCAAAATTAGAAGCGACCAAAGCACTTTAGAATAGGCCTTTTTCTTTTTCTTCTCTTTTCCTTTTCTTACTTTTCCCCTGTTTTCTTTTCAACTTTGCTTGGACTCGCTTACGTTTGGAATAGTTCTTGCTTTGTATGCACAGGCACAGTCAAGGGAGTCATAACCTACTTCCCTTGAGCCTTGAGATCAAAGCAACTATTTGTAAGCAAAGTGGAGTGTGAAGAAAGAAGAAAGCAGAATCTGCAATGGCTGGAACAGACACTCGAGTTTTGAGAGACTACACTATGCCACAATCATTGGGTATCACATCGTCCATAGTGAGCCCAACGGTTGAGGCGCATAACTTTGAACTATGACCAACCTTGATCTCTCTGGTGGAGAGAGACCAGTTTGGAGGTCACCTATCTGAGAATCCCAACATGCACATTCACAACTTCCTTGTGAAGTGTGACACCGTTAAACTCAATGGGGTACCTACAGATGCAATCTGTCTACGACTCTTTCCATTCTCTTTGAGAGACCGAGCTAGAGATTGGCTTCAGGATGAGAAGCCAAATGCTTTCGCTACATGGGACACAATCTCCATAGCCTTTCTCAGCAAGTACTTTCCACCAAGGGAAACTGCTAAGTTTAGGGCAGACATTACTGCGTTCACCTAACTTCATAGTGAGTCATTATATGAGGCTTATGAGAGGTACAAGGACCTTCAATACCAGTGTCCCTACTATGGCGTACCCGACTGGCTCCTAGTCTAAACCTTCTACAGTAGGCTAGACCAATCGTTGAAGATGCTAATTGATACCGCAGCTGACAGTGCACCTATGGGGAAGTCCATTGAGGTGGCGAAATCTTTATTGGAGGAGACGACCTCTAATAACTACCACTGGTCCAGCAAGAGAACTATTTAAAAGAAAAGCAATGGTGTTTATAAGGTTGATGTTGTAGATTTGCTAGCAAGCAAGGCTGATGCCCTTGCCCAGAGGTTTGATAGGATGAATACCACTTCTTCGGGGAGTTCCTTAGGTATGATGTATGAGGTTGGGGCCGTATATGAGATCCGTGGCATTCAAGGGCACGCTGCTTCTACATGTCACACTACTTTCTAGGGAGTAGAGCATGCCAATGCTATGCAAAATTTTAACCCGCGCCTACCATAGAACAACCCGTACTCGAACATATACAACCTTGATTGGAGAAATCATCCAAATTTTTCCTACTGCAATAACAATCGCCTGCGATCCAATGCCTCTCAACTGCAGCCCCCTGGTTTTCAACATAGGGCACCTGGTAACCCATCTCCACAACAACCACCTCCACAACCCAAATCTAATTTAGAGAGCCTTATGGAGTGCTTCATAACGCCCCAAACCAAAAGACTAATGAAGCTCTTGGTGAGTCAATCAATTAGTTAACATCCAACTTCGATGCCATGGCATCCCACCAAAAGGCGATGGATACCCTAATGACCTAGATAGCTCAATAGGTTAGCCAGCTGTCCCGACCCAAGGGGTATATTTCAGGCCAACATGAGACCAACTCTAGAGGACACATCAATGTTATTTATGCAACAGGTGAAGGGTTAATGGGGAGCCCTGTTATGGTGCTTAAATAGATAGTTTTAGTTCATACGTCTACAGGAACAAATGAGATGAAGAAGGGAGAGGGTTAGAGTTCAGAGAAAAGGGGAACCTAGTCACCTCCACTATGCCCCTACAGGCCACCCATTCTATATCCTCAACAGGTGGCAAGATTTATGCTTGAACCCAGGTTTGTCAGGTTCCTAGATCAGCTAAAGAGGGTGTATGTTACTGTTCCCTTCTTGGATGCCCTTAAGGAAGCACCCTCCTACCTAAAGTTTATAAGGAAGCTCTTCTTTAAGAAAGCCACGATTGAGGAGACTTCAGTAGCTCCTATAAAAGAGGAGTGCAGTACGGTGCTTCAGCACAAATCACCATCAAAGCTATAGGACCTGAAGCCCACCTACATGACCTTACAGTTTACAGATCGTTCCACCAGGTAGCCTGTCGGTCTTCTAGAGGACATTCCAGTTCAGGTGGATAGGTTTGTTATCCTTTGTGACTTCGTGGTGATAGACATGGATGAATGCTCCCAAGTCCCTATTATATTGGGGAGACCCTTTTTAGCAACTGCAGGGGTGGTGGTTAATGTAGCTGCAGGAAAGATATCCTTCCATGTGTGTGGGGAAACGATAGATTTTCACTTTCCACCTCCTACCCTTCTACCCCAGCCAACTACAGTTCCTGCCTCTCCTCCACCACTCTTGACCTATTCCAGATGCGCTCTCTTCCATCCTAAGGAGGTGGTGGATGCATCATCATTCATTTCTTTAAGTTTCGGACCTCTCTCTCTTCCGCCATCATCTACCATTCTGAGGCAAGGGTCAAACTAAGGATCTAAAATAAGAGTTTCTTGGGAGACAACCCAAGTTTTACTGCTTTTGAGAAAAGAAAAAAAAAGAGAAAAGAAGAAAAAAGAGAAAAAGCACGAAAAAAAATAAGAAAAAGGAAGCAAAACACCCAAGGGTAGGGCCTAAGAGGTAGTACGTTAGCATGGGTACCCCATGTCGAATGGCACACCCATGCCACCCCCAAATTTCAAAAAAAGGAGGGGAGGAAAGCAAAGTAGCTATCAGTCAGTAACTTGGTATGGTGCCCCCGTGCCTAGTGGCATGACCGTGCCGCAACAGGGAATGCAAGTGCAGGCAGCAACTTAGCATGGTGCCCCCGTGCCAGGTGAAATGACCGTGCCAAGTTAAAGTCAGGCTTAAACCTGATTTCTTCTCTTTTCTTTCACCTTCTTTTTTCACTTCTCCTCCGCACTTTCTCTTTCTAACCTCGACACCCCCTTCTCTCATCACTCTACCTTCACATTCCTCCCATAAATCTTCAATTTTTCCCCTAAAATCACCAATTTCACTTATTATTGCTCTCTTCCCACTCAAAATTTCCCCACTTTCACCAAATTTCACCTCCCTCACCCATCACTTTCTCTCTCTAAAACCTTAACCTCCATTGTTGAGGTTGAAGATGGCAGAGAGCGTAAGTTTGCCTTTTTCTCTCCTCTCCTTTTTCTTCAACCATTATAAGGGATCAATCTACCCTAAATTTGCACAATAGGATAGAAAAGAATTGGGGAAGGCTCCAAAGCTCCCTTTATGCCCAAGAAAGCTTCAAGGGCCACCTCTTCCTCTGCTACGCCTTCTGCCGCCAAAGGTGCTAACCCTTTGATTCTGCCTGGTAGTATTAGGGTCTACATTTCGTTAGTGATGAACAAAAGCCCGTTATGAAACTTTGATCACTTAGAAGACCAGTGAACAAAGTTCTCTCATGTGGACTTTTTGAGAAATTTGGGATTACTTGATGACATGATGAGTTTGATCCGTAATTTGGGATGGACGGAATATATTAGGATGCAATACACCTCTTGCAACCGTGTAATCTTAGAGTTTTTGGGTTCTTTTAAACGTGAATTGGGATGGCAAGTATAGGGTCAAGAGGTTGACACCACATTCTGCATGTTTAACATCAAGCATTGGATAAGCTTATGGATGTTTAATGAGTTGTTGAAACTTTCGATGGTTGAGGGCACGTACAGGGATGTTCCACCCTTATGGAGATCAGCCCCCATTTGGTTGAGCATTACTTGCTCCAAATGGAAGACCTATATGAATAGATTTGGGAGACCTAGAACTTTTGATCCCCAACAAGCCAAGACCATTGGCATTTGTAATATCAATCTTCGCTACCTACAGCATCTGAACACGAACATTATTTTCAGTCGTAACGACAACCAAAATGGATGTAGGAAAGTAAAATTGTTTATTACTTAGTGTGCATTGTCGGGCACTCCATTGGATACAGGAGCCTTCATCATCTGTCATGTGGTGGAAGTTCCAAAGACTACTGATAAGAATGTCCTGAGCATTAAGGGTACAATTACCGCTATCGTCATAGCCTTAGGCTATAGTGACCAGCTCCCCCATCTCGTCAATTCATCAGGGGTCACCTCGACATTGACACCCTCTACCACATGACCATAATTGATAACTAGGGTGGCACCATCCGCTATCCCTATCATAAAAAAATCCTCTTCAATCTTCCTAATATTGAGTGCACCATTGTGTCAAACAAGCAAAACTGGAATTATGATGGAGTGATTGTTAGGGAGACGGTGCTATCTAGGGAGGATTAGGCAGTCGATAATAAAGAAGGCGAATATGATGATGATGATGATGAGGATTATGTTAATGAGGGTCAAGAGGGACCTAAAACCGGGGACACTCATGTTGAGGATGAGCCCATTCCACCACCACCACCCGTATTTCACCCACCACCTACCCTTGAGACTAGTGGGTTTTCTTCTTTAGCGTATATGCCGTTTTATTTCTCCTTCCTCTAATCCTTCTCTACCCTACAATTGGAGGTCCCTGGTATTCGAGAAGGGTGCATTAGTATGCACGATGAAATTCATCGTCTCCCTAGACGAATGGAGTCAATCAAAGAGGGGGTCACATACTTTCGAGGGTTTGTCAAGCACCAGGAGGAGCGAGCACTGAGGCGCATTCAGCAATAAGAGGAACGGGCAATAAGGGAAGCCCAAGAGTATGAAGAGTGGTGTCGGATGAATGAGTTAATCTGGCACCAATCCGAGTGTATTAGGCAATTGGAGGAGCACTTCCGCACTTTCCTGGGCGATCACAGGGGCTCGTTGTCATTTCCCTCGTTCGATCAGGCCCATTCGGCGTCCTTCCCCCAGTAATTGCAAGTTGTACCCCTTCCCCCTTACTTCTCATGTCGATTTATTTCGTTAGGGATAATGAACAGTTCAAGCGTAGGGGGTGAACTCATGAGCTCTATGATGGTTGATGCATTTCTGGTGGGTTTGGGTGTGACTAATGATGGGTTGTAGTGTACATACATCTCCCTACATCTGGCATGCTTGCACTTAGATCTTAGGCTTCATTCTAGCTTGGGTGCATTCCTAGGATACACTAGTCGTAGTTTTATATTATGTACGAAGAAGGCATGTAGGACATTGCATTTAGGTAGGCAATATATTGTATATATCTTTCTCCTAACTATTTATCTAAAGTGGAGATAAGTTGAGTAGGGTTCTACAAGACTACGAGGCAATCTTTTCAACCCTTCTCTTTGTTTATCTGCTTATTGATCCCCTAGTTAGGTCTATTGCTTTGAAAGAAAATAGAGATGTGAAATTCTTTTTGAAAACCCTTCTAATGATGATGTTCAAGGGGTGCTGGTTTGGATAGGTTACTGTGGTAACTCGTGGCAAATGAGACTCAATTGGGGCCAGAAATCTTGTGAATTGGTTGTGACAATGTCATGATTATTGGGTTTTATGTGGTTATGTATTTGCCCCTGAGAGTTGCTTTGACGTGAAATGGTTGAACTTTGATTGTTGGCCAACCTTTTGAGTGTTAGGCGATAATTTGTCGCATTTTACATGCCCTTTTCACCTAATCTTAGCTCGTATAACAACGTAATCTTTAGAGTTTTTCTTGTTTTATTAAGTATTCTTTGAGATTTTTACTTGTTTTGTTTATTCTTGCAGGTAATAAGTTGAACCAAGCAAATATCGTGAAAAAGCGCGGAAAAGGATCAAAACTGGCGAAAAGGCGGAAAAACGAGAGCCAGTCGGGGTAGTCGGCTAGCAAGGTGGCTAGGCACGGTCACCCCGTGCCACATGGCACGGTGCAGCCGTGCCACCTAGGCACGGTCGTGCCCCCCTTGTTTCCTTCGGTTCTTCGCGGCCCGCCTTGTCTTCTATTTAATCCTCTTTTCTCGACTTTGTTCGGGGGCTTCTTCTTCCTTTTCCTCATGGTAGTTTATTTTAAGTTTTTAGCCAATAAAAACCCCTTTGAAGGGATTAGATTAGGATTTTTAGTGGTATTGATTTGAGAATCAAGCTTGTGGATTCCAAGTTCGTTCATCCAATTCAAGCATAAGTCTTCTTCGCTCTCTCTTATTATTCAATTTTGTTCTTACTTAATCTTATTAGTTTAGATTGTATTAGTTTAAGTGTTTAGTTTTGATTGTTAATTCATGTCTTATTTGATTGTTAGATTTCATTCTCTTTCCTTCAGTTCATGTTTATTATGTTCTTCGTTAGTTTAGGTTTAGGTTTAGGTTTTTGTATTTTGTTAATGATTAATTGTTAGAATTTGTGTTGGCTTGGATTATGATTAGCCTCTTGATGGCTAATTAGTCTGGTATTTGGCCTAACCATACCCAATCTATGCCTAGAACCTAGAGGTTTTCCTCACGCCCACCAAGTGTTCGATGAAATGCTTGAGAGAGCTTTCATCCATATTTTTGGGCGATTGACTTATGCTGAGAGGTGAGGTCAATTAGCTAGTGTGGGAGAGGGAACAACCGAGTTCGAGACATGAAAATAGTATTCAAATCGAGTTAGGTCCGAGGTTGCTAGTTTTGTAGTCTAATTGGGCTAACCCCATGAAAATAGGTAGTTAGGCTAATTAGATTAGCTCATGACCCTTGAGAGAGGGCTTAGGTGGTCTTTGATGGTGCAACCGATCATCTCTAGTTCGTGATGTAGTTTGGGTAGGTTAAGACTCGTCTTGATTAGTTGGTTCGTCCAATGGTCAAATCACAACTCTAAGTCGCTTTTTCTATGTTTGTTAGCGTAGTTTAGTTTTCCCTCCTTCGCCTTTGATCTCGCCTAGATTGATACACTCTAGTGAACTCTGATAGTTGGAAACACAATTCCCTGCGGGCGACACCCTAAGTACTCAACGATACACCTTGCACTTGGGGTTTATAAATATTAAAACTCTGTTTTTTCCCTAACAAGTTTTTGGCGCCGTTGCTGGGGAATTGGCATTTTCAATTTCGAAGTCCACTTGAGTATTCGAGACTAGGCTTTTATTTTTAAAAAAAAAAATTCTTAAAAAAAAATTTCAATGGCAATTTTTCATTTTCCCCAATGTGAGCAAGAATTATTTTACCATTATTGGGATCGTTTACATACTTATCTTGCTCAATGTGCTTCCTGTGGATGTTCATATGGGAAATGGGAAATATTGCATGTTGTTGATGAGGGTATAAATTGTGAAATCCGTACTCTTTTTGGGCATTGGGATTTTTATGCTAAAAATGTCGAAGAAGCATGGGATTTTCTTAATTGGTTGGCTCAGGATACTTATGAATTTGATATTAGTTGTGCTAATTCTTACAACCCAGTCCCTTGCATCCCTGATTATGCCCCTTCTTTGTGTGAAACTTGCCATTGTTCTGATCATGACAACACTTCTTATCCTTATTATATTTCTGATGATAGCCTTGCTAGAATTAGTAGTATGATAGAGACAATGAAAAAGCAACAAGCTAAGTTTGAAAATAAAATGCGGGAGTTTGACCTATCACATAAGGCCGACCTTAGGTTTAGTTCTCCTAAACGTGATGTTTGTTTGTGTGATGATGGTGCGTCTTTTACTCCCCTAGAATCCGGACTAGAGGCAGTACTTGACCCTTCCCTAACTGTTTCATCCCTTGTTGCCCCACCCTTACCCAGTACCCTTAGGGACAACACTACGTTTAACATGACCTTGCCTGATCCACCAATCCCTTTAGCTCCGTCGACGAAGTTTGAGGTAGGTGAGACCTTTACTGTTAACGCGAGTGTTGATGAGGATGATGTTTGTTATGATTCAGACAATGATCTTATTGAGGTGCATGATTCTGATGCGGCTCCTGTAGAGAGGTCTTATGGGGATGTTGTGGTTACTATGCCAGCTAGTCCTGATCTTGTTGAGAATGTATCCCCTGACCACCTTGATACACTTTATGTTTCCCTTTCAGGTTCACCACCCTCCCCTTCCCTTGAGTGCCATAATTTATCACTCGTTGCATGTCATGATATGCTTGAGAAGAATGAGATAGACTGTATGGACTTCCTAGGTACCTTCAGAGGGTATGACCCCTTCCTTGATCCTTATAGCTTGTACCTAGGGAGCATGCCTGCGAAAATCATGTTAACCACTGCATTTGATTTCTTCACTGATTTTTCAAAGGCATTCGATAAATTTAGGAGAGCACTAACTATTATTTATGCATTCCTGTTTAAGTGCTCTTACTTACAGCCATCTGAGTTGCACGCTCAGATGTTTGATAAGTTCCTACGAGCTTTGATGGCATCTGAATAGGTACCTTGGGTCATGAGATGAGGAGGAGTGGCTGATGCTCCTTCGACCTCCCACAGCACCATCCTAGGGAGGTATAGTTCGGGTATAATCAGTACCCGACCTGGTATACTCGTTCTAACTCTTCTCCCTTCTTTTTATTTTGTTTCTTTTTCTTTTTGTTTAGTTGTGGATACTAGGATTGTGTTTTTGTTGGTGATCATCTTGAGTTGACATTTGGGATGATGTTGAGCCAATGATGGCTATGATCACCATTTTTGTATTTTTGTACATATTTGTGTGTTTTGCATTGGTGATGACTCTCAACTCCCAATGAGGACATTGTGAGATTTAGGTGTGGGGGTATATCCCCCCCTTTTGTTCTTATTTTTGTAAAAATTTATCATTTTTGTGTCATCCCCCCTTTTGTTCTTATTTTTGTAAAAATTTATCATTTTTGTGTAAATTTTTCCAATTTTTCTCCTTCTCGTATAATTTTTCTTTTCCTTTTGAATTTAGGGGAGTTTTGTACTATTTTGATCAGCCTTGATCTCCGGTACCTTAACTATTAGCTCGTATATAAGTATAATGTGTATGATAGATATTAATCCCCAGTCTGTCGTTTTAGGCCTCAGTTCTAACCCCAACAGTCCATTATAACTTTGTAATCCAAACCTAACTATTATATCATCATTACCTTATATTCTTAGTCTTCCGTGATCGGCTCTCCCACTTGTCTACTGCACAGTTCTCTTTGTATGTACTTGCGCCCCCTTTTCCAAAAACAAAAGCAAAACAAATAAATTCAAGCGCTACTGGGTGTATCCCTTTGAGGCGTGGCAAGAGTTTGTAGCGAAAAAAAATAATGGAAAGAAAAGAAAAAAAAAGTGGGGAAGAAAAGAGTTTGGAATGATAAGTACCCCGTTGAGGCATGCGCTACTGGGTGTTACCATTTGAGGCAATACTGCTACTGGAGAAGCTTGCTTTCCATGCCAGCCATTCAATAAGGTAGCTTGTGTCAGTTAAGTGGGATTGATTTTGATTTTGGTAGGCCAAGTTTTAGGGTGATGATACACTTGCACACCAGGCACCAGGATGGATTCAATGTTGTCATGCATCGTGGGGTGAAAAGCCGATGTCTGGATGCCATTTTTTGGGATGATATGTCCTGAAATGCATATGGTGCTTGTGTACAGACTAATATTTGAGCTACTAGAGGGTTTTGGTTGATTCGATTGTGTACAGTTTATCCCAATGTATATATTGTGTTTTGTCATTTTTATTTTTTGATTTTTGTTTTTCTTTTCTTTCTTTTTCCTTTTTGAGATTTTGTGGGTATATCTTCTGCAAACTCTCACGAGACCTTACTCGTCCACTTGGGGGAACTAAGGGGTTTAAAGGGCTTGTTGCATACGCTAAATGCAATCGCAATTTCTGCGATAGTGAGTTAGGTTTCTAGATTAGTTTTTCTTTTATTTTGCTCGAGGACGAGCCAAAGATAAGTGTAGGGGTATTTGTTAGGCGATAATTTGTCGCATTTTACATGCCCTTTTCACCTAATCTTAGCTCGTATAATAACGTAATCTTTAGAGTTTTTCTTGTTTTATTAAGTATTCTTAAAGATTTTTACTTGTTTTCTTTATTCTTGTAGGTAATAAGTTGAACCAAGCAAATATCGCGAAAAAGGGCGGAAAAGGATCAAAACAGGTGAAAAGGCGGAAAAACGGGAGCCAGCCGGGGCAGTCGGCCAGCAAGGTGGCACGGCCACCCCGTGCCACCTAGGCACGGTCGTGCCCCCTTGTTTCCTTCAGTTCTTCGCGGCCCACCTTGTCTTCTATTTAATCCTCTTTTCTCGACCTTGTTCGGGGGCTTCTTCTTCCTTTTCCTCAGGGTAGTTTATTTTAGGTTTTTAGCCAATAAGAACCCCTCTGAAGGGATTAGATTAGCATTTTTAGTGGTATTGATTTGAGATTCAAGCTTGTGGATTCCAAGTTCGTTCATCCAATTCAAGCATAAGTCTTCTTCGCTCTCTCTTATTATTCAATTTTGTTCTTGCTTAATCTTATTAGTTTAGATTGTATTAGTTTAAGTGTTTAGTTTTGATTGTTAATTCATGTTTTATTTGATTGTTAGATTTCATTTTCTTTCCTTCAGTTCATATTTATTATGTTCTTCGTTAGTTTAGGTTTAGGTTTAGGTTTTTGTATTTTGTTAATGATTAGTTGTTAGAATTTGTGTTGATTTGGATTGTGATTAGCCTCTTGATGGCTAATTAATCTTGTATTTGGCCTAACCATACCCAATCTATGCCTAGAACCTAGAGGTTTTCCTCACGCCCGCCAAGTGTTCGATGAAATGCTTGAGAGAGCTTTCATCCATATTTTTGGGCGATTGACTTATGCTGAGAGGTGAGGTCAATTAGCTAGTGTGGGAGAGGGAACAACCGAGTTCGAGACATGAAAATAGTATTCGAATCGAGTTAGGTCCGGGGTTGCTAGTTTTGTAGTCTAATTGGGGTAACCCTATGAAAATAGGTGGTTAGGCTAATTAGATTAGCTCATGACCCTTGAGAGAGGGCTTGGGTGGTCTTTGATGGTGCAACCGATCATCTCTAGTTCGTGATGTAGTTTGCGTAGGTTAAGACTCGTCTTGATTAGTTGGTTCGTCCGTTGGTCAAATCACAACTCCAAGTCGCTTTTTCTATGTTTGTTAGCGTAGTTTAGTTTTCCCTCCTTCGCCTTTGATCTCGCCTAGATTGATACACTCTAGTGAACTCTGATAGTTGGAAACACAATTCCCTGTGGACGACACCCCAAGTACTGAACGATACACCTTACACTTAGGGTTTATAAATATTAAAACTCTGTTTTTTCCCTAACATTGAGCTAGTTTTGAATTGTGGTATGAGACCCATGTGAGACTTTTGAGCCTAACTGGCTATTTATTTTACATGGTCTTAAACGTCCTTTCATGAAGGTTACCTCCTTTTTTTGTGTATCTCTAGAACTTGGCTTTGCTCTCTTCAAAATTGCGTTTACCATGTGCATGGTGCTGACATAATTGAGGCATTCATTTGACTTGTAAACCACATGAACCAAAAGCCACCTTGTGTGGTTATAGCCTTTTTGTAAACCCTTTTGAGCCTTTTCCCCCTCATTCGATTTACCCATGCCTACTTTGCTCACGGCCCAAAATAATTAATCTTGCCCTTTGCCAAGTTAGTAGAGCAATGTTATGAGTTCTTTTGGTTGGAAATTATGCTTGTTTGTGCACCTCATCGTGGATTGCCTTGCTAAAGATTAGTCTTTCGGGATTGGAGTTGAAACCACTTATAACCTATGCTGTTCCTTTCTTCTTTCAAAAAGAAATAAAAGAAAGGAAAGAAAAGGTATGAAAAAGAAAAAAAAGAGAAAAAAATGTGAATAAAATGATTGGCATAGGAAATTTCATTTGTGGAAACTGGTTTCACTCTTTATTCCCTTAATGGTAAACTATGGAGTTAATAGCAACGATTGTGTGGTTGGTTTGAAATTATTATTAATTGCTCACTACTTGGCTGATTAGCCCCTTTTACCCAAATCATGCCCCCCCTTGCCTTCAACCCCAAACCGCGTTGCAACCCCTGGCAAGTCCTCATGATTCACATTCGTACACTTGACCGCATTGATGGAGAATTGAGAGTTTAACGAAGTCTATGGTAGTTTGCATGCATTTAAGGCGGTTTTGGGTGATTATTTTACCCCTAAACACAGATTAGGAGCGTTCTCACTTTTACCCATATGGTGAGGACCTACCAGCTTGCCTAGTTCACCAACAATCGGGGCAGAAAACTTGACGTGTCCGAGCAATTTAATATGGGGTATTTGCACTTGCATCACAGTCCAGTGATTCGCATTCTGTCACATCTGTTTTGTTTGAGCAAATGAGTTTTGCCCTTGTTAAGTCTTGTAGCTGTGGGATACCACACTTATCGATCGAGCTATCACCACTTGCCTAAGGAGGTTGGTATATTGAGGTGTGCCTCTCCCTGTTGACTCTTGATTGATAACTTTACTTGAGGACAAGCAAGAGATAAGTATGGAGGATTTGATAAACCTCCATTTTCGACCTATTTTGAAACCATATTTGACCCTTTTCTCTCAAGGATTTTGCTTTAAACTTCAAAGTGAAAGGGTTGAATTGGCCTCCTTTACCCTGAATTTGCTCACATATGATGTTTCATGTTTTTAAGAATTCCTGTGGAAAGAAAAGGGGAAAACCTATTGATATTGGTGGAAAGGAGAGCCAAGAAGATGAGCTTCAAGCCAAGAAAGAGGTCGGCTGCATATAGAGGATTGGCATGGGACCCCATTCCATGAAGCCCGATCATGCCATGCAAAAACCCCAGCAGTAACGATCCAGAGAAACGGCATGGTGCCCCTGTACCAGGGGGCATGGCCATGCCATGATCATTTCCCTTCATGACTTAATTCTTTTTTTCATGTTTTTGAGGGGATTATCTTGTAACCTTTTGAGAGTACTCGAGAGAGGCGATTCTTAGGTTTGAATTCTAAATACTTTGCAAACTTTTAGAGATTAGATTATGGAGTTTAATTCAGTACTAATTGTGGGATCGATCTTGGCAGTCAATTAGAGCACGTTGCTTTCTCTTTTCCCTTGCTATCTCAATTAAAGTTTGCACCTTTGGTGATGTTTTCTAGGTTTTTGTTCTTGGTTGTGATTGTCGATATGATTAGAGGCTAAATTATTAGACTTGTATTAGGAGTAGCTCCTATTATACAAAATTGAATCATACTCTAGGCTTTTATGTATCATGTCAGTGTTTGTGATTTGAAATCTCACCTAGTGTGCCAAGTATTTGTTGAATTGCTTGTGAGAGATTTATTCACTATTCTTAATTAGAGTTTAGGAGATCAACAAAAGTTGAATCCTTACCTAGTGCGACTTTGTGAGCAATTGATCTTTCTGACATAAAAATAGTTGGAAATATTTGACTACTCAATTATATGACTTTGATAATCCTAGTTTCATGAAAATAGACAACTAGGATTAATTTAGTCAATCTATTGACCTTTGAGAGAAGGCGTAGATGAGCTTAAAATTGTAGTCTCTTCTACTTCAATTATTTTCATGCGTAGGTTTGCATGATTTAGTTTATGATTCATATAGCATAATAATGTGGTGAATCCCAGTCTGAGACCCTTGTCATTATCCAATTACACAAATTCATTCATCTTCTGCAAAATAGTATTGCTATCTAGTATCATTCAACTTAAGTGGACTTTTGCTTAAGTTGAGTGCTATAAGTCGAATTTGGTGATTGGAAACAAGTTCCCTGTAGATAAGACCCGTACCTGTCAGTTGCTAGCTACAGCCACGGCGTATACTTGCGGTATAAATTGAAGACAACAAACATACAATCATGCTTTCATGCTTTGAATCAAGATTCAACATATTAATTATATATCAAAGCATGATTTGAATTAACCAGGGTCAAATCCGAGCAATAATGGCTCTGATATCACTGTTGGAAAAATTATGACATACCTCAGCAAAGCGGAAGCAAGTGATCTGGTGCTCGGGAATCATCTACGAGTTGTTGAATCAGAACCGACAGTGGCTACTGGAGTCATCATAGTTCTCATGCCCTAAAACCAAACCTTGTTGATGGCTAGGCTGTGAGAGGGAGACGACAGAGACACTGAGTCATATGGGGATTGCTTCTCATCTTGGCCGTGCAGTTTCCTGATCTGTTTTCCCTCTTTTATAGTAGCACACAACATGTACAGAATCAAGGAAATAGTTACTGAATTAATCTTCTTGTAACTTCCAAATCAATATTCATTATACTGTAATAATGTGACCGTTACTTCTCTGATCAACATCTTCAAAGCCGAAGAAGGGGCTGCCATTATAGACAGAAAGAAGTTTCTCCTAGCAGAATAAAACCCATTCTATGGTTGCTCCACTGCCGGCAACAACCGAGGGGTGGGGAGGAAGGGGTTGCCGGCATTGATAGAGGGCCATCGTTGGAGGCTCCAATTTTGAGAGTACTGGTGAATTGGAGAAAAGCCAAACAAACAATCTTTATATTGTTTTCTTCATCTTAATAAATATTTTTCTAATTTTAATAAAATAGTGTTTAATTCGATTAGAACCAAAAAAGTTGAATGGTGAAGATCAACTAAAGACATCCGTATGACCTTGATTTCTTTAATTGTGCTAATTGCCATATAGTGACAACCGCTATAAGCATATTCAAAAATTAAATCAAAACTAAATTATTTTATTTTTGACTCTGTATAATTTTAAATGATTTGCGTCTTTATATTAAAATAACAATTTGTATCTAATTTCATATATGAGTTAATTTTGTATATTTATTCGTGTCCAAGTTATATGGTTTTCAAATTATCATTTCTAGCTAGTAGGAGTGTATAAGTAATGCTTGAGCATCCGATAATAAAGTAAGTACTATTTTGGAAACAAAATGATAAATATTTTATTGCAAGGCACTTCTTAAGTGTCTAGTTTTCCACTTAAAATTTTATTGTCATGCATTAAATTGAAAAAGGTTGTATGATTGAACAGTATGAGGATATTACCAATTATAAATTGTGTAAATCAATTTTTATCTATAATTTTTTACATTTATGAAATAACACATATGATAGGTCATTATAGATGGGTTGATCCAATTAGGATATCGCTATATATTTATCGGCGTAGCCGATGCATCCTAAAACTTCATAATTGATGATGAATTGTAACTATTGAAAATTAGGCAATTTCAAGATATGTAACATATTAATTGATGCTAAAATAAGACACCTAAAAAAAATCTTATACTATGACATATATCATCATTCATTGTAGAAATATGATTTGTAGTACTAATTACCCCATGCATTTGATATTTCTTAAACATTTTTTTATAGTAAAGGCACATATAAGCCAAGTTTCTTCTCCTGCTATGCAACACAAGCCTCCTAACCTCATAGGCAAACCTCCAAACCGTCCCCCGACAAATTATTATATACATCCGAGGGTATGTATTCTTATTGCCATATATATATATACATTTTTCAACGTGTATTTGTCATGTAAGTGGTTATTGACATATATTTTGCATATGTGGCTTTCAGAAGTACATATTCCTGGGTGTATGGTATAGCCCCCCCCCCCAAAAAAAGAAAAAAACAAAAAGGAAAGAAGAACAACAGAAACAAACAACCTTCCTTTAATTCATTTTTTTTTTTTTTGGGGGATCAACTAAGAGATAATCATATTATTGGCCTTCTTGATGGTAGGGGGATACTATTGTAGCTTGTATGGCTATTCAAACATTCAAATCATATGTTTTAGTATTAATTAATCTTAAAAATTAATAGTCTAGAAAAATCTTAATAATAGAGGATATTTTTCCATAAGGAGTTTAATCATCTAGAAACATCTTGATTCTAAGGTTCTAGAATTTTCTAGAGTATTTTAGCATATTCTAGATTATTGTGGAACCTTATCAAATATTCTAGAACCTTCTACAATATTCTTGAACCATCACGAAAGTTATAGAATCTTCTAGATTAGTCTAGAGTCTTATAGATCCTTCTAGCATTCTCTAGAATGATCCATAATATTTACGCTTGTAAATATCTAGAACATTTAGATAATTCTAAGAAATATATCCTAGATACTTGTAATATAATATATGGATATTTAAGGAGGTATTAGGATGAAATGTTATAAAAGTTTAATAATAGCCATCGAATCAAATCAATCACAAATGCCCATTGAGGAGGTGGATGACTATTACACTCAAGAAACCAAACATTGAGTAATTAAAAGCATTCTTGCATACAACTGCTATCTCTCCCTTCTTCTAATCTTAATTCATATATTCTATTCTCCAACCATAACTACAAACCATTCCTATCTTCTATACACCTTTTAAAAAATTTCAATAGTGGTATTAGAGCCATTAGTCATCTTGGACGAACCCCAAAATTAATCCAAGCAACTACAAGCCATCTTTGGTCAACCAATTCATTCCAAGCAATCTGTTACAAGTGGATCCAAAAGCTTAACGTTTCAAGCATCTGCCAAAGTGCATTCTAGGTACAATAAGGAGAAAACAACCAAGGTAAAATTCTGGCATACTCATATTTCAAAAGTAAATTGTCAAAAGAGATTAAGAGATAAATTATTCGTACTAATGACATATTTGATTGAAGATTATAAGTTAAGTTTTGAAAACTAAATGTTTTGGAAAGTCAATACGCATACACTTATACAAGCATGCTGTCTATTTTGCGTACTTGATGATAAAAAACTTTTTTTCCCAAAAAAATAGAGAAAGTAGAAAAAGTGATGGAAGACAAATTGATGAAAATTTACAAAGGTCGCTTCATCTAGTAGTGTGGGAGTATATTAGACACTTAAAGTCATCAAGTGAGCTTTTGGAGGAATTGGAGAAGGTATGTTCCAAGTATAAACATAGAAAATTAAGCAATGAATTTTGGCACATTATCCCTTGAGGAGAAGCAAAATATTTGAGGCGTAGAGTGCATAAAGTTACAGAAAGTACCCCACAAGATGGAGTGATTAATAAAGATGGGGAAGACAAAGAATGTGAGAATAAAACAATACTTGATAAATTCAAATATGAGAACACCTAAGGAATAGGCGTATTCAATATAGCATGTCAGGAAGAAAAAAGTAAGTCAACTAACATCATTGTAAGTACTGAAAAATTAGAAGATGTTGAAAAGCCAGATAGTATTCAAGTTGTCATTCAGGAAGAAAGTCTTTCAACGGATGAAGAAGCCCTTTATATAATCAATCAGCAGGCAAAATCTCCATTACTCAAGAAGACATCCGATAATCCTCCATAGATAAACAAAAGGCAGCTCCTCTAGTTCAAGGAAAAGTTTTCGAAGATAATTTCAAAGCCTTACACCTATTTAAAGAGGACATTCCAGCAAATGAGGAAGAGTTTAATAAGCCACAACATGCTATATAATGACACATAAGGTAGCAAACCAAGAGACAGGAGAAATTCTAGAAGAAAAGGCTCCATGAGAGGTCTAAGTTTAAGTTGACAAATGGATTAATATAGAATATCTTCTCGATCTAGATGACAAAATTCAAGCAAATCAAGAAAAGATCCAAAAGTATCCCATAAAAAAATGGGTAGGCATGGAGCAATTGTTTTATACAATAGAATCAAATCAAGCAAAATATGAAGAACATGTTTGAGGTTACAAGAAGAAGGAAAAAAGAGGCAAGATTG